>JARQOC010000005.1:425520606-425851536 GCA_033576535.1 Allobates femoralis | reverse complement strand
GTCTTTTTTAAAATTTCCCCTTTTTGTGGATGGTAAAAAAACAGGGAAATTTAATCAATCAGATATACAAAAGTTTTGAAAAAGTGCTACAAACACAAAATTGGAATGATCTTTTTAATCAAGACTTTCTCCCCTTGTTATTTAATTCTTTAGAAAAAAACAAATTTGTGCAAAATGGTCAAGATATTTTTTGTTTTTTGCCCCTGAGGTTTTGGGAAATAAAAAACCCCGGAAAATAAAAGAAAAAAAAATCATGCGGGCAATCTAAAAGCCACCCAAGTGCGGGCCCCTTTTTAAAGACTGTTATAAAGGAAAAAAATTGGGAAAAAAAAAATGTCCCACTTACGAGAAAAACTGATCAAACTTGGTTTTAAAACTGCCCAAAATTCAGGGGGGGGAAATTTGAGCAAAACCCATTCTTGAAAAGCCCATTTTTCTCCCCCATGTGAAAAAAAATGAGGGTGTGAATGGGGGCCTAAATTGGGGGGGCGCGGGGCATTTGGGCAAGAAAAAGCGATCTCCATGTTTTAAAACTAAAGGGAGATGTTGATTTGTTTGCATTATTTTCCAGATGTGATCCCCCAACCTATGGAGATAAAATTTTGAAGATCTACAAGGTTTTTGGAATCCCCCCAGAAAGGGATAAAGTCACCCCTACACAGGGGGTTAAAGAAAAACATCTTACCCTTTTTTTAAAGGGGTAAAGCACTGTTAGGATTATCAGGGTCAGTCCCCCCATGATGAGGATCTAGGGCAGCATCATTCCTTTTCCCGGAAAAGAAGGGGGAGTGTTCTCTGCGGTTAAGAACGTGCTTTCCATTGCCCAACCCCGATCAGGAGTGTAGGTGCAGCTTATTTTTGCTTGTTCCCCCATGAAAAGACTTGAATTTTTCCCGAAAAGCAAAAATTTGGGAATATGCAGCTCGGGGGGCAGTGCCAAAATGGGGGGTTTACACGGGGGAAAAAGAAGCACAGGGGGGCGGGAAATTTGCTATGAGTCCCTTCACTTTATTTGGTATGTACAACACAGGGGTTTTGGTTTTAAAGCGAAAACAGGTAACCCTGATCGTGGGCATGTACCCTCCCTGTATTGCTTTGATGTCAGGTTTTTTTCTTTTATGCTCAGTGTATAATAAAACATATTCTTTTGGCTATACTGGGTACATGAAGCCCTATGATGTTTTTTGGGGAAAAGGTCTCTGCGCACACGTAAATGAACAAAGTCTAATGTAGTAAAGGCAAAGAAGCTACAAAGACAACCCCATGTATTAATTTTCTTATTGCTTTTTTATACATTTACTTTTTCATTATTTGGCTTGCGGGGGGTGAAGTTTTGTTATGGTTTTATTTACACATTTACTTCAATCCTCTGGGGATTTTCACACTCCAAATTAGTCCTTTGCGTGATTTAGTATTGTAACGCCTCTCTCCTGCTGCTTGAACCGACTTTGTACAATCAAAGTCTTACCTTAAACATGACTGAGATTTTCATTTTACTCGAAAAGGCCAAGTTTTAAATCAATATAAGATAAATTAACTCAATTTAAAATATGTTTCTGAATAGTAATACTGGCTCCGGACGCACTATACAGTGCCCATTTTAGGACATGATCATATATCAAAGTCTTAATATCAGATATACTCTGTCTGAATACCTGGCTCTGATACCTGACATGTGACTCTGACAACTGAGTATTTCTGATGTTTGACTTTGTATCATAACTGGAAAAGAAAGGCAGTGTGTATACCTGTGAGACAATTTTCAAAGCTATAACTAGAATTGCTCACCTTTTACGGTTGTGATAGTCACAACCGCTATAAAGACGTGTAGCAGGTCCCTCAGTCTGCTGCATCACCCACTTTAAGCATAAAACAATAAAAACATAGAATTTGGGAATATGACCGCGCTCCTGTTACTATAGGAAGAAGTTCTTCTTGCGTAGAAAACAAAATCACATAATTACAAATTGTTTGGTCTTTTCAGGGTAACCAAAAACCCCTTCTTCAGGAAAAATCACACAGAGGGTACATGATAAATTGTGAAAAAACTATTTTTTTATGTTTATGTTTTGCGGTAAAAATAATTTTCCAGTAATATTCTCATCAGTAAAATTTCAGTGATACCAAATATACATTTTTTTTATTGTTTTAGCAGTGAAAAAAAATCTGAAGTTTGCAAGAAAAATTGGGTCAGTTCGGTCACCATTTTCCAAGACCCATAACGTTTTAATTTTTTATGCTAAGGAGTTGTGTGATTTCTTTTTTGGAGAGCAAGATGACATTTTTATTGATAACATTTGGGGATTCATATGATGTTTTGATCGCTTGTTAAAGCATTTTTTGTGGTATTGCAGTGACCAAAAATATGTAATTTTGGAGTTCTTCAAAAAAAATTGTATTTACAATGTTTACTGATTGGGTTAATTTTTTTAATATTTTTTATAGTTTGATAGATTAGACTTTTCTGAACAAGACAATACCACATATGTCCTAAGCTTGCAATTTGTTGGATCCTGAGTGATGAGCTAAGGAGCAGCATCATGAATTAGCATAACTTATCTGCTCACGCAGCCTGACAGTTTTACAACAGGGCATGTGCAGAAGGAGAAAGTTGCTCTGCTCAGTGAGCCTCCCTGTTCTGATGTTTATAGTATACTGCAGTGCACTGAATCATGCAAATCAGAATGGTAGAGATGGAAGTGACCTCGTGGTATCCCACTTGAGACATTCTTCCAACTGGATGTGCAGCTATTTATGACCACTCTTTGGGTCCAATCACTAAGCTAGTTATGAATCCACCTAGCAATTGCCTTGTCTTTTCCTATTTGGTTCATTTTTTTCAATAAGGATGGCATGAGATGCTTTCTCAAATGCTTTGCTGAAGTCAAGATGTAGCATATCTACTGCATTCGCCTGATACACAGTTAGTGATTCTGTCATAGAAGGAAATTAAGTTAGCCTGACATGTTACAAACCCATGCTGGCTCTGTTTAATGACTTCATTCTCACCCAGGTACTTGCATACATGTTGTTTAATAATTTGTTTAATTTTGCTCACAGGTGTATAGATCCCTGGGTCCACCTTCTTCCCATTTTTGAAGATATGGACAACATTTGCTCTTCTCCAGTCTTCTGAAACTTCTCTTTTCTCCAACAATTGTCAAAGAGTATGGAGAGTGGTTCAAAAATTTCCTGTGCAATCTCTTTTAGTACCCTAGGGTGTAATTCATCTGGACCAGGAGAATTAATTTGTTAGCTAATTATTCCTTAACTATCTCTTTTTATAGATAGCATATATTCATCTATTCATTCAATAGTACAGTAAAGACAAGTTAATGTTACATTTACTTTCTGAGAGAAAACGGATTCAAATTAAAATTAAAAATAGCTTTGTTCCCCTAAGTGGTGCCTGTTCACAATGCTGGTCCTCAGCCTCACAATGAAGACACATGTTCTTCAGGCAGCAGCCCATCCTAGTGTGTGTCTAGGATAGATTGCAGCCTAAAATAAGTTATGATGGTGTTGTTTGACTACTTCTCAGAGAGCCCTCTAAGGAATACATGAGGCCCGCAGTATCGTTCCCAGTCTAGTGATATCTTTCCTGAGGGCAGTAGTGTGGTTGGTGCGTCCAACATGTTGTATTCAATTCAGCAAAAAATTGGGACAGTGAAGGCCTATGAAGACAAAGGTTCATTCACAGACACACAGAGCTGTACAATTTCTGGGACTTCATAATAAAGCTCAAAGCAGTATAATTACTGTAGTTTGGTGCAGAAATGGTCTAACACGTATCACATCCAAAAGATGATTACACGCATGAAAAAATTTACAAGAAAATGTTCAAAGCAGATGCATGCACGCCCTGAGGAAAAACATCAACTTTGAAACGTGCGTCGGCTGTGGGGTCATGGCGAGAGCACTGTGGCAGCGGGGGTCCAAGGAGTGATTGTCTGTGAGAACTATTTTGGCACCAGGTATTTTGAATACTTTAACATCTAATGGATGATCATTTAATGACCATTTAGGCCTGTAGGAGCATTTCTTTTGATCTAAGAGAGGGATTAAGATAAATACAAGTGTGATAGTGCTCCATTCTGTTCCCTGTTAGTATTTGCTGCTACTTGTGTATTCGATATAGCCCACCCTATGATTTTGTGCATGATAGGGACTGTGTTCCCGATTAAGACATGTTATGTACGGTAAATAATTTTAATATGAATCAATTTTAATAATAAAGTGATTTTTTTGCCATAAATTTTGGATGTGCTGATTCACGAAAAAATATTGACACAGTTACTGTGGCGATATTTGGTAAGGTAAAACGTATTTAGGTGAAGCACTTATTGTTAAGGGGACCCTTTTATGTGTATGGTTTCATTATACTTGCCAACTACAAAAGGAAAATATGGTTATATTTTTTGTGGCCGCCCTTTATAACATAAAGTTTAGAAAAATATATGGTATGATACCTAAAAACAATTAAGAATTGGCTATTGAGTCAGGCTAAAAACAAAGGACACCGCTAGATTTTTTTGTAAAAAGGACTCTAAATGTTACATGTTTTGGAAGCCATTGTTTAATTAAAGTCAGTGGTCCTAGGATCACTGGGCTTAGTCGTTAGGGATTTAGTTTAAAGTCCTCATTAAGGTCAGATATGGAGGCTTACGGCCACTTTACACGTCCCAACGTCGGTCCGATATTGGATCCGACGTGGGAGCGCGCACTGTTTGGGCAGAATTCCAAGATCGCATAGGAGATGTTACACAGCGCGATATCGGCAGACAACGCCACTACGATGTGTACGCCCCCCTTGTACGGCCGACCCAGGAACGAAGATTTAACATGGGAGAAAATAGGGGAAGTTGTACTCCACATCGTTGTTGGGCTTTTACACAGCACGATCCGGCCACAACGCTCATCCAATATCGGGCCGTTGGAGAGCAGGCTCATTTGATCCCCGATATCGTTTTGGTGTCGTTTTTGCATCGTATTGGACATTTACACCATACAACGCACGAACGATATCGGGGCCAACGCACGAACCACGTGACTTTTTATCGGAGTTGGACGCTGATATTGGGACGTGTAAAGTGGCCATTACACTGTTGGGCCTTAGGCTGGGATCAGAGTTGACACAAAAAACAACCACAACCACTGAACACCATCAGCTTCGGTACCTTTCTATAGAGTACCTTAAAAAAAAAACAACACACTTTTCAGTAAAGGACATTTTTCTTGTCAATCAGATTTGAAGAGTATACTAATAAATCAATGCAAAAGTGAATCTCATAAGTCTTTCAAACTACAATCACACAGCAAACGTTTGGCAATTCATCAGTAGAACAATGGACATAAAAAGCAATTTCAGTGCCCACTTGGGGTGAATTCCAGTATCGTGCACATCCAGTTAGTATTTCTTCTTCTGATATGTCACAGCTGATTGTGACAAAGCTGCTGAAGTATAATCAGCTCCGGCATACACCAGCAATTTAATCACACCTTCAATCTAGAACCTTCCAAATCAGCTTCCTGTTCGGGTCAGATAGGGCATCCTGATATCCATGTTTCATATGATTACTTGTCAGACCTTTAGACTATTATTTTCACTCCTTTGCTTTGGAGTTATTTCAGCTCTGTGCTGTACAAAGTGTTAATGTGATTCATGAGCCATGGACAGACGTCTATAGCTCCAGGCAATTCTACAATTTCAGATCCATTAAAGGAAGCAAGTCATCAAATGCTGTGTAAAACTGTCTGCACGGGTGCATGGTGGAATAAGTCAGGGCTGCACATATGGAAGTTTCCGGCTGCTCCTCCATAGCTATTTATCATCTTACTCCTCCATCTTTACAACTTCCAAAGACTCATGATGATTCCTTTTCAGCCTCCAAGCCACAGCTGTACTTAATATGAGACCCTCTGTAGGTAACAGAACAATCATAGTCTAGCCACGATCAGCAGATCTAAAAGATACCGTGTTTCCACAAAAATAAGGCAGGTCTTCTAGTATTTTTTTGACCTGAAAACTGCGCTAGGGCTTATTGTCAGGGGGTATCTTATATTTGAGCCCCCGATGCCTGCTGTATTACTGCCCGTGGACTGCACCGCAATCCTCTGTATCTTTCCTGAGCTGACAGTGAAAGCTGCATAAAATACACGCTGGCACTCTCACATCAGGAGAGATACCAAGGATTGAGGTGAGAAAACACCGGATTATTAAGTGAATGACTATTCAGCCTCATCCCTGTTCATAATCCTTCCCATCCCTCTGATCTTTGCACCCACACGGTCTGCTGTGTCATATCACTGTATGAGGATTGCAACTCTCCTGAGCTGACCGTAACTGCTGCATAGACATACACGCTGTCACTCTCAGCTCAGGAGTGTCGCCGACCATTGCAGTGAGAATGCGCCAGCTAATTAAGTCAGTGAATATTCATCAAGTAGACATAGGTGAATCGGGAAGTCGATCACCATCCTCCATTAGGTTTATGTTTTTGAAGATTTGATATGAAATAAAATTTACAGCTTGAAGCCCGGTGTCACTCTTGTTCTTTTTTGCTAAGTGAATATTCATCTCATCCCCATTAATCCCGCCCATCGCTCTGGGCCTGCACATAGCGGCTTGCACTATATGCCTGCAGTATTACCGGTACTGCCCAAGATCGCATCGCAAGGTGACTCTCCTGAGATGAGTGTAACAGCGTGTATGTCTATGCAGCTGTACACTCAGCTTAGGAGAAATACAGAGGATTGCAATGTGAACCTTGTGTGGTATCAGCAGGCATACACTGCGGGCGCCACATGCAGTGATACATACAGCAGTATAGAGTGTAGGTGCAGGGTTCAGAATGGTAGGTGGAATTCTGGGTAATGAAGAGGGTGAATATTAATTCAATTAATGAGCCGAGGATTAGAGACAAACAAGGGGACAATAAAAGTTAGGTATCCTGATATAGGGCTGCACAAGCCCTATTTCAGGATACTGTTGGTAATCAACTAGGGCTTATTTTTCGCGTAGGGCTTATACTTCAAGCTTACTCTCAAAAAGACCAAAAAATCCAGCTAGGGCTTATTTTTGGGGTAGGGCTTATTTTTGGGGAAACAATGTACTGTAAAATTATGTTAATATAAGGCAACACAAGAACAACAAAATGGCAACCAATTACTTCCAATGTTCCAAGCATGGGTTTACATGGGTGTATGACTGATAGAAGCTGAAATGTGGAACCTTAATGTGACACTCAGCTATATCACAGCAAAGGCAAACTCAAGCAGCTGGGTAGAAAGTCCTTTTACTGCAGTAATGTGCAGTGCTGATTGTGCTAGCTCGGTGTCAGACACTTTCCTCCACTAGAAGAGAAATCCATGTACACTTGGATATGTAAAATAATTTAATTATAACACTACAAAAAACAATAACAATATCTCAAAAAAGGGTTGTAAGGTCCAGGAAATTACATGCTCCAGGATGTAATTTCATACATTAATGCTTTCAGCTGTCTTGCTTCATAAGTAACGGTGTTCTTGCCAATGTGCATCTTCTCTTCTTCTAGTGGTTGCTCAATTATGGCTGGTATGGTTTTACCATAAACTGTAAAGGGAAAATAATGAGTTTGCTGTATTCTTGTGTTAGCATACCGAGTGACACAATTACACAAATCTTTTATATCATTCTTCGACTACCATAGTACTCTGGAAGGGTGTCTGACCCCATTCCAAATAGCTTTCTTTGATATATTTTAAAGGTATAGAGATATCTGTAATGGAAATCAATGATGAACAACAGTCTTTGTACAATAGCTGACTGAACACTGTAATAAACATCTGACTCAAGATCTCACTGTTAGAACCAATGGTCTTGATAACACAGACATAAAGATAATGTTTTTCTTATACATCATTACTGGTATGTCCACAACTAGTAGGTATACTTTTGCTCACAAGGTGGAGAAATAGAGACTGGTATGCCTCAGTCAAGTGGATGTTATGGATGCTGGATGCCCCTAACCAATATACCACTATTCAAATAAGTCTCCCAAGAACTCTAAACTCTTGACCTCAGCATATTAGATTATCTTCCATAACTGAGGTCCATCTCCCTTTCTCCATAATAAGGATACCCAACATGTGGCTTGGAAACCACAAGTAGCTCGCAGGCCCATATTGTGTAGCTCGCGGCCATCTTAAACTTGGCGCATTAGTACAAGGTCCAGCATCTCCAGTTGATGACTTTTGTGAGTTGCCCTGCACAGAAGAGCAGAACTGGATGTTGTGAGTTGGAGATAAGATGATACTATTATTTAGACTATAGTATATTTAGGGTGGGCGCGCTGGAAGTAGCTTGCAACCATATCTCAAAACTAAATGTGCCACTCTATGGAACAAAGGTTTGGGACCATTGCCTTATGTAATCCCCCAAAGGCAGGGACTTCTGTTAATTTATGTTACTATACTCTGTTATTGTATTTGTATTTCATGAATGTTTTTTGTATTGTGAGGTAGTGAATAACTATATTGTAAATGGTCAGTATGTGATGCAGACTATGAGGTCCTCTTTGATGTAAACCTGGAATGTTTTTCTGTTGGACTTGTAGTTCCAGGAGTCATCTTTAAATATATTATGGGCATGTCTGACTAATCACATACCTCTTGTGGGTGTGTCTCATGCAATATAAATAAGACTGCTGTTTGGTCACATGGTCACTTGCTTTTGGAGGGTCCTGCAAGGACAGACGCCAGAGTCCTTCTGAGGTTCTGGACTGAAACATGTATGGAGCAAATCATGGATCCTGGTTGGTGAATCCAGTAAAGTGGCCTTCCTGGACGTTGAGACTAGCTGGTGCCAGTCTGTGAAGCCTGCAAAGCTTCTGACATGTAACCCCAGAGAAAGGGGATTTTGTGACTCACTGAGATCACTGATTAAAAGTCTACTAAGCCTTCAATAACCTGCTCTGGCAGAGTTATAGCCAGAGTGTGCAGACATATCCGCGTTAGAAGCGTTAGAAACAGACTGTAGGTCGTATTCGTTTCTGTGAGTGTGCAGGCGTACCTGCTGAAGATATTGAAGTGGTGCCTCACAGTATGTAAACCCCTTTCACATTTCCCTGTAATTAATTGTGCTTTAAAAATATTACTAAAACTAATAATAATAATAATACCAATATGGCATCTTATAAGGTAAAGGCATGGTGCTTGGATATGCCATCAATGTAATCATTTGAGGGGGTAGATATCAAGTGGGTGCTTTTTTCTATACGGTAAATGACCTATTTTGGTTTTCAAGTCTACATTCATACTGTGTTTTACACCGTCCATTCAAAAAACAATGGATTCAGTGATGATAATATGTATTGGCACTGAACAGTACTCAATCCAGAAAAAAATATATATACGGTACTAGCCCAATGAAGGCTAAAAGGACATTTTTTCCCCCCTGTCTGGTGAATGGGGCATATGGATACATTTTTATGTTCGGCTTAATTTATACTTTGTCCTTCACAAAACTGGTAAAATACACATACAGTATGCTTGCAGACCTGTGTTCACCTATGCAGCCCCATCACTTCCACTCTCCAAACTTACTTTCACAATGTTCCAAAAATTGAATACACTCGTAGATGACGCTGTCCTGGAGCATGATCATGTGCTTCGACATGTTTTCCAGCAACGATAGGAAGCACCTCTTTGCATAATACCACGTGTCTGTTCCTAGCTGTAAAGAAAATTAACAGATATTGTAAAGAACATCTTGTGTGCAACACAAGTCTTACAGAAAGTAAAGATGAGAATGTTGTCTCTCCCTTAACATTGTGAAAAATGTGGAAAAAGCAAGTAAGACGAGTAGTCTACCACCAGGCACAGATTGAGAAGGCGTAGTCCCAGTAGTGACCAAGATCGCTCGTATTATATACTACTGTACCACAACATTGCAGCATATTGGGAATTGTTTTCAAATACAGCTCATTCCATTGAAGGACTTCACAGGTATATCAATATGGGAGCCATAGAGGCTATCAGCCCATTCCAATCCATCAGCAGTCCACTACAGTGTTGAGCAGAAGACAAAGGCCACAAACATTTTGATGCCTTGATTTTTCCTTAAATGCCATTATAAGAGATTGATAGAAGCATGTAAGGGATTAACCGCAGCAATCGGAGCTAACTTGAGTTGCTACCTTTATAGGTGGATGCTGGCTGTGTAACACCACCGGCAATCTTCCGAGTGTAAAGCTGGCTTAAGACTGAGCTTGAGCCCTTCATCCTCACCCGACATGCACATGACATGTTTCATACATGCAGAGTTTATGTAGTGAAAGTGTTAACGTCCTAAAAGTCTAAACCTCTGTGCTCTAGTCTAATACTTGCCTTTTTGTTGTATGGCTCCAGGCTTTTGATAACTCGTGATATGCCAAATTCATAATTCCCTTTGGCGCAGTAAAGAGTTCTGTGAAAACAAAAACAGAAAACTTAAATAAATCATTAGTAAGCAGTCTAAAGATATCAGACGCCGAAAGCAGCTCTTCAGGGAGCAGACAAAAGGTATTCCTCTCCATTATGATCAAACCCTCTGCGGCGAACACCCAGTACCATCGACACTTTAGAAGCTGAAGATGAATAATACGGTCAGATGGGGAACTTAGAAACTTAATGTTAACTTCTTGCTGAGTAGATTTTCTTATCTATAGACATCTTTACTGCAGACACACCACCTCAGCAGGAATATCAGTCTCCTATCTATTTTTGTGTATACCAATAAACACATATACTGTATATATACATGATAAAATTGGATCAACACATCAACACAATTTTTTAAAGGTATTTTTTTTTGTTAGGAAAGTTCATCAGGATTTTTTCATTTTTTGAACAAAATTTACAAAACTTGTTATTTTAGGGACATCACATTAGAAGTCACTTTGGGAGGCCTATGCGACAGAAAATACCCAAAAGTGACACCATTCTAAAACTACCCCTCAAACTGCTCAAAATCACATTCTAGAAGATCATTAACCCTTCAGGTGCTTCGCAGGAATTAAGACCATGTGGAAGGAAAACATTAGCCTTTTATTTTTTAGTGTGGTGAGAACCTTAAACCCACATGTGCTTCACATAATATTATAGGAGTTCAGTTGTGAAAATAAAGAAATACATTTTTTCCCATAAAAAATGTTTGCTTTTGCACCTAAAGGGTATTTTCACAAGGGTAACAGAAGATAAAGCACTATACAATTTATTGTTCAAAGTCTCCTGAGTACGCCAATATCCAATATGTGGTGGAAAAACTACTGTTTGGGTGCTTGGCAGTGCTCGGAAGTGAAGGAGCATCATATTGGCTAGAATAGATTGCGGACACAATGTTAGACTTGAAGAGCCCCCGACATGCCAAAACAGAAGAAACCCCCACAAGATACATCAATTTTGGAAATTACACATCTCAGGGAATTCATCTAGGGGATTAGTAAGCACTTTTAAACTCAGATGACTCACAGAGTTGTTTAACATTGGGCTGAGTAAATGAAAAATTACTATTTTTCGACTAAAATGTTGCTTACATAAATACACTACTAAATATGGCATTTAGTTGTTTAGCAGCCGGGAAGTTGGCAGCTCCATCCTGGCAGTGCCTGCACCGCCCCTGTCTGGGCCAGCTGGAGCTCAGCTATCACTCACACCAAGCTCCCTGTGGGTTTTCGTGCAGACACGGATTATGTGTCCGCACAATCGTCTTTAGGCGTCAACCACTTCCAAATCATGACGTACAATTACATCAAAGATCATGAAGGAGTTAAAACAGTTCTCCACATTGGACAAATCCTATCTGTTAGAAAGGTCTGTTAATAATTAGCTGATCCTAAAATATCTCCGTCACTGCTGTAATTTGTAGAAAAACCTGACAACAAGGGTACATGCCCCTGATCAAGGTTATGTGACGATCTGGGCGCAGTGTATTTTCACTTTGTCCACTGTGTTCTCTCGTGCAGGAGTCATAAGCGTCTCCGCACAAGGAATTGACACGTTGAGAATAGCAAACCTGCACCACAGGTGATTTTACGCAACGTGAAAAAGAAGCTCAGAAGGCATGAGATTTCTATTAATCCTATCCATTGTACTTGTACTGTATAACGCAGCATTTTGGACGTAGCGAAAACACATTGCGCCCAAAATGCTACTAATCCTGATCATCGGCACGGGCCCAGGGGTTCATTTTCTCTATAATGCAGTCACTGGGGAAATGAAACATTAAAGTTTAAATTAAATGGAGTATCTGTGTAAGACAAGACAGGACAAGTCCTCCAGAATGACAGAAACTCTTTGTAACCAGTCTCCAATCTGCCAAGACACCATAGAGTCATTTTGAGGACCATGTCCAGTTAGCTATAGCGACAGGTTATCTTTGCAGGTTTTCTCAGGAACAGAGAGGCACAGAAACAAGAGAAAACAACGGCAGATTGAGGAGAAGAGCAGTCATTACACCAGATAACATTAAATATTTATACAAGCAAAGTACTTCATGTTCACTTACCCAATAACTAAGTTAACGATACAGAGGTGGTAGATTTTCTTATCTGGGTAGTCATAAGCAATTTGCTCTTCTTCTTTTTCTATCTTTCTCATGAATTCTTCAGCCTAGATGAACAAATGATTCCAAATATAACTCTCATTCTCGGTGAACGGTAAAAATTGTACAAATTGTTACATGGTTGACTTGTATGGATACCAATAGAAATAGATAAGAAATCTATACACAACAGGTTTTTAAGGTTTTTAGTTTACAAAAATACATACAAATATAATTTTACTAGTAAAAAGGCCCGATGCAATTGCATCGGGAGCGCGGTGAAATGAATCGTGTGTATACAGGCGGGTCAGTGGGTATCAGAGTATACAGGCGGCTCTGTGGGTAGCAGAGTATACAGGCGGCTCTGTGGGTAGCAGAGTATAGAGGCGGCTCTGTGGGTAGCAGAGTATAGAGGCGGGTCAGTGGGTAGTAGAGCATGGAGGCGGCTCTGTGGGTAGCAGAGTATGGAGGCGGCTCTGTGGCTAGCAGAGTATCGAGGCGGCTGTGTGGGTAGCAGAGTATCGAGGCGGCTGTGTGGGTAGCAGAGTATGGAGGCGGCTGTGTGGGTAGCAGAGTATCGAGGCGGCTGTGTGGGTAGCAGAGTATCGAGGCGGCTGTGTGGGTAGCAGAGTATCGAGGCGGCTGTGTGGGTAGCAGAGTATCGAGGCGGCTGTGTGTGTAGCAGAGTATCGAGGTGGCTCTGTGGGTAGCAGAGTATAGAGGCGGCTCTGTGGGTAGCAGAATATAGAGGCGGCTCTGTGGGTAGCAGAGTATACAGGCGGCTGTGTGGGTAGCAGAGTATAGTGGTGGCTGTGTGGCTAGCAGAGTATCGAGGTGGCTCTGTGGGTAGCAGAGTATCGAGGCGGCTGTGTGGGTAGCAGAGTATCGAGGCGGCTGTGTGGGTAGCAGAGTATCGAGGCGGCTGTGTGGGTAGCAGAGTATCGAGGCGGCTGTGTGGGTAGCAGAGTATCGAGGCGGCTGTGTGGGTAGCAGAGTATCGAGGCGGCTGTGTGTGTAGCAGAGTATCGAGGCGGCTCTGTGGGTAGCAGACTATAGAGGCGGCTCTGTGGGTAGCAGAATATAGAGGCGGCTCTGTGGGTAGCAGAGTATACAGGCGGCTGTGTGGGTAGCAGAGTATAGTGGTGGCTGTGTGGCTAGCAGAGTATCGAGGTGGCTCTGTGGGTAGCAGAGTATCGAGGCGGCTGTGTGGGTAGCAGAGTATCGAGGCGGCTGTGTGGGTAGCAGAGTATCGAGGCGGCTGTGTGGGTAGCAGAGTATCGAGGCGGCTGTGTGGGTAGCAGAGTATCGAGGCGGCTGTGTGGGTAGCAGAGTATCGAGGCGGCTGTGTGTGTAGCAGAGTATCGAGGCGGCTCTGTGGGTAGCAGAGTATAGAGGCGGCTCTGTGGGTAGCAGAATATAGAGGCGGCTCTGTGGGTAGCAGAGTATACAGGCGGCTGTGTGGGTAGCAGAGTATAGTGGGGGCTGTGTGGCTAGCAGAGTATCGAGGCAGCTCTGTGGGTAGCAGAGTATCGAGGCGGCTCTGTGGGTAGCAGAGTATCGAGGCGGCTCTATGGGTAGCAGAGTATCGAGGCGGCTCTGTGGTGGAGGGGTGAGGAGAGATGCGGCTCTGTGGTGGAGGGGTGAGGAGAGATGCGGCTCTGTGGTGGAGGGGTAAGGAGAGATGCGGGTCTGTAATGGAGGGGTGAGGAGAGATGCGGCTCTGTGGTGGAGGGGTGAGGAGAGATGCGGCTCTGTGGTGGAGGGGTGAGGGGAGATGCGGCTCAGTGTTGGAGGGGTGAGGAGAGATGCGGTTCAGTGGTGGAGGGGTGAGGAGAGATGGGTGTCTGTGGTGGAGGAGTGAGGAGAGATGCGGCTCAGTGGTGGAGGGGTGATGAGAGATGCGGCTCAGTGGTGGAGGGGTGAGGAGAGATGGGTGTCTGTGGTGGAGGGGTGAGGAGAAGCGGGTCAGTGGTGGAGGGGTGAGGAGAGAAGCGGCTTAGTGGTGGAGGGGTAAGGAGAGAAGCGGCTCAGTGGTGTAGGGTTGAGGAGAGAAGCGGGTCAGCGGTGGAGGGGTGAGGAGAGAAGCGGCTCAGTAGTGGAGGGGTGAGGAGAGAAGCACACAGTATATACATACATGAGACATTGTATAGACAGACAGTATGCAGAGATTACACATATTATACACACAGTATAGACAGAGTATACACGCATTACAGAGAGTGTAGAGAGACATGAGAAGGACAGAGTGTAGAGAGACATGAGAGGGACAGAGTGTAGAGAGACATGAGAGGGACAGAGTGTAGAGAGACATGAGAGGGACAGAGTGTAGAGAGACATGAGAGGGACAGAGTGTAGAGAGACATGAGAGGGACAGAGTGTAGAGAGACAGCTCCTGGGATCACTCGTGTGTGTAGACTGTCAGCTCCTGGCATCACTCCTGTGTGTAGACTGTCAGCTCCTGGGATCACTCCTGTGTGTAGACTGTCAGCTCCTGGGATCACTCCTGTGTGTAGACTGTCAGCTCCTGGGACCACTCGTGTGTGTAGACTGTCAGCTCCTGGGATCAGTCCTGTGTGTAGACTGTCAGCTCCTGGGATCAGTCCTGTGTGTAGATTGTCAGCTCCTGGGATCACTCCTGTATGTAGATTGTCAGCTCCTGGGATCAGTCCTGTGTGTAGATTGTCAGCTCCTGGGATCAGTCCTGTGTGTAGATTGTCAGCTCCTGGGATCACTGCTGTGTGTAGATTGTCAGCTCCTGGGATCAGTCCTGTGTGTAGATTGTCAGCTCCTGGGATCACTCCTGTGTGTAGATTGTCAGCTCCTGGGATCAGTCCTGTGTGTAGACTGTCAGCTCCTGGGATCACTCCTGTGTGTAGATTGTCAGCTCCTGGGATCAGTCCTGTGTGTAGATTGTCAGCTCCTGGGATCACTCCTGTGTGTAGATTGTCAGCTCCTGGGATCAGTCCTGTGTGTAGATTGTCAGCTCCTGGGATCACTCCTGTGTGTAGATTGTCAGCTCCTGGGATCAGTCCTGTGTGTAGACTGTCAGCTCCTGGGATCACTCCTGTGTGTAGATTGTCAGCTCCTGGGTTCAGTCCTGTGTGTAGATTGTCAGCTCCTGGGATCACTCCTGTGTGTAGATTGTCAGCTCCTGGGTTCAGTCCTGTGTGTAGATTGTCAGCTCATGGGATCAGTCCTGTGTGTAGACTGTCAGCTCCTGGGATCAGTCCTGTGTGTAGATTGTCAGCTCCTGGGATCACTCCTGTGTGTAGATTGTCAGCTCCTGGGTTCAGTCCTGTGTGTAGACTGTCAGCTCCTGGGATCACTCCTGTGTGTAGATTGTCAGCTCCTGGGTTCAGTCCTGTGTGTAGATTGTCAGCTCCTGGGATCACTCCTGTGTGTAGACTGTCAGCTCCTGGGATCAGTCCTGTGTGTAGATTGTCAGCTCCTGGGATCACTCCTGTGTGTAGATTGTCAGCTCCTGGGATCAGTCCTGTGTGTAGACTGTCAGCTCCTGGGACCACTCGTGTGTGTAGACTGTCAGCTCCTGGGATCAGTCCTGTGTGTAGACTGTCAGCTCCTGGGATCAGTCCTGTGTGTAGATTGTCAGCTCCTGGGATCACTCCTGTGTGTAGATTGTCAGCTCCTGGGATCAGTCCTGTGTGTAGATTGTCAGCTCCTGGGATCACTCCTGTGTGTAGATTGTCAGCTCCTGGGATCAGTCCTGTGTGTAGATTGTCAGCTCCTGGGATCACTCCTGTGTGTAGAGTGTCAGCTCCTGGGATCAGGGATCACTCCTGTGTGTAGATTGTCAGCTCCTGGGATCACTGCTGTGTGTAGCTCCCGGTGGCTCCCGCAGGCTGCCAGTGTCAGCACAGGTCTGCTACTGCAGTTCAGGACCTGTGGTGATGTCAGAGTCACGTGACACGAGGTTACCATGGAGTAACCTGGTGTCACGTGACTGTGACATCACCACAGGTCCTGGACTGCCCTGGACTGCAGTAGCAGAGCTCTGCAGACACTCGGAGCCTGCGGCAGCCACCGGAAGCCTGGAGGAAGACAGCAGGAGACGGCGGGGGCTCGGGGAGAGGTGAGCATATTTTTTTTTTTTTTTTTAAGTGTAGTGCGGCTGCGGCTCGTGATGACGCTGCGCGTCATCACTCGCAGTCGCGCAAAGGAGCTTGGGATTCGGCTACAGTGCCCGAATTCCCAACTCCCGATTATATAAGTAGATTTTATTAATTCAGACGAGTGACCCGTGGAAACTACTATGTTTCCCTGAAAATTAGACAGGGTCTTATATTATTTTTGGCTCCAAAAGATGTACCAGGGCTTATTTTTGGGGGATATCTTATATTTTGTATTGGCATCTGTGATTAGGTTGCCTGTTAATGAAAAATTAATATTCACTACTTTACGCGCCCATAATCCCGCCCACTCCTCTGCGCCGACATCAGTGATTGGATTGTGTCAGTAATTGTAACTTGTGTTAATGAAAAAATGAATATTCAACCCCCCCATCCCTGCCTACCCCTCTGCACTAGTATCAGTCATTTACTCAGACTGTCGTATTACTGCCTGAGGATCGAAGGACAATGCTGCACTAGTCAGCGGCTCTCTTCACTCCAGCGTTTCAGGCAGTAGTAAGTCTCATTGATATCGGCACAGAGGAGTGAATATTAATTTTTCATTAGCACGAGTTCCAATCACTGACACTGGCAGAGGGGTGGGTCGGATTATGGGTGGGGGAAGGGGGAGAATATTAATTTGTTCATCAACACAAGTTCCAATTACTGACGCAGGCAGAGGGGTGTTTGGAATTATGGGCAGTGGGAGGAGTTAATATTCTATGTATTAACTAGCCGGTATGTGACTATAAACTTCGGGTCTTACAACAACACAATGGGGCAACGTACAGTAAATAGAGTTACATGTCCTGAAAAAGCTGCCAAAGCCATATTTCAGGATACTATTATATAATCAGCAACTAGGGCTTATTTTTGGAGCAAGGCTTATATTTTAAGCATACTCAAAAAAGGCCAAAAATTTTTAGGGAAGATCTTATTTTCAAGAAAACAGTATATAGGCCAGTTCTTGCCATTGCTTCTGAATTCCAAGGCTTTTCTCAATAGAAAATGTTTATTTTCTGTGTCATTCTTGATGATCCCAGTCAACAGGCCTTAGTTCTCCTCTGTTTACTTTTTACCCATGACAATTCCAAGTAGCATCTCCTTTTACAGTGAATTTGCCCTCATCACATGTTCAAAACTGACCACTTTTTGTCAGGTGATCTTTCCTTCTAGGGAAAATTACGGACTTAAATGAGCAAGAACATTACTGTTGATCCTAGCGGTCCATAGGATTCATAAAAGTTTCCAGCATCTAAAGGCATCATATTTATTTTAATTTTATCAATACTGTGACATACAGGCAGATACTTGTACATTATGTATTAACATCAGGGAAGCATCTGATTGGATCCATATTTATTCTGCAGCAGGACAATGACTGTAATCATTCAGTCTACTGTATGTCATTGAGAACTATCTCAGAGTAAAAAAGAACATGCAGTTCTAGAAGTGATGATATGGTTTCAATAGAGCCCTGATCTCAACATCAATGGCTCTGTCTGGAATTACATGAAAAGACAGAAGGTTTTACCCTAGTCTACATCCACAGAAGATCAGTGGTTAGTTCTCTGAGATGTTTGGAACATCTTCCCTGCCGAGTTCCTACAAATACTGTGTTGACGTGTATCTAGAAGAGTTGACGCTGTTTTGAAGGCAAAGGGCAGTCACACAAATATTGATTTGATTTAGATTTTTTTCTGTTTTGTTACTGTGCATTTTGTTGACAAAAAAATAAAACTATTAGCACTTCTATTTACATATATATATATATATATATATATATATATATATATATTCAATAAATCAAACGCTCACTATACAGAGATTTTCTCACTAGAACAAACTTACCAGATCATTTTGGCTCGTCATAATGTAGGATACACACAGATTTGCAAGGACAATGGCGCTGACATTCAGCATCTGTAAAATGAGACAGATGTAAAATAATCAATACAAAGGCTGTGGTAGATAATCATACAGCAAATACCATATTTTTTGGACTATAAGACTTACTCCCCCCCAAATATTGGAGGAAAGTGGATATACATCTTATAGGCTGGAAGTGCCTGGCTCTGGCTGCAAGGAAGGGGTGATGACAGAGCAGGATTACAGTTCGAAGGAGCAGGTTCATAGGTGGCAGGGGAGCAGGAATTTGGTCAAGCATGTGTGCCCATTAAAGAGAATTAATATTCACCGCTCTCCACGCCCATATTCCTTCCCACCTCCAGCACTGAACTTGGCACTGAGAGGTAGGTGGGATTATGAGCATGGGGAGCAGTGAATATTCATTACCTTTAATAGCAGCCTACATGATCACAAAGCAGATGGTTTACTTCAGTGGATGGTTGATCATGCATGTTCAATATTAAAGAAAATGAATATCCACTGCTCCTCATTCCTATAATCCCAGAATGAGGTCATATATACCAGGATGGGCCCAGGATGAGGGCCATATATACCAGGATGGGCCCAGGATGAGGGCCATATATATCAGGATGAGGGATATAGATACTAGGATGGGCCCAGAATAAAGGCTATATATGCCAGGATGGAGAACATATACACCAGGATGGAGACATATATACCTGGTAGGGGCCCAGTATGGGGGACATTAGTACAGAATAAGGGGACAGTACCCCCATAACAGTGTCAGAAGCAGATCTCCCCTATAACTGTGCATCGTGACCAAATATTTAGCTTAATTTTTGTTTCCTATTTTCCTCCTCTAAAACCTAGGTGCGTCTTATGGTCCAAGTGCGAATATGGTGCAATAGTCCGAAAAATACGGTATATTAAAGTATGCTTTTTATTCTGCATAATGGAAAAGTACCTACTAAGTAACTCAATGAATGACAATGATGAAAAAGCTTGTTTCCCTTATTTAGCTTCCGAATGATTGCATGTAATATCTCATATATATTGCCAGCATTAAGCAGACGAAATACTTGCAAACATGAAAAGCCCATGCACCAAATACCAACATCTACAGTATCACCATCCAAAAATTAGGCAGTATTTCCCATATATAAGTTCTTATATTATGTCATAGATCAACATAAAAGTTGGAGTCATGTAATACCAGCGCAAATTCTAACAATCTTGGTTCCAATCAGTCTGCAGAAATCATAACAAGCCCTTAAACTATTCTCACTACAGTCCCATTATTTTTCTCTGATGTTATCAGTGTACATAATTCACAGGTACTTAAGCTTACACTACTGTACTTATACTTTTATTATACAAACTGTTTGTATTATTAAATAGGTATTTTGCATCTAATAAGGGTTGGCGTACTTACTGTGAAAATCCATATCGAAAAAGCAGTGTAATCTTTTATTTAAAGTTTTTATTTAAAGATATTTCATGTTTGACTCAATCTCTGCCCATCTATCCTGATTACCAGTAGCGCGATGTCCCTCCTACTGCTGAGATCTCACACTGTCCGGTACAAGCTGCAGGTGTAATTGAATACACCTCGACTCATGCGTTATTCATTCTCTAGCTGGACTAATGAAAATGTAAGCCTAATATCGAGAATTTACAGTCATGGCTAAAAGTGTTGGCACCCTTGAAATTGTTCCAGAAAATGAAGAATTTCTCTTAGATAACTGGACATACGGTAATTTCACACAAAACCTCAAAGATGGGCCAGACAAAATTGTTGCCACCTTTCAAAAATTATGGGTAAACAACTTTGTTTCAAGCATGAGATGCTTGTTCAAAACTCTCCTGTGGCAAGTAACAGGTGTGGGCAATAAAAAAAAATCACACCTGAAACCAGATATAAAAGAGGAGAAGGTGACTCAATTGCACTGTGCATTGTGTGTCTGTGTGTGCCATACTAAGCATGGAGAACAGAAAGAGGAGAAAAGAACTGACCGAGGACTTGAGAACCCAAATTGTTGAAAAAGATCAACAATCTCCAGGTTACAGGTCCATCTCTAGAGATCTTGATGTTCCTTTGTCCACGGTGCACAACATATCCAAGTGTATGACCTATGGCACTGTAGTTAATTTTCCTAGATGTGGACGGCAGAGAAATATTTTTAAAGGTTGCAATGCAGGATACTCAGGATGGTGGATAAGCAGCCAAATCAAGTTCCTAAGAAATTCTAGCTGTCCTGCAGGCTCAGGGTGCATCAGTGTCAGTCCAAACTATCAATTCACATTTGAATGAAATGAAAGCTAAGGTAGGAGAACCAGGAGGATGCCACTGCTGACACAAAGAAATAAAAAAGCTGGGCTGCAGTTTGCCAAACTGTATATGAGTAAGACAAAATCCTTTTGGGAAAGCATGTTATGGACAGATGAGACCAAAATAGAGCTTTTTGGTAAAGCACATCATTGTCCTGTTTACTGAAAAATGGAATGAGGCCTACAAAGAAAAAAAGCACAGTAACTACAGTCAAATATGGTGGAGAGTTTTTTTGTGGTTATTTAGCTGCCTCTGGCACTGGGTGCTTTGATTGTGCGCAAGGCATCATGAAATCTGAAGATTAACAAAGGACTTTGGGTTGCAATGTAGGGCCCAGTGCCAGAAAGCTGGGTTTGCATCTAGCAGGTAATGTACCCCAAATGTACTTAAAAAAGCACCCAGTTATGAATATACGTATAATACACACATCTATGTTTATTTCTCCATTCATTAGAGTTGTTGAAAACACGCAGGATGTACCAAATTTTTGGATTCTAAAGCGCATTTTACCCCCAAAAATGTTGGAGGAAAGTGGGGGTACATCTTATAGTCCGAATTACCTGGCTGTGGAAGAGGTGGGGCGCAGTGGAGCGCGTGGTCAAAGGAGGCAGAGTAGGGATGCAGGAATCACCACTCGGGCTAACACATGTGCCCGCTGTTTAAGAATATGAATATGCACTGCTCCCCATGCCCATAATCTCCCTCCAACCTCTGCACTGAAGCCAGCACTGAGTGGTGGATGTGATTATGGGTACAGGAGCAGTGCTAATATGCTAATGCATTGTGCTTCTGCAGTTAGACTTCCAATAAAATGGCACCGGGGGTGGTGCACGCGCAAACACGATTTCCAGTGCCATTCTATTGAAGTCAATCTGTAGAATCCTCAGGTCTTTCAATTCCAGCGGCAGCGCATACAAAATCGCATCTTAAAGTCTAGTTAGGTTAAGACTGTAAGATGCGACCACATATGCGCTTCCAACCAGCGTCATTTGAGGATTCTACATTCTGTCTTTAATATAATAGCACCAAAGATTGCGGTCTGCGCATGCGCTGCCCCTGGCTCAATTTTATTGCAGAAAGTCAGACAGCAGAAGCCAAAGCAAATTCACTGCTCCCCACACTTACAATGCTGGGCAAGAAGCTGCAAATATCCCGGCAGCTGCTGTCAGTGTCACGTGATGGCATCATAAGAGGACAACATGCACCGGAAAAGCAGAGGAAAGATGAGAAGCGTTTATTTTTTCTTATGTCTGCAGCATGATAGGAGCCATATACACAAGGATTTGTCCATGATGGGGGGCATATATACCAGGATTGGGGCCATATATACCAGTATGGGTGCCATAATTACGAGGAATGGGGGACATATATACCAAGATTGGGGCCATAAATACCAGGGTGAGCCCAAGATGAGGGTCATACATATTAGGATTGGGCCATATATATACCAGGAAGAGAGCCATATATATCAGGATGGGGGCCTTATATCCAAGGATGGGGCAGTGTATACCAGGGAGGACCCAGGATATGGGTCATATATATGAGGATGAGGCCATATATAAGAGGATTAGCCCAGGATGAGGGCAATATACATCAGGATGGGGTAATATGTACGAGGATGAGGCCATATATACCAGGAAGGGCTCAGAATGAGGGCCATATATACGAGGATGAGGTCCATAATAATAATATTTATTCACTTATATAGTGCCATTACTTCCACAGGGCTCTATATACTGTACATGAACAACACTGTCCCCAATGGCGTTCATAATCTGCATCCTCTATCAGCATATCTTTGATATATAGTATGCCTGGATGAGACAAGGACGGAGGACATATACACCAGGATGAAGGGCATATATACCTGGAAGGGGTCCAGGATGGGCGACTTTAGTAAAGAATTAAGGTACATTATCCCCATAACAGTGTCAACAGGATATCCCCCCATAACAGTGCATGATGACCACATTTTTTGCAAAACAGAGGATAGTATATATTTATACAGGTTTACAGCTACAGATTGTTTGGTTTGCCGTTATGCTATTGCCCCTGCTCTGAGGCCATCTGTTCTATATGAGAGCAGTACATATCTGCATTCATACTAGACCTGGAAGAGACAGATACATAGAGATTGACATAGAGAGACTATTGCCATGAAAAGTGAAATCAACAAACTGTCAATTATTACCTAGCCCCTAGGGACTGATTTCGTTTCACCCTCTTTTTTGGCTATTTCATGGGTTCTACCTTATTCTTCTTCGGCTACAAACCAAATAATTGAATCATTTTTTGTTTTGTTTTTCAGGTAATTACTGATTTGTAATACATTTTAATAAAGATGAGTGGACCTGAATGCTAAAGTTCGGTGGTCGTACGAACACAGACTTTACAAGAAAAAAACTTTCTGAGTTCGGAGTACAGGTGCTTTAGGTACGCAAACACTGGAGTGAGCATCGCTGTGCTCGGGTACACTCGTGCAGTGCGAGCCACTTGCAGTGTTTGAATGGCTCACACTGGGGGTAAAATCAGAGTTATCGGAAGTAGTGTGAAAAAAAAAGGACATGGCAAAACCTTGCCCTCCCTCTTCCGGAAGTGCTTTGTTTATGGCTGGCTGTATGTGGATGGAGAACCGAACTGCCCAATCAGTGACTTCCAATGAAGTTCGGCTCACATTTGGGTCTAGAACAGAACTTTATATAAAGTCTGGCTAAACACCCAGGACCCAAACGTCCATGGGTCCACTCATCTCTACTGTACTTTTCAACTATATTGCCCATTCCTTATGAATACATGAATACAATATCACCTATCACTGATTGACTGCAGTGGTGAGGATCAATCCTGGGAAGAGCAGGAACTGAAGAAGCTCTCTCTGCGAGGGATTGGCAGGGGGTTATCAGACTTTCTTTTTTAATTTTTTACTTTTAACCATGGTGGGCCTGTTGTTTTTTTTTTTATAAGAATCACTTCAAGCTGATTTAAAACATTGCGTATCTTCTAAGAAGCTTTTGCCCACTATTCCCCCAAGAGCATAGACTGATGTTTATTGTATGAAGAAAGAAAACACTTTTTGAGCCAGTAAGGCATCACCTCCATTACCTTGCACTACTGTAGTCTGCCAGTTTATGCATAGATTTCAACACTAAGGCCCCTTTCACATCAGTGTTTTTTGCTGATTGCAGCAGTTTTACCACATCTGCGCCAACGGTCGCACTTGTGGCACACTTGCGTCAAGCCCCATGCATTGTCTATGGGGACTGCAGGAGGTGCGGCAAGTGTCGTATAGCCGCAGGTCCGGTACTTGCGACAGTTGTGGCTGCGAAAAGAAAACGCTGCTGACTGGTTTTTTTCGTGGCTGCAACTGTCGCAAGTGCTGGATCGCGGCAATACCGCACTTGCCGCAATCCCCATAGACAATGCATGGGGCTTGCCGCAAGTGTGCCACAAGTGCGACCGTTAGGCGACAGATGCGGTAAATCTGCCGCATCTGCCACAATCAGCAAAAACTGATGATGTGAAAGGGGCCTAAGATTCTGTTCACACCGTGCATTTTTCATCCGTTTTATTGTGTGTGTTTTTCTCTCTTTTTCAGCTGGAAATCTGGATCAGCTTTTCAATCAGCTTTTCAAAAAAATGGATAAGAAATGGATCATCTGTTTCTGATCCGTTTTTGCTGCACATTTTCTGAAGCTTTTTAGCCCATAGACAATAGTTTCAATGGGTAAAGCCGATCTGAAAAGCGCAGCCATAATTGACATGCTCATTCTTTTTCAGGATCAGTTTTCAGGGTAAAAAACCCACCAGGTCATTAAAGCACAGGCTGAACAACAAAACATGAAAACCCTTCAACTTTGCTGGGATTCCACTTAAGTGATGCATTCACTGCAAAAACAGATCCAAAAAAAAGGATCAAAAACGCACAATGTGAACATAGCCTTAGTCCAGGGGTCAGACCAGCATATGGCATCCAATGTGAAAGCATCATATGTGATCCACTAATGAAACTGGGCTGAGGTTCTGCTGTGAGCATGACTGAGCATCATCTACTGTGATCTGATAACAGATGCTGAGAGAAGACAGATTAATCTCTCCATCTCCTCCATTGCCAGTTTCTATGTATATATTGCACTGCACTCCCACATCAGAATGCAGTTCGATCTTTCACTTGCACCCATAGACTTGTACGGGTGTGAGAGTCGCTGACAATGGCAGCATGATGCCATTTTTTTCCTCAATCTGATTAGGGCTGAGGATAACATAGCAGATCTGAGCTGCCTCATTGCCTAAAATTGGATCGAATACAATGTGAGATGTTCTTGAGTTGCACTCGCACGAGGCATGGTCTTGTGTGACTCCAGAATAATCCTGATTGTGTTCAAAGTAGTATTTTGGTATTTCTTGAAAATTGTGCAGCGAAACCAGGAGCCACAAATATTTGTATGACATCAAATTGTAAAACTTATTTTTATCCCAACATACATGCATGTAAGTAAAGAAAAATTGTCCCCGGAAGTGGACAATCGCAATCCACGGATCTGCTGTTTGCAGTGCCTCTATAGATGTTAGTGACGCATGAAGATTGACATTGAAAGGCACTAAGGTAAGATACAACGTGAAAACTGCAGATTGGAGACAGAGCAACACACCATATAGAGGCAAGCACTCAGAAACTCCATGCAACCAAAGCAATGGGAAAAATACATTAAAAAAAGACAAGAGAGACAAATGCTCAGTTTACCGAAACGTTTCTCTTGCAAGGACATTCTTCAATGCTACACTGTCCGGCTAAGACACAGGAGAAAAACGATGCAGAGATGACGTCTACGCTTCAGGAAACAGCTCGTGAATAGAGCATTTGTCAAAAGTTGTAATGAACTTTGAGGTCATAAATTATTTAGTAAAACTCTAATTTGGTATTTTATTTATTATGGCCACTTTACACGCGGCAACAGGAAGATAGAAACCGGCAGGTGTCGGAGACAATTGTACCTTTTACCTTCAAAACACCTTGCAGATAGCTGAATTACATGCAGCCACTTCAAGGTGTTTTGAAGGTACTGTAAAAGGTACCATTGTCTCCGACACCTGCCGGTTTCGATCTTCCTGTTGCCACGTGTAAAGTGGCCATTACTCTTAGGGCCCCTTTACACGCGGCTACATTTCTAGGGTGGCTACAGGTAACTTACTGGTTGCAGTGAAATCATGGAGAGATTTATCCATTTGTACACAGCAACAAGATATCACCTTGTCTCCATGATTTCACTGCAACCAGTAAGTTACCTGTAGCCATCCTAGAAATGTAGCCGCGTGTAAAGGTACCCTTAAGGAATATTACTGTAATATATTTTGCCAAACACATTGATGTCACTAGGTATAGCTGTTTATAGATAGATATCAAATCATTCCTCCAGGTTGAATTAACCATTCACCATACATCCTCTAATATTCTTACTAAGCATCTGGATCTTTGTAGCTGAATGGCCTATCTAGTTACAGCAGGTAATATATCTATAGAGTATTCACCATGATTCATCTTCTATTTGCCCCATATTTTGTAAAATGTTTGCAGGGCCCTCCTTTTTTTATATACTTCTTCCTACATCTTAATCAACCAACGCATCCTATCCAAGAAGAGTCACTCAACCAATGCGTAGCAATCACTTTTCTTACTTGATATAACCCTGTCTTTATCACCACTCCCTCATTCACTTTCTCCTCAATATAGTTCAATACACACGTTAGAGATTGCAGCAGCAGGTCTCTGTCAAAAATATTATTGATACAATTGAAACATTGAACCCAAAACGCTGCGATAACTCTATACTTCCAGAACATATGCATTAAATCTGCTGACAATTCCCCCCATTTAGGACACGTATCATCTTCCTTAGGCAAAACTCTATGCGAAAACTTTGGGGCCCTATAAGCTCTATGTAGAAAATATATTTGAGACAGTCTTTGGGCCCTGCAAGTGGACAATTAAGGGGTTGCCATTAATGACCGCTAAAGTCTTGCTCCATTGAAATTCTTGCATTAGAATGCCGTATATTCTAGAAATCATCCCCTTCCCTCCACTGTGGCTCAAAAGCGTATTGGACAGGGTCCCTGTCCCTCCTGTACCTGTACGTCCTGATTGCCTAGATTTAGTGTACTTGTTCTTGTCTCCTTCATCTTCATGTAAAGCGCCATGGAACCTAATGGCGCTATATAAATAAATGATAATAAATAAATAAATAAACAATAAGTGATTAACCACTTTAGTTCTCGTGTGTAGGCTGATTCATCCATGCATGGTGCAACTGGAAATAAAAGTAGAAACTAGTCCGTGGTATATGAAAACTCGTCTTTCAATTGCTAAAAGCTCTTAAAGATTTCATCCTGTAATAACTGAGCCATAAACTCATAGCCCTCGCTTCCAGGGGGTTCTGTAGAATATTTAAATTGGTTTGGTGATCTGAAACATTTACGTGTGATAAACATGCAAAAGAATAAGAAATCAGGAGGGGGCACATCATGTAGAAAATAGGAATTGTCAGGTTACATTACTACAACCATAGTATTTATTCAATGGTACTACAATTAGCAAATTGGGTCAGTGAAAAACTAATAGAAGGATGTGTCGTGTACACAGAAGGTGGAGCAGTCGTCAGATCACTGTATTCATGTCATTACCTGCAGTCTAATGGAATACAATTTTTGTCCCTGCTAAATATGGTACTTAAGGCCAGGGTGATTTATTGCTTGTGTGTCAATATCTACTATCTGCTCTGAAAATTAATACATTGGTTAGTGATATAGCTGTATTGGTCCCAATGCGACTTACATTCTCATAGTGCTTTTTAACAATGGGCTCATAAAAGCCGATGGCCTCCTTGTATTTATTTTCCTGCATGAACAAGACATGGGCCACATTCAGTTTCCAAACATCGTGTTCATTGCAAAACTCCACTGATTTCCGGAAGATTTTCTCCACCATTGGGTAATTCTCCAGGTTCCAGTATATTTTTGCCTGGGCCATTAAGACAGGAATATACCTAAACAGAAGGCAAAGTATTATTAATTATTATTAATATAAAAAAATGGATTGTAATGTGTCCTATTCAAGCTGCATTATTAATGGAAACAATAGACGGGATGTGAAGAATTCCAACATTTTGTACCATAAAACAAAGAGGCTAAAAAACTTCGAAAAACAATTTGGAAGTTGTATGTGATATTACAAAGCCACAATACAAGACTGAAACTACAAGGGGCTGGAATCTCGCATATATGGCTCACTTCTAATGTCACACTATACCCCAGGCCATCACAATATTTCACCTTGTCACTACACATATAGCTGAGCAATAACAGAACTGTATAGCTTGGGTCCATATGTGAGTTTACAATATGCATTGCTTCATTTGTATGTGGCCCCACACCCATCACAAATGGAGGACTCCGATCACTTTATGTAAGTTAGATTCAGCAGGTATCCTTTCGTTGGCCAGTAATCATTGCCAGAAACTATCTACAACACCTGACATTTTGTAAAAAGAATAACCCGGTGAATTAAACATCACAATTTGGCCCACGTCATAGTCACTCGGATCCTCACGTTCGCACATTTTCCTTTTCCAACACATTCTACAAGTGTTGAATCAATAAATTGATATATTGGGCAGCAAAATAATGAATGTTACTCCCTTTACAGTTGTTTTAATGTTATGGCCGATCCGTGTATATTAATATATTAGGCGCTTTTGGATTATAAATTGATTCACAATGTTCTGTGAAAATTCTCGAAAGCATCTTGTTCATTAAAACAACAATCCCCTCACTGGCACTAGGCTTGTCAATGACGATTTATCTAATTTACAGACGTTCGCCTCCTATATACAGGCTTCGCTACACTTTTATTGATGCCGAAATGACTGTAAATGACTGAATGAATAATATAACATCCTTCCACTTGGTATCACCATCGCTTACATAAAGCAAGTGAAGGAAAGCTGTGCACATCTCTAGAAAAGAAGAATATCATCACCAGTAAATCACCATCTTCTCTGTAAAAAATGACCAAAATGAGGAATCTCACCTATCTTAAAAGTTTCAAAAAAGGTTCAGTAATAGAACTGAAAATTAGTGAAATTTAAATGATGCTTTAAGGGGGTATCCCACAAAGAGAAGAGACATTAAACAACATATCCTACATAACTAAGCCATTCCATGGCGCTCCCAATATTCATGGTGATGGTCCTGGCACACCCAGCCATATCTTACTCAGTGGTCGGGCATACTAAGAGTGTAATGGGCATCGGCCAGATCCTCACTCAGATTAATGATACATTGATTCTACCGAACTGACGGGTGGAGAATTGTGAAGTAACTACTATATTATATATGTGCGAGATTCTTGCCAGAGGTAAATGAGACTGTAAAGGTACCTTCACACGCCGCAATCTCGCCTGGGAATCCTAAAGGCGATATGTCACCCCGGAGCAATCGCCGTGAAATTGCCTCACAGTTGCGGTTGTGTGATTGGGGAATTTCGCGGCGATAAATCGCCTCTCCCGTCCTGATTCCTGAGCACTGCTCTGAAATCAGCCGCAATTATGAAGGCGATATTTCTGTGTGGTGGCGTGTGATAGGGCGATAATGATGGAATCAGCATCACCTATGATTTCCCGTAGGTGTGTCACAGCGTGTTGTAGTCCGCGCCCCGTGTGAACTGATTGGTGTGGTCTACTGTGTTCCCATTGGCTGTCACTTGACACTGCGCCATATTTGATGAGCTGTCCGTTCAGCACCACACAATGGCAATGGCGTCATGTATTAGCTAGCCTTCCAGAGCAGGCTGACCAATCGGAACGCTGTTGCGTTGTCCAATGAGCGCTTAAGGGGCGCAGTGTAAACCACTGCAGCACGCCTATCTCTTCGCCGCACTCAATATGTACGCCCACATTGCATTTGAGATTGCATCGTGAACTGGGGATGGGATTATGCAGGATTGCTTCCGCTGTACATGAGGCGATTTCCGGAGCGACACATCGCCTTACTTTCAGGGCGCAATTGCGGTGCGTGAGGCCGCCATCGGCGATCTGAGGCGAGCATGAAAAACGTGCAAGCGCACGTTAGATCGCCTCACATCGCCAGCCGATATTGCGGCGTGTGATGGTACCTTAAGGGGTGTAATGTGGATGTGTAGGAAGGGTCAATAAGAAGGTGCATGAAAGTAGTCACCAAGCTCGTAGTAAATGGTGGCGGGGGTATGATAAGGTATGATAAGGAGATATTACATGTCTCCTCTGAAGACATACCACAATCTAAGGCATATATTGTGGAGAAGTTATATATACATTTTTATATTTATAATAAGTTTAATATGTTTGGGAGATTTGGTAGCAAACCTATTAAAGTAACAAAGTAACAATGTTATAAAGTGATCTTACTTTTCTAGGGCTTCGTCATATTCGCTCACAGCCTTTTTAACTGCTTCATCATCGCGGTTAAGTCTCGCTTCTTGTACCTTGATAATCAAAATAAATATGAAAAATACATGAAAAAATGAAGGACCTTTAAACAATAAAACACAATATATACATCATGATCACTGCAAAACTCCACTGATTTCTGGAAGACTGTCTCCACCATCGGGTAATCCTCCGGGCTCCAGTGCCTTCCTATATACTGTATGAAAGTAAAACAAATTGAATGCAGGGCACTCACCCCGATGGTGCTGGTAAATCACTTTTATTACTGCATTATGGTTCCATTAGCAGTCGGTGCAGGGAGGGGGAGAGGTAGACGGAGGACGACAGGCTCTGTTTTGTGCTGGTAGGCACTTCAACTGATGGAAGGACCAGTTGAAGTGCCTACCAGCACGAGACAGGGCCTGTCGTCCTCTGTCTACCAGCCCCCTCCCTGCACTGACTGCTAATGGAACAATAATGCAGTAATAAAAGTGATTTACCAGCACCATCGGGGTGAGTGCCCTTCATTCAATTTGTTTTACTTTCTTGTCACTGGATTCTCTTCCTTGAAGTGAGCACACCCTGGTGCACCCATACGCTGCTTGACTGCAAGTTAACCCCTAAGGTCTCATAGTGCCCAGTTCACTGACTATACTATGAGGTATAATTATGTGCTTAATTGTAAAGCACTGGGCAAAACTGTCACAGAAAAAGACCTGGGTGTATGGGTAGATGACAAACTCACATTTAGTGGCCAGTGTCAGGCAGCTGCTGCAAAGGCAAATAAAATAATGGGATGTATTAAAAGAGGCATAGATGCTCATGAGGAGAACATAATTTTACCTCTATACAAGTCACTAGTGCGACCACACTTAGAATACTGTGTACAATTCTGGTCTCCGGTGTATAAGAAAGACATAGCTGAACTAGAGCGGGTCCAGAGAAGAGCGACAAAAGTTATTAGAGGACTAAGGGGTCTGCAATACCAAGACAGGTTATTAAACTTGGGGTTATTTAGCTTGGAAAAACGAAGGCTTAGGGGTGATCTTATAATAATGTATAAATATATGAGGGGGCAGTACAGAGACCTTTCTAATGATCTCTTTACTCTTAGGCCTCAGACTGGGACAAGGGGGCATCCTCTACGTCTGGAGGAAAGAAGGTTTAATCATAATCACAGACGCGGATTCTTTACTGTAAGAGCAGTGAGACTATGGAACTCTCTGCCACATGATGTTGTAATGAGTGACTCACTACTAACATTTAAGAAGGGCCTGGATGCCTTCCTTGAAAACTATAATATTACCAGTTATATATACTAGATTCTTTGATTGGGCGTTGATCCAGGGAATTAGTCTGATTGCCGTATCTGGAGTCAGGAAGGAATTTTTTCCCCCAATGTGGAGATTAGTGTTGCCACATGGGTTTTTTTTTGCCTTCCTCTGGATCAACATGTTAGGCTATGGGTTGAACTAGATGGACTTAAAGTCTTCCTTCAACCTTAAAAACTATGTTACTATGTTACTATGTTACTATACATGCACACAATGTGTATACAGTATATGCACACACATACATAAATATGTAGTCACAATTTCATAGCTGCACCCAGGCATTGTCTCTCTTTTCCCTTCTAGACTTGTGTGTGAATCTGCCTGGATCTCCAATGGGTACACTAAGGCTTGTTTCACAATGCTTTTACCACTGATTGTACATTTTTAGTCCCACAGACTTGGGACACTTGGCCCCTGCGAGGTGACAATGAACAACGCCCTAAGTAATATCTGGGGCATGAAATACAAAAAGAAGGAGTTACACCGTGTACCTGCTTTGTTCGCTTTCTCAGTTGCTCTGTCAGCATCCCGGCCAGTTCATCCAGCTTTAAGAAAGCCTGGAATATACACAGCATAATATAGATCACAGGCTCTTACAGAAATGCTGAGGAATTTAAAAAGCAATTACCAAGAATAAGAGACTCCTGAAAATGTGATAGAGGCTTCACCCCACTAGTAAAGGGAGTGGTGTATGGTGATATAGTATATTATAACAGCATGGAAGTATACACTACCTCATCTGGAGATGTCTGGCATGTTATCAGGGCATCAAGGAAATCATACAAATACTGAAATATAGAAGAAATTAACAAATTACAAAATTAACTTCTTTAATCTTTTCTAAGCGTGAGTTAAGAGCAATATTGTGCCCAGAGTGGGTGACCTATGGTTATTGTCCAGACTCCACAACAATATCACAGCAGACCTGTGCAGTTATATAATTATATAGTAATAGCTGTAGAGCCCGGTATTACCTGGGCATAGTAAGTTACTATACTTAGCTGTAACAAAATAGAATGATTACAGTAAATACATAAAATGTATCATTATAACTCAAAATGTAATGTAAAAGGTACATTTCACATCATTTATTCAACACTGCAGATTTGCAATACAAATGTGCTCAAAGAGACACAAATACCAAGAATGATCAGGCAGTGACATGACATGTCATTTTATAGGCTAATATTCTATTGTGACATCACTGTTTTGTTCTCTTCCATATATGGTAAGTTATAGGTCACCTGATAAATATGCAGGCTACCTGTTAAAACAGTACCTGTGCGCTGTCTTCTCCCTTCCTGTGGACGGTGTGTGTTTGTGGGGGGCTGCAGATTTGGGGATGGCAGGTTATTGAGGGGGCAGGGCTTTTTTTGAAGGGGGACAGGGCTAGCAGTTTGGGGAGTGGGCTCTTTTTGGGGGAGTGGGTTTCAGAGGGAGGGCAGTGTGGATTTGCGGGGTGGGAATGCGGGTTTGGGGAGATGTGGTGGGGCAGGCTTGGGCAGGATGGGTTTGGGTGCCTGGGGTAAGCGGGTTGGGGAGGAGGCATATTTGAGGAAGATGGGGGTGTTTTTTTGGGGGGTGCGTTGGGCTTTTTTTTCGGAGGAGGGGATACAGGTTTGTGAGGAAAGTGTGGATTTGGGAGAGCAGGTTTTGGGGGATGAGGGTATAGGTTTGTGGGGGGGGGGATTTGGGGGGGCAGGTTTTGGGGATGGGGGTGCATGTTTTTGGGGGTGTAGAAGTGGGGGGTAAGGTTCGGGGAGTTTGTGGGGGTTGCAGATTTGGGAGGGCAGGTTTTGGGGGGTGAGAGTGCAGGTTTATAGTGGGGGTGCAGATTTGGTGGGTAGGAGGATGTGGGTTTAGGGTCAGGTTTGGGGACGTGCAAGTTTGGGGAGGGCATTTTTTGAAGGGTGCAGGGGGCGTTTTTTGAGGGAGAGCAGGGATGAGGGTTTGGGAGAACAGGCTTTTTTGGGGAGGCAGAGGTGTGGGTTGGAGGTGGGTTTTTTATGGAGGTGGGTGTTTGGGGGGACATTTTATTGGGTGAGAGAGGGTGTGGGTTTGGGGCTTGTTTTGGGGTGGTAAGCTTTTTTTGTGGGGGAAGGCAGTAAGTTTGTGGTGGAATGGGTGTGGGGTGTGCGGGTTTGGGGCGTTTAGTGGATATGCATGTAGAGCCTGGCAATGTCCTGGCATAGTATTTAACTGTTCTTAGTTATGAAAATATAGTCCCGGGGAGTCGGTCATGTGATCGGCACAGCGGAGTGACATCATCACTGCATGCACTGATCACATGACCAGCTTCCCCGGGACTCAGGAAGTGCGGCAAGCACAGAGCCACGGAGGACAGCGCTGGGGATCTAAGTTGAAATTGGTTTGGTATTTTAGTGTGGGCAGCAACATGGAGAGCCATATCCAGGATGGGGGATGGCATATCCAGCACAGGGGGCATGTGTGCCAGCACAGCAGATGTGTGACATCACAGGGGGCATGTGTGCCAGCACAGGGGGATGTGTGCCATCACAGGGAGCATGTTTGCCATCACAGGGAGCATGTGTGCCATCACAGAGGCATCTGTGCCAACACAGGGGCATGTGTGCCAACACAGGGGGATATCTAGAGGGTTGAGAATGCGCACATAGGGTCTTATCCTTTATAGGCAGGTAAATGTGAAAAAATCAGATTTGCTCACCTGGTCCGGTTGTGTAGCACACAACCAGCGTAATCGCTCGAACAATGCAGCTGCTGCAGGGACTGTACTTCCACGAGGTGCGGTGCTGTGATCAGGTATTTTGGACGAAGTACCTTAATGTCCGCGCTGCTGCCAGAGAGGAAAATACACCAACGACACTGGGACGTCTGAGTACTGGTAGTAGAGGTTTATTTCCAACGCGTTTCGGAGCCACGTACCGAGCTCCTTCCTCAGGGAACATGATGTTCCCTGAGGAAGGAGCTTGGTACGTGGCTCCGAAACGCGTTGGAAATAAACCTCTACTACCAGTACTCAGACGTCCCAGTGTCGTTGGTGTATTTTCCTCTCTGGCAGCAGCGCGGACATTAAGGTACTTCGTCCAAAATACCTGAACACAGGGGGATGAGTGCCAACACAGGGGGATGTGCGCCATAACAGGGGGCTTGTGTGCCAGCACAGGGGACTGTGTGCCATCATAGGGGGCTTTGTGCCAGCACAGGGGGCTGTGTGCCATCACAGGGGACTGTGTGCCATCACAGGGGGGCTATATGTGTCGGCACGGGGGGGGGGGGTATATGTGCCAGCACAGGGGAACTATATTCAATATAAGGGGGCCATATTGAGGATGGGGGGCTATATCCCAGGATGGGGGACCATGCACCAGGATGGGGGGCTATGTACCAGGATGAGGGTTATATATATACCAGCATGAGGGACATATATGTGATTTGTAAGATGGACATGGGCATTATAAGAAGGACACCATTGAAAATTGAAAATTATTATTATTTCTCCACCAAATTTGGGGGTGCATTTTATAATCTGATGTGTCTTATAAAGCAAAAAATACAGTAAATGAGATCTCCTCTGAGATGTCTTTTTCCAAAGCCAAACAAGCCCCGCTTTTCCAACCTCTCATTGTATGGAAGACATTACATCCATTGGATTAATCTAGGTGCCCTCCTTTGAACTGACTCTAACTTCTGAATATCCTTTTTTTTATAACTTATTTTTATTGAGTTTTCATAATCATATCACTTTACAAGCTTTATATAAATAATCATCTAGGTCGATTATTGTAAAAAAAACAAACAGATAACAATAACCAAGCAACTCAACAAACTGCCATCCTCCATTTAGCCCTCTTTTTTGTTTCTGATCTCAACTATGTCCCCATTGTCAAGTATGTATTGTCCCTATTATCATTTCTAGATTAGAATCATTTCGCGCCTCTTAAATTCAAAGATAGGTTGGAGATTCCCAAGTCCTCCTACTCTATATACTTTGAGCTTCTCTAGAGTCATCTGTAAATCTTCTAACAAGTACCATTCAGGTAGGGAGCACTAGGTGCCAGATCTCCTCTGCTGACAGATTAGTAATAATAAAGTCTTTTCACTTTTTGAAACATTTTCGGGTTAGTTTGTCCTTGTTTCTTTTGGCTTCCCATTTCTCCAAATGCATTGCCTTTTTCATAGACTCGATCCAACCAACCTCTTTATGCAATCAGGCTACGATATGTAGTAGTGTGCTCACTTTCTCGCTTACTCCACTACCTCCCGTGAAATGAAATATCCATAACATGGGCTCCAGTTCCAGCCTGATGTTGCACGTTTTGACTACAGACTTTGCAGCGGACTTCAACATTTTGTAGTTCTTTACACCCCCATAACCATTTTAGGGGTTCCTCATTTTGGACAATGTGGTGACCTGCTCTGTATCTGGCTGCTAATTGGTAAATTGAAGCCATAAATCTACTTATGGATGATGTGAAAATATGTATCTCTCCACTTCTCATTAACTATATGTTTCCTCACTTCTCTCCAATCAGAGATGATTTTTTCTACTACCCTCATCCCAAAATTGCTTCTCCCATGTTTTGAACAATTTTTTGGGCCCTGGTGGTAGTAACTGTTCCCTGAATGCCCTTATGGTGGATATGTTGATAGAGCTAATATCCCTCTTGACTAGTTCATTCCATTCATTTGATATATGCTCCCTTGTAACATCCTGCAATTTGTGCATTAAACGGTATTTTAGTTGATTGTATTGGATCATATTAAAGGCTGATAAATTGAATTCCTCCAGTGTCTATCAGCCTGCCAGCCATCTCGGCTCTGTCTCATGCAGTAGGTCCCCCAAGTTCCTCATTCCCTTTTACTTCCATTCAAGATATAGGGCGTTCTCTTTGCCTAATTTGCAGTCTGCGTGCTCCCATGGGACCAGATAATTTGAGATCCCCAAAACAGGTCTAGCTTTTTCCTCATTGCCTTCCAGGCCGCCATTGTATCTCTACATATTACAGTGTTCTTAATCCTTTGTAGAATACTTGCCCTGGATGCACGTAAAATTGAGGCAAGGTGGTATGGTTTGCAAAGTTCAGTTTCTGCCTCATATTCAGAATATCTACTAGTATTTTTGACCCAATCTAATGTGTGTCTCATTAAACATGCTAAGTTGTATCCTCTCACATCTGGCAGACCTAGATGTCCTCCATCTGTGGGAAACATCAAAGTACACCCACTCATCCTCACCTTTTTGCCCCTCAACAGGAATTTAGAAAAAGCCCTGTTTAATCTTTTAATATCACTATGTTTGAGTAGTAGCAGTGTAGTCTGCAGAGGATACATAATCTGGAGAAACTAACCATCTTAATCAGGTGACATCCTCCTGCTGCCCTGCTCTGATGGGCATGATCGTTATCTCCTCTGCACAGAGGGAGGGGGAGCACAGCCATGCAATGAATGCACAGCCCTGAAGTATAACAGAAGGAGGGATACGCCCAGAAGTCTTCAGGCTAGTAAGTTTATAAACTCTTTATATGAGTTATACTAATGCAAGATTTTACACAAAAACATTGCTGGAAACATATCCTTAGGGTGCAAGGACATGTACTAACTGTGTATTAGGGTGATCTGAGGTGGTTGGTTCCCTTTAAACGTAGCATTTCTTTATACTAAATAATTACTTACTGGAGTTAGAAATTTGTAGGTAAGATGAGCATTTTCAGCCAGCACATCTGCTGCGAGATCAAAATACTGCAGAAAGATAAACCATAGTGCTAGATTAATAGTTATTCCACACTTACTACTTTACAGGATACAATAACCTTCATACTGTTCAATTTTGGGCAAATATAGCATACAAGAAAAGATAAGCACATATCATTAAAGAGTTACTATTCTATTATTATAGATTTCATAATCAATAATTGTGCACCTTAAAATATAAGTCTATTAAATATTATATGTATATATTATATATATATATATATCTACTCTATAATTGCCGTAGGCAAAATCGTTTCGGACCCCGAAATCGCCGTGGCTTTGTCACTTTTGTGACGTCACCACGGCGAAGCATTGGCCGCGTAGCGGCCAATGCGAGTCGTTAGCAGCGCGAGCAATGGCCGCGAGGCCATTGCGAGTCGCTAGGTTTGTGCGAGCAATGGCCGTGAAGCGGCCATTGCGAGTCCGTGGCCGAAAAAGTAGAACCAGAGGCCGGGCCACACAGTTAGCGATTTACCGCTGAGGTAGCGCGAGCAATGGCCGCGAGGCCATTGCGAGTCGCTACCACAGCAAGTCTCCCTATACTTTCTAAGGGAATTACGGTTATCCCCATAGAAAGACTACTACTACTACTACTACTACTACTACTACTATACATACTACTAACTCACTCCCCCCCCCCCCAATGGCCGCACTGCGCCCCCCCCCCCCAATGGCCGCACTGCGCCCCCCCCCCCAATGGCCGCACTGCGCCCCCCCCCCCTCAATGGTCGCACAGCCCCCCCCTCAATGTCCCAAAGTCAGCTGTGACCGCCTGGCCCTTGGACACTGGCTGCCATGCACACATCAGCTGGTAGGCTCCCATCACTTACCCACTGAGGACGGATCACTTCCAGCACCTTCACATGGCAGTGCTCTGAACTTCTGAATCGTCCTCTCCTCACTCAGACACCTGGCAGGTTCCTATCCAGCCTACTCACTCCCAGCTGCAACCCAGTGAGTCAATCAGCACATCTTCACTCACACACAGACCTGAGATGTGATTAACCCCCTGTGCACCATTCAGGTTTAGCCCAGCAAAGCACTCATCCCACAGGGTCAGCCGCTCATTAGGCTCATGAATGTATCGGATCTTCAGCACTCACACTCAGCTGTTTTACTCAGCGAGTCGCTGGCCGAAAATAGAACCAGAGGCTCGGCCACAAACTTAGCGATTTACCGCTGAGATAGCGCGAGCAATGGCCGCGAGGCCATTGCGAGTCGCTACCATCAGCCGCCGCACACTGCCGCAAGTGCCCCTATACTTTCTATGGTGATTACCGCAACCGCGCCGCAAGTGTAACGGTTGCGGCGCGGTTGCGGTAATCCCCATAGAAAGTATAGGGGGACTTGCGGCAGGTGCAGCAAGTGCGGTTTTTTAACTTTAATAATAATAAAAATACTAAAAAAAAAAAAATAATATAAATAATACACAATAAAATAAAACATAATAATAAAAAACAACAAAAAAAATAATATATAAAATTAATATATTAATTACATTAACTAATTAAATTAAAAAAATTAATCTAATACCCCCCCAAACAGTATTGAACACCCCCCAAAAAGTATTGAACACCCCCCAAAAAGTATTCAACAACCCCCAAAAAGTATTCAACACCCCCCAAAAAGTATTCAACACCCCCTAAAAAGTATTCAACACCCCCCAAAAAGTCCTCACACCCCCCCAAAAAATACTCACACCCCCCCAAAAAGTACTCAGACCAGCTATAACTATTATAAGCAAATTTATGCACGTTCTAGAATCCCGATGCATTTGCATCGGGCTCACAGCTAGTATATGTATATATATATATATATATATATATATATATATATATGTGTGTGTGTGTATATATTTCTATTGTCAAAGAGACACTCTTCTTTTTCCCACTAGATTAGGGTGGACTCACGATAGCATGTTTGCAATTTGTGTTGGTATCCGTCAAAATCCTGATGCATCCTGACCAGGCATCCTTCTCTATACTTAAAATGTGGCTGCGGGGACATCAGGTAACATCGGATTTCAGTGGATCCGCTGTCCTGCATCGTTTTCTCCTCCTCCGCAAACACAGAAAATTGCATTTTTGCGGCACAGTGAAAATCTTGTGTCCAGATGAAGTAAAGCGACGCATTGTAATCAATGAGGCCTCATAGGGATTTCACACTGAGCATGCCCAGAGTAGTCTCTCTCTCTAGCCATCTCTCCCACCATAGTAACATTTGCCCTTCAAAAGGTCATTTTTAAAACATAACGCAGGATGGATCAGGGTGAAAACACATGTAAACGCGGCATTTATTGCCTGATCCTGTGCCTGATTAGGCCAAAAAATGCTGCAGTGCATTCATTTTTACATGCATTGGCAGATGCAGAAGCACAAGTTTTCATCCTGATCGTGAAGCAACGCTAATGTGAAACCACCCTTAATCTTTAACTATGTAGACTCTGTATTTACAAGTTAATACATCTTCAATAAATACAGATTTTTGTATTACTGAGATAGGAGATGGCAGTTGGTGCTCACAAACGTCTATGGTGAGGATAGGGAGGAGGTGGAGAAAGGTCCTGTCACATCCCCAGAATCTGCTCCTGCAACTTCTGTGTCTGCCACCAGGCACCGCTGTGTTCACTCTGAAGGTGGGGCTGGTGATGTAGTAGTCTGACTGTGTGGATGCTTTCTATGGCTGCCCAGCTGCAGTCATTAACTCTAACTTCAGCCAATTAGGAAGTATTAAAGACTATTTGAATACTCTCTGTGTTGCTGCTAGTTGCCAGATATATTCCCCGGTTCTTGCTATTCCTGCTTTGCATTATTGATTTTCCAGATTGAACTCTGCCTGTTTTTATACTATTCTCCAGCCTAATGATTTTGTACTTTTCTGACCTCTCGGCTTTGACCCTGCTTGGCGGCTTTTCTATTCCTGGACTACAACTCCCTTGACTTTGCAGTGAAGCCAGATCCCTGTATATGGGTTAAGGCAGGGGTGGGCAACTCCAGGCCTCGAGGGCCGCACACAGTCCAGGTTTTCTGAATATCCTTAGCATTTGACAGTTGGAATTGTCACCCGTGCAGGAGATTCAATTACCAACTGTCAAATGCTAAGGATATCCAGAAAACCTAGACTGTGTGCGGCCCTCGAGGCCTGGAGCTGCCCATCCCTGGGTTAAGGGGTGTTTGGGTATCTCAGGGTTCTGCCTGACGGTGCAGTTTGTATTTAGTTTGTCCGGTATTCCTAATTTTACCTATAACTCGGACGAATGTTACAGGACACAGACACTCTGCTACAACTAAAGTAATAATTCTCCATAGATGTTATTGAACACCAACTGCCATCTCCTCAGTAATGTGAAAGTCTGTAATCACTAAAGACTCATGAACTGAGAATTTCGAAGATAACTGATCAATCACAGAGGTGAAAGAAGGCTATTTATCTAATAAGATGAATAATTAGTATTTAAGACAATAATTTCTTTAGCCTAGAGCCTGGTTTTCACCTAATTTACTAATTTTTCCAATTTTGACCAGTGTCAATTTATGATGTAATAACTCTGGAATGTTTCAACGCATCCCAGTGATTCAGAGACTTTTTTATGACATGTTGTACTTCACGTTATTGGTAATCTTGAGACAACATTTTTATGCATTTATTTGTAAAAACATTGGAAATTTGGCGAATTTATTGAAAACTTTGCATTTTTCAAACTTGTAATTTTATGCCCTTAATTCATAGAGTTATGGTCACACGAATCAGTTAATAAATAACATTTCTGACTTGTCTACTTTACATCAGCACAATTTTTGAAACATAATTTTTTTGGGTTCGGATGTTAGAAAGTTTAAATTTCTAATGTTTACAACAAAATTAACAAAACCAATATTTTTTTGGCACCACATCACATTTGAAGTGACTTTGAGGGGCCTATATGACAGAAAATACCCAAAAGTGACACCATTCCAAAAACCGCAATCCTCAGATTACCCAAAACAACATTCAAGAAGTGTAGTAACCCTTTAGGTGCTTCACAGGAAAGAACACAATGTGGAAGTAAAAAAATGAAAATTTTACTTTTTCCACAAAAATTTTACTTTAACCCCTTCCCGACCCTTGGCCCTACGTTTGGGCCAAGGAAACAAAGTCGTTCCCGACCCTTGGCCCTAGGGGTGGGCCATGGAATGATCGGGCTCCTGCGGCCCGTGTGAGGGGGGTGACTCAGGTGTCACTGTACATAATGCACAGTGACAACCTGTAGTACACCCCACGGGGGGTGGATTAACCCCCCGTGCCCAGGGCCCCTCTGATTGGCAGTTGAAATTCAGACTGCCAATCAGTGCTAGTAATCCCCTCCAGATCCGATTGGAGCTCTCCAATCAGATCTGGAGGGGCGGGATGGCATGTGCCGTCTCCCTCCTAGCCCCCCCTCACTCCAGGGCCCCCCGATCGCCCTCCTGGCCCCCCCGATCGCCGTCCTACCCCCCCCCTCCCGGCGGCGGTAACAGTCATCACGCCGGCGGTATGCCCGCCGGCGGTAAATGACTATCACCGCCGCCGCCTGTCAGCTTCCACAGCCCCCTCCGTGCGATCACGGAGGGGGCTGATGAAGCTAACACCCCCATGCCCCGTATCCCCCTCCTCCCCCCCTCCCTCTCTCACCTACCGGCGGGTCCGCCGATGCAGCCGCGGTCCAGCTCCGGTGTGGGCTCCTCCTCTTCCGGGCTCCTCCTCCTGGATCAGGTAAGTATGTGTGTATGTGTGAATGAATAAATGAATGTATGTATGTAGTATGTATGTAGTATGTATGTATGTATGTAGTATGTGTGTATGAATGAATGAATGTATCTATGTATGTAGTATGTATGAATGAATGTATGTAGTATGTATGTAGTATGTATGAATGAATGTATGTATGTAGTATGTATGAATGTATGTAGTATGTATGTATGTAGTATGCATGTATGTATGTAGTATGCATGTATGTATGTAGTATGCATGTATGTATGTAGTATGCATGTATGTTTGTATGTATCAATGAATGAATGGATGTCTGCGTGCGTGGATGACTGCATGTGTGGATGACTGCGTGCGTGGATGTCTGCGTGCGTGGCTGTCTGCATGCGTGGCTGTCTGCATGCGTGGCTGTCTGCATGCGTCGCTGACTGCGTGCGTGGATGACTGCGTGCGTCGCTGACTGCGTGCGTGGCTGTCTGCGTGCGTGGCTGTCTGCGTGCGTGGCTGTCAGAGAGCGGGCGTGGATGTGTGTGTGCATGGATGATGGGTGCATAGGTGAATGGATGGGTGCAACAAGGGATCAAGTATCCTCTTGTTGTAGTCTCTGGGATCATAGTCATGGTGCACTGTATGACAGATCATTGTCATACAGTGCACCATAACTCTGACCCCAGAGGCTGTAGGAAGAGGACACTTGATCCCTTGCTGCAATCTCTGGATTGAGCAGAGGCGATGGAGCGTCGTGGGACCTTCGTCGTGGACTACGTCGGAGGCGATCGAGCGTCGTGGGACCTTCGTTGTGGACTACGTCGGATCTTTATAATAAAGATGGAGTCCAAATTTTGTTTGTTTTTTTTTCAAATAAAAAGATTTTTCTCTGTGTATTTTCTGACTATTTACCAGAGATTCCTAATGGCGGGTCTACCATTGGCCCTATATTATGAATCTCGGGCTTAGTGCCAGCTGCCAATAACAAGCTGGCATTAACCCCTTTATTACTCAGTTTGCCACCGCCACCAGGGCAACTGGAAGAGTCTGGGTACAGCGCCAGAAAATGGCGCTTCAATGAATGCGCCATTTTTTGGGGCGGCTGCGGGCTGCAATTCGCAGCATGGGGGGCCCAGAACGCTTGGGCCTCTCCATGCTGTGGAATCCAGCCCCCAGCTGCCTAGTTGTACCTGGCTGGACCAAAAATATGGCGGAGCCCTATGTCATTTTTTTTCTAGAATTAGTTCTAGAAAGAAAAAAAAAAGGTCTTTGCTGTATTTTTGGGTACCAGCCAGGTACAACGAGGCAGCTGGGGGTTGCTGGCAGTCCGTAGCTGCCAAGTTGTACCTGGCTGGACCAAAAATATGGCGGAGCCCTATGTCATTTTTTTTTCTAGAAAGAAAAAAAAAGGGCTTTGCTGTATTTTTGGGTACCAGCCAGGTACAACGAGGCAGCTGGGGGTTGCTGGCAGTCCGTAGCTGCCAAGTTGTACCTGGCTGGACCAAAAATATGGCGGAGCCCCACGCCATTTTTTTTTTTTACTTCTACCAATAAAATGACAAGGAGCTTTGCCTTACTTTTGGATGCCAGCCAGGTACAACTTGGCAGTTGGGGGGCTGCAATCCTCATCATGGAGAGACCCACATGTTGTGGCCCCCCAAGCTGCAAATTGCAACTCACAGCCACCCCAGAAAATAGCACATTAGAGGTGCCATTTTCTGGTGCTGTACCCCAACTCTTCCAGTTGCCCTTGTGCTGGTGGCACACAGGAGCACTCCATACGTGACATGGTGTCCGCTAACAAGTTGAATGGAAAATTAGCTCCAATTATTAGCGGACACTATGTCGCGTATGGAGAGCCCCTGTGTGCCTAAACATTGGAGCTCCCCCACAAGTGACCCCATTTTGGAAACTACACCCCCCAAGGAACATATCTAGATGCATAGTGAGCACTTGAACCCCCAAGTGGTTCACAAATTGATCCATAAAATTTAAAAAGTACTTTTTTTTTTCCACAAAAAAAATATTTTTTCATTTTTACGGATCAATTTGTGAAGCACCTGGGGGTTCAAAGTGCTCACTATGCATCTAGATACGTTCCTTGGGGGGTCTAGTTTCCAAAATGGGGTCACTTGTGGGGGAGCTCCAATGTTTAGTCACACAGCGGCTCTCCATACGCAACATGGTGTCCGCTAACAATTTGAATGGAAAATCAGCTCAAATTGTTAGCGGACACCATGTCACGTTTGGAGAGCCCCTGTGTGCCTAAACATTGGAGCTCCCCTACAAGTGACCCCATTTTGGAAACTAGACCCCCCAGGGAACTTACCTAGATGGGTAGTGAGCATATTGAACCCCCAGGTGCTTCACAAATTAATGAAAAAAAAAATATTTTGTGGAAAAAAAAGTACTTTTTCATATTTACGGATCAATTTGTGAAGCACCTGGGGGTTCAAAGTGCTCACTATACATCTAGATACGTTCCCTGGGGGGTCTAGTTTCCAAAATGGGGTCACTAGTGGGGGAGCCCCAATGTTTAGGCACACAGGGGCTCACTAAACGCAACATGGTGACAGCTAACAATTTGAGCTGATTTTTATTCAAATTGTGAGCGGACACCATGTCGCGTTTGGAGAGCCCCTGTGTGCCTAAACATTGGAGCTCCCCCACAAGTGACCCCATTTTGGAAACTAGACCCCCCAGGGAACATATCTAGATGGGTAGTGAGCATATTGAACCCCCAGAAGCTTCACAAATTAATGAAAAAAAAAGATTTTTGGGGAAAAAAAGTACTTTTTCATTTTTACAGATTAATTTGTGAAGCACCTGGGGGTTGAAAGTGCTCACTATGCATCTAGATACGTTCCCTTGGGGGTCTAGTTTCCAAAATGGGGTCACTTGTGGAGGAGCTCCTATGTGGAGACGCACAGGGGCTCTCCAAACGCAACATGGTGTCCGCTAACAATTTGAGCTCATTTTGCATTCAAATTGTTAGCGGACACCATGTCGCGTTTGGAGAGCCCCTGTGCGTCTCCACATTGGAGCTCCCCCACAAATGACCCCATTTTGGAAACTAGACCCCCAAAGGAACGTATCTAGATGCATAGTGAGCACTTTCAACCCCCAGGTGCTTCACAAATTGATCCATAATAATGAAAAAAGAAAATTTTTGTGGAAAAAAAAGTGCTTTTTCATTTTTATGGATGAATTTGTGAAGCACCTGGGGGTTGAAAGTGCTCACTATGCATCTAGATACGTTCCTTGGGGGGTCTAGTTTCCAAAATGGGGTCATTTGTGGGGGAGCCCCAATGTTTAGGCACACAGGGGCTAACTAAACACAACATGGTTACAGCTAACAATTTGAGCTGATTTTTATTCAAATTGTTAGCGGACACCATGTCACGTTTGGAGAGCCCCTGTGTGCCTAAACATTGGAGTTCCCCCACAAGTGACCCCATTTTGGAAACTATACCCCCCAGGGAACATATCTAGATGGGTAGTGAGCATATTGAACCCCCAGGTGCTTTACAAATTGATCTGTGAAAATGAAATAGTACTTTTTTTTTCACAAAAATTTTCTTTTAGCCTAAATTTTTTCGTTTTCACATGGCAACAGCATAAAATTCATCCTAAAATTTGTTGGGCAATTTCTCCTGAGTACACCGATACCTCATATGTGGTTATAAACCACTGTTTGGGCGCACGGCAGGGGTCAGAAGGGAAGGAGCGCAATTTCACTTTTTGAATGTAAAATTAGCTCCAAAAGTCAAATTGCGCTCCTTCACTTCTGAGCCCCGCCGTGCGCCCAAACAGTGGTTTATGACCACGTATGAGGTATCGATGTACTCGGGAGAATTTGCACAACACATTTTAAGATCCATTTTGTCCTGTTGCACATGTGAAAATGAAAGAATTGAGGCTAAAAGAACATTTTTGATAAAAATAAATATCCATTTTTTGTTTCCACTTTGCTTTAGTTCCTGTGAAGCACCTGAAGGGTTAATAATCTTCTTGAATGTAGTTTTGAGTAGCTTGAGGGGTGCAGTTTTTGGAATGGTGTCACTTTTGGGTGTTTTCTGTCATGTACACCCCTCAAAAGGACTTCAAATGTGATGTGGTCACTAAAAAAAATGGTTTTGTAAATTTTGGTTGAGAAATGAAAAATTGCTCATGAACTTTGAACCCTTATAACGTCCTAACAAAAAATTTTTTTTTTTCAAAATTGTGCTGATGTGAAGTAGACATGTGGGAAATATTATTTAATAACTTTTTTCTGTCACATATCTCTCTTGTTTTTCAGAAAAAAAAATTAAAACTGTGAAAATTGTGAAATTTTCAAAATTTTTGCCATATTTTTGATTTTTTCACAAATAAACGCAAAAATTATCGACTTAAATTTAATACTAGCATGAAGCCCAATATGTCACGAAAAAAACAATCTCAGAATCGCTAGGATCGGTTGAAGCGTTCCCGAGTTATAACCTCATAAAGGGACACTGGTCAGAATTGCAAAAAAGGCCAAGGTCTTTAGGGTCAAAATAGGCTGGGTCCTGAAGGGGTTAACCCCATTTTTTGATTTTTACAAGGGTAACAGGAGAAAATGGACCAAACGTTTTGTTGTGCAATTTCTCCTGAGTACACGGACACTCCATATGTGGTTGAAAACCACTGTTTGGGGGCACGGCAGAGCTCGGAAGGAAAGGAGCGCTATTTGACATTTGGAGTGTGAAATAATCTGGAATCGTTAGCTGACACCATGTCGTGTTTTGGAGAGACCCTGATGTGCCTAAATAGTGAAGCGTTCCCAAAAGTGACCCCACTTTAGAGACTACATCCCTTAAGGAATTTATCTATATGTTTGGTGAGCATCTTGAACTGCCAGGAGCTTCACAGAATTTTATAACATTGAGCTGTGAGGATAAGAAATCACTTTTTTCCCACTAAAATGTTGCTTTAGGCCCAAATGTTTTTATTTTCACATGAGTATCAGAAGAAAATTCACCATATAATTTGTTGTGCAATCTCTCTTCAGTACATCGATACCCTATATGTGGTGGAAAAACACTGTTTGGTCCGCAGCATCGCCCCACTTTTATCGCAGCAGCGGCTACCCTGACTCCTGTGACCCTGCTCCTCTGACGCCTTGCTTCCCCCGATAAGCTACACTCTTAATATAAGATGGACTCTAGAACCACAAAGACAGACCTCCACTTTGACATAAAAAATTATTTTTTCCTATTTTCCTCTTCTAAGTTTGAGGTGCGCACAATCCACAAAACACGACACATTTGAACCACAAAAAAAAATTGTTTTAGCCCCAGATTTTCAATTTTTACATTGGGAAATGGGTAAAAATGGCACAAAATTCGTCACTCAATTTCTGCTGAATGTGGCAATACCCCATATGTACTGCTTAGAAAGAAAGCGAGCTCAGAAGGGAAGGAGTGCCTTGACTCTTGGGAGTACAAATTTTCATACAGTTTTCATACAATAGTTTGCGGGCTCCATATACAGAGTCCCTAAGTGCCAGAAGGGCAGAATTCCACATCAAGTGACCCCATTTTTGAAATTACACCCCTTTAGGAATATATCCACAGGTGTAATCACAATTTTGACTCCATGAATGTTTTCCTGAAACAAGCAGCAGTGGATGTTGCTAAGTAAAAATTGCAAATCTGTCATTGTAGTGCCCATACATTGTAGTGCTCAGTACATTGTAGTGCTCATACATTGTAGTGCTCAGTACATTGTAGTGATCATACATTGTAGTGCTCAGTACATTGTAGTGTTCATACATTGTGCCCAGCTCGTGCTTCTGGAGAAACGCATCCCATAAATTAAGCAGGCATTCTTACTACAAAGATGCCATATGTGGTTTAAACGTACTGTGGGGCTCAGAATGGAGGGGAGAATTTTGATTTGGAAGAACAATTCTTGCTGGATTTCTTTTTTAGGGAGCCATAGCACTTTCCAGAATCTTTGTGCTACAAGTAATGTGGAAGGCCCCTATATATCCATTTAAAGATGACAGCCAAAAACATTTTACATAATATTTTGGATCACATTTATCCTGTGCTCTATGCTGAGCACTTACATCAGGGATTCCATCTGAGGCTGGGAACACACTGGCAAGAAAAAAAATGGTCAGATTCTCATCCAGGAGAGTTGGACGAGTGACATCCATTTTTTGCGCCATTTGGCATGCAACTACTATGGGAGTGTCCGACATTTTTCTCAGATCACATCTGAGTGGTGTCCGTGTGACGTTCGTGTGTCATCCGTGTGCAATGTATTTTTCTTCTCAGCAGCTATTACTGTATAATCATTTACAGGAACATTTTACAGTTTTCTGAGCTACAGAATTATAATGTATTAGTTAAAAAAAACAGATGCCTCTAGGATTGTCCGTGTGCTGTCCATGATTTTCTCAGACTCATTGACTTGCATTGGCAAGTCTCGCACGAGAATCGCATACTGTCGCAGCATGGTGCAACTCTTTTCTCATCCAGATTCTGGATGAGAAAAAAGCAGAGGACACGTTAATCTGTTCTGAGTCATTGAATAAAATTTGTCCGAGTGCAATGCGAGATTTTCTCGCATTGCACTCATCCGTTTTTCATGCCAGTGTGTCCCTACCCTAAATCTTTGAATGAAGGGATTCAAATAACACCATCCAGGAATCCATTCACTATAATGAGGCAGCAGAGATACTCTGGACTCCATCAGGCCTCAATCTTGCTTTTATGCACCACTGGGAAGATGAGCACAGTCAAATTGTAGCACAGTCCAAAGTGATTCCCTCTGCATCATTTTAGGGAATCTTAGTGTAGAGCACAGGATAAATGTGAGCAGAGCATTACTGCGATTTTTCAATGATTCCTTTTAGTTATTTTTTATGTCGTTCACCATGTGGTTTAATTGACTAGGCACCTTTATTCTTTGGGTTGGTATGATTACACCGATTGCAGATTAATATGTTTTTTTTTTTACTTGGCTATTATAACACACTAAAAAGCGTGCTTTTTTTGCATCGCCAATAATGAATAATTATTTAGTATTTCTGCCAACAGAGTTATGAGAGGGCTTGAGTTTTGCGGGATAAGTTAATGTTTTTATTTGAACCCGTTTAGGGCACATAAATGTTTTGATCACTTTCTATTCTGGTTTTTGGGAGGCAGAATGAACATAATTATTTTGGAGTTTTCTTTTAATGCCATTAACAATGTTGTAACATTAATAAGGCAGCTTTATTCTCTGGGTCAGTATCACATTGATACGACATTTATATCGTTCCTTTTATGTTTTGCCGCTTTTACACAATTACAACAATTTATGGAAAAAAATAATTGCTTTTATATATTCTATTTTGGCTATATTTTGAGAGCTATAGCTTTTTTACTTTCCACAGACATAGCCGAGTGGGGGGGGGGAGTATTGTTTGCCACTTCTTTTTTAATCATTTTTATGATGTTCACCAAAAGGGTTAACTAGCGTGACAATTTTATAGATCAGGTTGTCCTGGATGCGGCCTACCAAATATGTGATTTTATTTTGTTTATGTATCATATTTTTTTAGTTTTTAAAATATTCTTATAATTGTTTTCAACTTTTTAAAAATTTTTACCTAGTCCCAGGATGGACATCAACTTTCCCTGTCCTGATTGCTGACCTAATGCTTTTGCATTGCAGGGCATCAGTTGAGTGCCTCACAAACAGGCAGAACCTCACAGGCCATTGTACCTGGATGACCTCGTGGCCATTATTCGGTGTGAGGTCACCAAGCAGACATTGAGCGCATCGTCATCATAATTGAATTGTGACAATGGGAGAAAAGAAGGAGCACCATCAGTGTCATAAGTGGGGTTAAATACTGATCCGATTGTTGGCGTTACAGCAGTGTGTCAGCTATGATACATAGCTGACACCTGCTGATGGTTTTGCTGGCATGATCATAACACCATACATGTACGGTGTTTTGTGGGAACAAACCTCACACATCGCTATACATATACTGCGGACATCGTGAAAGGATAGAATCAAGAATCTGAACAATAAGTAAAATTTAGTAATTTTACACATTTTTAATCTTTTTGATATCTAGCACTAATTACATACAAAACTGCATTTGTCTGCCTATAAATCAAGCTATTCAAACAATTTAGGCTTACAATCCCCCAAGGACCAACTCATTTGTGGTCAGAGAGCATGACTTCATTGTAATTACAAAGTCCTTATTAAAATGCACTGCGTGTACCAATAAAGACACTGAAATATGAACTTATCGGATCCCCTACCTCATACTTGCAGTATAAAAGTAAGAGGTTTCCAAATGTCTCTGGTGGAAACGGATTTTGTTGCAACAAAAACTGTAGTTTCTCAAATCCTTCAGTGGGTTTGGCTTCCATGTTCATCAATGCTTGATTATGAAGAGTAACGGGATCAAGTTCCTGTAAAAATCACAGTATAAACATCAGGGAAATTGTCTTAGTAAATTATACTTGCTACATTACCATATCCAGACATGTAGGGCCTAGTTCAGGAGAGTACATACATGTGTCCACTCCTAACCATACAGCTCGGTCCCTGGCGGCTTTGAATGTATGTTTTCTCCAAGCGCTTCAGTCAAACATATTAGGCAGAAATCATGCAGCCAGTGCCTGTCACTTGCTGCCCATGGATCAGGCATCATGTAGCAGCTCTCAGATTGCCTTTTTTTTGTAAGAATGTCCTTCCTTTACAACAGTCTGTTTGAATAAATAGGAGTGAATCAGCAGTATCTCAGTGCGGCCACTAAACAGTTGAAGAGGCTGTGCTGTTCCACTCAAAAACTCATTACACCCTGCCGCCGCCACAGCTGATCGACAGGAGTGCCAAGTGTCGTACCCCCAGCAATCTAATATTAATGACATATCCTAAGGATAGTCCATAATATAAAACATCGGACAACCCCTATAAAGAGCTATTCTCATGTTATAAAATTTTTATAGTTAATTAGGTAGTATGAAAACAAGCAAGTTTGCAATTGACTTGCTTTTCCTATCTGCTGACATTCTTCTGCTCTGTGATCGCTGTCTTTACTGTACATAGTTCATTGATGAAGGGCCTGGGCCTGGACAGCATGATGAAGGGGCTGAGACACGTATTTCAGCAATGTGTCACTTATTGGTTTGAAACAGTAGCGCACAGCCTTATGAGTGTTTTATCAGCATGAGGAATCCTGGTCCAACCACATTCTCAGAATTAATTAGAATCTTACTGCCACTACACAAGGTACATAGAAAGTTGATAATCAGTGGTCTGGGTGGGGTCAGCTTTCTCAGCACCGCTGCACCGTCAGAAGAGAAAACTCCTATTGTATCGCAACTGTTGCACCCATTAAACCAAGTAGTAAATAGCTGGAATTAAGCTGTCTCTTCCTCTATTATTTTGCTCTAAGGTGACTTACAAAGCCCTGGTGACAGGTTCCCTTTAAGGGTGGGTTCACATAGCCGTTTCCTCCACATCTAAGGCATCAATTTTTCTTGGATGTGGAGAGAAAAAAAAGTTTTTTTTTTCCCTTTCTCAGTGCTGTCTGTGAAAGTCGGACCATACTTGGATGTCATCCTTGTGGGGTTAGATTTTTCTCACCTATCCATAGACATGCATTGATGATTTTAACCAAACACTCAGATCAAATACAGACGAGCAGCCCCATAGAATATCACAGATCCAAGTGATATGTATGAAAACCATAGACAGCACTCAGACGAGAAAGTTGCTTGTTTGAACGAGCTCTAAGGCTGTGTTCACACGTTGTGTTTTTGCAGCATTTTTTCAAGCGTTTTCAGTAAATTAAAAGCTGCTTTTTACAGTAACAGCAAAAGCTAGGAGATCTCTCACAAAGTTTTTTTTCCCAACAAAAATGGAAAACTGCTGTTTTTAAAAGAAGCCGCATGTCAACTATATCACTGTTTTTCACCACTGAGAGTGATCAGAAAATGCAAAAAAAGCAACTGCATTTTTTGATACTTTTGTGGTGGATGAAACTAACTTCATTTAGACATGAACTGTAGACAAATGACACAACAAAAATGCAGCTGAAAAATGAAATCCAAGAAAATCTCAACACAAATGCAGCAAAACCGGCATTTTAGATGCAGCTTTTTTATTGCCCAGAGAGCAGGTTTTTATGCAGAAAAAAGCAACATGTGAACAAACCCTAAGACTAAGGCTGGAAACAAACTAAAAGAGTGACATGTGAGTTACTTGCACGAGTCTCGGATCATTCACCCGGGATGGCCCCCCCTCTCTGGACGGGAGCAGTGGAGCTACATAGGAAAACATTCCACTGACAGTATCCTGTCCAAAGAGGCAGGAGAAGTGGCGGGTGAATGATCCGAGACTTGTGCGAGCAACTAGCATGCCACTCGGCTCGGACAGTGTGTTTTCAGCCTAAGGCTAGGGTTAGACTACCGTTTTTAGCAGATGTCACTGACATCCGCTAAAAACATAGTCATTTTTTCATCAGCGCATCAACATCGGGTAACTAGGGACAGCGTTGAGCAGCAGCGGCGCTGAATAGCGCATATGCGCTGCTGAAAAAATGACTAAGTTTTTAGCGGATGCCAGTGACATCTGCTAAAAACAGTAGTCTGATCCTGGCCTAAGACTCTAGTATTCCCATTTCATTTTTACCTCAACGCGAACTTCGGAAAGGCAAAAAACATAAAGAATAATGGGAACATTTTTAATTTCATTTTTCAACTTCATGCTATTTGGAGTTTTTCCCATTTTTTTTTAAGTAAATTAAATGGCAAATTAATGATTCAATTCAAAATTACAACTGGCCCCGCAGCAAGAACAAGACCGCATATGGCAAGGTCAACTGGAAATATGAAAAGAAAAAGTTATGGCTCTAAAAGGCCAGGAGAAAAAAACTAAATAAAACAATGGCTGTATCTGAAGATACAGAATCTTAAATTGTAGGTTCACCATTGGGTAAATCATGACAATATCAGTCATCAATATATACTTAAAGGGAATCTATCGTGTTGTTTTGTGATATTAAACCGTCCCCAATGTGTTTTAAATTATTATTATTATTATTTATTTATATAGCGCCATTAGGTTCCATGGCGCTTTACATAAGGATGAGGGAGACAAGAACAAGTACACTAAATCTAGGCGATCAGGACGTACAGGTACAGGAGGGGTGATGCAATGTTCATCACTAACATGGTTTTTAAAGAACAAATTCCACGTATTTATCTTAAAAGAAGATTTTATATACTGAGGTGACTGCACACACATACCTGGCTTCAGTTATAGGGGAGGCTTTATATACTGAGGTGACTGCACACACATACCTGGCTTCAGTCATAGGGGAGGCTATATATACTGATGTGATTGCACACACATACCTGGCTTCAGACATAGGGGAGACTTTATATACTGAGGTGCCGGCACACACATACCTGGCTTCAGTCATAGAGGAGACTTTATATACTGAGGTGTCTGCACACACATACCTGGCTTCAGTCATAGGGGAGACTTTATATACTGAGGTGACTGCACACACATACCTGACTTCAGTCATAGGGGAGGCTTTATATACTGAGGTGACTGCACTCACATACCTGGCTTCAGTTATAGGGAGGGCTTTATATACTGAGGTGGACTGCACACACATACCTGGCTTCAGTCATAGGGGAGGCTTTATATACTGAGGTGCCGGCACACACATACCTGGCTTCAGTCTTAGGGAGACTTTATATACTGAGGTGTCTGCACACACATACCTGGCTTCAGTCATAGGGGAGACTTTATATACTGAGGTGACTGCACACACATACCTGGCTTCAGTCATAGGGAGGCTTTATATACTGAGGTGACTGCATCACATACCTGGCTTCAGTTATAGGGGAGGCTTTATATACTGAGGTGACTGCACACACATACCTGGCTTCAGTCATAAGGGAGGCTTTATATACTGAGGTGACTGCACACACATACCTGGCTTCAGTCATAGGGAGGCTTTATATACTGAGGTGACTGCACACACATACCTGGCTTCAGTCATAAGGGAGGCATTTATATACTGAGGTGTCTGCACACACATACCTGGCTTCAGTTATAGGGGAGGACTTTATATACTGAGGTGTCTGCACACACATACCTGGCTTCAGTCATAGGGAGGCTTTATATACTGAGGTGACTGCACACACATACCTGGCTTCAGTCATAGGGGAGAGCTTTATATGCTGAGGTGACTGCACACACATACCTGGCTTCAGTCAGAGGGGAGGCTTTATATACTGAGGTGACTGCACACACATACCTGGATTCAGTCATAGGGAGACTTTATATACTGAGTGACTGCACACACATACCTGGCTTCAGTTATAGGGGAGGCTTTATATACTGAGCTGACTGCACACACATACCTGGCTTCAGTCATAGGGGAGGCTTTATATACTGAGGTGACTGCACACACATACCTGGCTTCAGTCATAGGGGAGGCTTTATATACTGAGGTGTCTGCACACACATACCTCGCTTCAGCATAGGGGAGGCTTTATATACTGAGGTGACTGCACACACATACCTGGCTTCAGTCATAGGGAGGCTTTATATACTGAGGTGACTGCACACACATACCTGGCTTCAGTCATAGGGGAGACTTTATATCTGAGGTGACTGCACACACATACCTGGCTTCAGTCATAAGGGAGGCTTTATATACTGAGGTGTCTGCACACACATACTGGCTTCAGTCATAGGGAGACTTTATATCTGAGGTGCTGCACACACATACCTGGCTTCAGTCATAAGGGAGGCTTTATATACTGAGGTGTCTGCACACACATACCTGGCTTCAGTCATAAGGGAGCTTTATATACTGAGGTGACTGCACACACATACCTGGCTTCAGTCATAGGGGAGGCTTTATATACTGAGGTGCTGCACACACATACCTGGCTTCAGTCATAGGGAGGCTTTATATACTGAGGTGTCTGCACACACATACCTGGCTTCAGTATAGGGGAGGCTTTATATACTGAGGTGCTGCACACACATACCTGGCTTCAGTCATAGGGAGCTTTATATACTGAGGTGCTGCACACACATACCTGGCTTCAGTCATAAGGGAGGCTTTATATCTGAGGTGTACTGCACACACATACCTGGCTTCAGTCATAGGGGAGCTTTATATCTGAGGTGTCTGCACACACATACCTGGCTTCAGTCATAGGGAGGCTTTATATCTGAGGTGACTGCACAACATACCTGGCTTCAGTCATAAGGGAGGCTTTATATACTGAGGTGTCTGCACACACATACCTGGCTTCAGTCATAGGGAGCTTTATTACTGAGGTGACTGCACACACATACTGGCTTCAGTCATAGGGGAGGCTTTATATACTGAGGTGTCTGCACACATACCTCGCTTCAGTCATAGGGAGGCTTTATATACTGAGGTGACTGCACACACATACCTGCTTCAGTCATAGGGGAGGCTTTATATACTAAGGTGACTGCACACACATACCTGGCTTCAGTCATAGGGAGACTTTATATACTGAGGTGACTGCACACACATACCTGGCTTCAGTCATAGGGAGGCTTTATATACTGAGGTGACTGCACACACATACCTGGCTTCAGTCATAGGGGAGACTTTATATCTGAGGTGACTGCACACACATACCTGGCTTCAGTCATAGGGAGGCTTTATACTGAGTGTCTGCACACACATACCTGGCTTCAGTATAGGGGAGACTTTATATACTGAGGTGTCTGCACACACATACCTGGCTTCAGTCATAGGGAGCTTTATATACTGAGGTGTCTGCACACACATACCTGCTTCAGCATAGGGGAGACTTTATATGCTGAGGTGACTGCACACACATACCTGGCTTCAGTCATAGGGGAGACTTTTATATACTGAGTGTCTGCACACACATACTGGCTTCAGTCATAAGGGAGACTTTATATGCTGAGTGACTGCACACACATACCTGGCTTCAGTCATGGGGAGCTTTATATACTGAGGTGTCTGCACACACATACCTGGCTTCAGACATAGGGAGACTTTATATGCTGAGGTGACTGCACACACATACCTGGCTTCAGTCATAGGGGAGACTTTATATACTGAGGTGTCTGCACACACATACCTGGCTTCAGTCATAAGGGGACTTTATATGCTGAGGTGACTGCACACACATACCTGGCTTCAGTCATGGGGAGGCTTTATATACTGAGGTGACTGCACACACATACCTGGCTTCAGTCATAGGGGAGGCTTTATATACTGAGGTGTCTGCACACACATACCTGGCTTCAGTTATAGGGGAGCTTTATATACTGAGGTGTCTGCACACACATACCTGGCTTCACCATAGGAAGGCTTTATATACTGAGGTGTCTGCACACACATACCTGCTTCAGTCATAAGGGAGACTTTATATGCTGAGGTGCTGCACAGACATACCTGGCTTCAGTCATAGGGGAGGCTTTATATGCTGAGGTGACTGCACACACATACGCTTCAGTCATAGGGAGACTTTATATGCTGAGGTGACTTCACACATACCTGGCTTCAGTCATAGGGAGCTTTATATGCTGAGGTGACTGCACACACATACCTGGCTTCAGTCATAGGGGAGGCTTTATATACTGAGGTGACTGCACACACACACCCTGTCTTCAGTCATAGGGGAGACATTATATACTGAGGTGTCTGCACACACATACCTGGCTTCAGACATAGGGGAGACTTTATATGCTGAGGTGACTGCACACACATACCTGGCTTCAGTCATAGGGGAGGCTTTATATACTGAGGTGTCTGCACACACATACCTGGCTTCAGTCATAGGGGAGGCTTTATATACTGAGGTGTCTGTACACATACCTTGCTTCAGTCATAGGGGAGGCTTTATATACTGAGGTGACTGCACACACATACCTGGCTTCAGTCATAGGGGAGGCTTTATATACTCAGGTGACTGTACACACATACCTGGCTTCAGTCATAGGGGAGACTTTATATGCTGAGGTGACTGCACACACATACCTGGCTTCAGTCATAGGGGAGGCTTTATATGCTGAGGTGTCTGCACACAAATACCTGGCTTCAGTCATAGGGGAGACTTTATATGCTGAGGTGACTGCACACACATACCTGGCTTCAGTCATAGGGGAGGCTTTATATACTGAGGTGACTTCACACACATACAGGGCTTCACTCATAGGGGAGGCTTTATATGCTGAGGTGACTGCACACACATACCTGGCTTCAGCCATAGGGGAGGCTTTATATACTGAGGTGACTGCACTCACATACCTGGCTTCAGTCATAGGGGAGGCTTTATATGCTGAGGTGACTGCACACACATACCTGGCTTCAGTCAGAGGGGAGGCTTTATATACTGAGGTGACTGCACACACATACCTGGCTTCAGTTATAGGGGAGGCTTTATATACTGAGGTGACTGCACACACATACCTTGCTTCAGTCATAGGGGAGGCTTTATATACTGAGGTGACTGCACACACATACCTGGCTTCAGTCATAGGGGAGACTTTATATGCTGAGGTGACTGCACTCACATACCTGGCTTCAGTCATAGGGGAGACTTTGTATGCAGGTCAGTGTGTGCCGCCATCTCAGCGTATAAAGTCTTTTTTTAACATAAATATGTGGTATTTTAATTTAAGAAATCCAGGTTAGTGATGCATATTGGGGGCGGTTTAATATCACTAAATGACATGACAGATTCCATTTATAATATCAGTCATACAATCAGGCATCAATATGTACGTAATATAGGAATCACTTCCCTGGCAGCTGGAACATTCTCATTTCCCATTAGCCCAAGGTAGAGAATTTACAGTATATCCTTAATGATTTCCATTGTGTAACACTAGAGTTCAAGGAGTGTAAATAATGGTTACTCAGCAGTCCCAATACTATGATGCCCTCCATGTTTGTTCTATTACCAGCCTAGATTTCTGTGGCAAGCGCTGGGACACAACCCATGTTGTCTTGTGGCGTGGAATCGGTTTAGCTGAGAAAGGTACCAGGTTTTCCTCCTGGTTCTTGCCTGGTAAGGAGCGGGCTCAGTTCATAACATTACATGTATGAGATAATGAGCACTTTACCTCTTCTGATCGTGGAGGCATGTCTGTCAGAGCTTCCTGAGCTGCTTCATCTACAGAACAAAAGTAAGATCACATAGTGAGGAAACATTTCTAGTTGTTGGCGGCTTCATATGTTTTCTATCATGTTACACACTGAAATCATATGTGTGCGGACTGTTCCTGCTCCCACTCAGTCGCTGAACTCTACTCATGGGAAAGGCTCACAATCCCCATACAGGTTACATCGGACCGTGTGAACAACCTTTAAGAAGGGCTGATCGTCTTATTATATCTCCGGATGATGATCGTTGTGGGCACAACTTTATTGTACTTATTCAGGCACTATTTATTCCACTCAGGGTTAAACCCTCTCATGATCTGGCACTTTTCTGTTCTTCCACATTCAATTTTTCCTCCTCTTCCAAGAGCCATCCCTCATTTTTTCATTTTTCTGTCCTAGCTGTATAATATTAATTTTTGTTGGACTGGTTTTACTTTGGAATGACACCGTTCATTGTATTATATCATAGACAGAAAAATAAGAAAAACATTCCTAGTGTGGTAAAATGGTGAAAAAATGCAATTCTGCTATGAGACGTTTGTCTTTACATTGTTCAATGTGCGGTAAAAACGACACGGCAACATGATTCTTCAGATTAATATGATTAAGGCAATACCCAAAGTGAGGGTTATTTTTACATTTGAGTTTAAATAAAAAATTTAAGAATTTTGAAAGAAAAAAAAAAAAAATCAGCATTGCGGTTATGGGATCCAGATGATGTTTGTATTGCTTTTCTCCCTCATCTCTGTCTATCACCCTACCCATTCTCTTTGCACTGGGAGCAGCTTTAGACTAACATCTGCACTATTCTGAACCTCCAATTCCCGGCTCCAAGACTTTCTCCCGAGCTGCACCAATTCTCTGGAATGCTCTACCCCAAGAAATTAGGACTACACACAACTTACTTAGCTTCAGACGCTCACTAAAAACTTCTTTTTAGGGTGGCCTATCATGCCCCTAATCAGAGTCATTCAGACATAGGTTAACCACTACTTCCTTGAACATAAATAACTCCATCAGACCCAAAAGCTCTACACAGACTGGCTGGAGGTCACTTACTCCACTCTCATCAATTCCAACTTATTGTAGATTGTAAGCTCTTGCGAGCAGGGACATCATTATTTTTTGCATTTTAATTATTGTGTCTTCCAAAACTGTTTCTTATGACTGTTTGTATATGAATCTGATTTGTAAAGCGCTGCAAGCATATGTTGGCGCTATATAAATAAAGATTATTATTATTAAGTGTATTTTCTTTTTCCATTTTTTACTTTACATTTCAATCCTCTTAGGGGTCTTGAATGATCATGTAATAATTTATGGTATAATATTACATTACCAATAAATCTAGTAAAATGCTAGACTTCAAAAGAGAACCAAAATGACAACAATGGGGGCCCTCATTAGGGCCCCAGCTGCTATTGTGATCCATTAACACCCTGCGATCGTGTTGGGGGCTCACTTGGAGCTGATGCATGAGTCCAACCAAGACATTTAGAAGCCACTATCAGTAATGGCAGCAAATAAAGATTTAACAGCAGTGATCAGAGCTTGTGCCAGTCGCTGCTGTTAAGGGCAGATGCTGGCTGTATAACACAGTAGGCATCTGTCTGATCTGGAGAGCTTATCTCTTCAGCCTACTCCATACAGGAGCACCATGACGGTCATGTACAGTTAAGTAAGGGAGTATAAAGGAATTAAAGGGGAAATTGTACTGTCCCTGCCCTCCTACATAATGAAGCAGAGCTAGGCACTACAGTTCTAGGATCTATAGATTGCTAATCATTCAATAAAATCATATCTGCTCCTCAGCTCTCACCCCTCCGTAGGCTACGTTCACATGCTGATCTATTGGTCCGCTTTGTACGGATACGCTGTTTACAGCAGAATGCAGTGAAACACATTGATATTAGCTGTCCCAGCCAAGTCAATGCATTTCACTATTTGGAATTCACACGCTGCGCTTTTTACGGACCTGCTTTTGGGCTGAGAGGTGGATCCGTAAAAAAAAGTCACATGTTAATTTTGTGGCGTTATTTACCTGCACTTTTTACTCACCTCCCCACACTCCCCCAGTGATCTCACCTCATACCAAGGCTGTAGGATGTGTAGAGGACCTTGGACAGCACCATGTGACCGAACGACGTCACCTGGTCACATGCACAGCGACCCTGCGGCCACCGGGGTTGAGAGGACATTGCCAGCGGTCACCAAGGGAGTACAGCGAAGTGAATAAAAGCGCAGGTGACAAGCGCAAGTGACAAGCGCAGTTGACAAGCGCAGCAACATTGACACACAGAACACTGCGCTTTGGAGGATCTGTTCTTGGTGCAGTTTTGTGCACAACGCTGTTTGTGAATATAGCCTTAGGGAACAGAGTAATTTAGTGAAGCTCCTGCAGAGAGCAGGAGGTGTGTCGGGGTTTGTGGACCCTGGGGGCTCCAGGATCATCTTACTTTCCTGTCCCCTCACACTTCTGTATGAAAAGGGGGAGTGGCCGCCGACCCATGGTCACACTACAATCCTTTCCCCTGAAACGTTTTATGGAACATTACTGTCTCCTCAGTCACAGCAAAGAATCCGGACTTCTGTGCAGCATCTGTTAGACATGGTATAAACCCCAAGGTTCCATTATCAGGGGCAGTATGTACTGGGACCATGGGGCCAACGGCCACGCTCTTGGCATGCCCCCGCCCATACAAAATTATGAGGGGGCGGGTATGTAGAATAATACTAAAGTCCCATGGTCCATGCCCCCGACACACCTCCTGATCTCTGATGCACCATCACTGACTTTCTCTGCTGCCTAAGGAAGGGGTGAGAGCTGAGGAGCAGATATAATTTTATAGATTTATAAGTGATCTATTGATCCTAGAGCTGTAGTGCCCAGCTCAGCTCAGCTTCATCATGTAGGAGAGCAGGGACAGTACAAAAATGTTTTAACTTCCTGGAGCTCCCCTTTAAGGACATCAGGAATATTAGTGTCATGTGAGGTAGTTAAACTGAAGACACATGGGACTTACAATTTTTTAACTGATATTCAATGGCAGCCTTTAGGTTAAAAGCTTCAATCAACGCTGTTTCATGCAGTACCAAAGTATTTCCCACGCTGCGGACATCAATTCCTTCAGTTGTCATGCCAACACCAAGCTCTGGAAGGTAATACATAAAAAGGGGCTGAGTGCTGCTCACACTGCCTCATGGGACAATGATACATAATAACATCTGCTGATGACATTCAGACACACTACTACCATTGCCTCTCACTTCATGGCTGCTTGTTCTCTCTGTACCGTACATTTACCCTACAGATCAGGCACCGGAACCTACCTGGATGCTCTCGAATTCCATGTTCAATGATGTCTGAAATGTACTTTAAAGCCGGCACGTATTGCTTCATACTGTAGTAACATAAGGCAATGCTGTAGGACAAGTCTAGCCAAAGAGAAAGGAAACCAAAGAGAAATAAATGGCAAAAATATAAAGCAAATTCAAGTACAAGAGTATTTATATACTTTTTCTACAGCATTGTATTCTGCATTGCTATAGCCTTGTGACCTTGCATTGCTCATAAATATTGTACTTGTCTACATTAGTCCCTTTTCACATGTAAAGTACCATGGAATAAATGGCGCTTTAATAATAAATAATAATAATTAAACTAAAAAGTCCCGGGTTCAGCGATGTTGCAGCGACATCGAAGGTGTGTTGTGCCGTGTAACAGCACAATACAACTGCAATAAATCACTGGATCGCAGGTCACAGGTTTACCAACATGTTGGTAAACCTGGCGATGTTGCTCCAGCAATCTGCAAACATCGCTCCATGTGACACGGCGATAGTGATGTTACCAGCGATTTCGCCTATTCTCAACATTGATGCTTATCACTCGCGGGTAGGGCACAACCCAGCGAGCGATAACTGCTGCAACTTCGCGGCAGCGTTGTTGGCAACATATCCCCGTGTGACACCTAAGGCAGCAATGTCGGAAGCGAGCGCGCACCCGCTCTATTGGCTTTGGTATTCAACAGGTCCATTGTGACTTTGGTTAGGATCGATCACTGACATTTTGGGGACAGGAGCCAGACTGTAGTTAGTAGAAAAGTGTGTTGGACCAAAGGGGAAGGAGAGTTCAATGCAAATGACAATAGTGATATGGGGCAATAGCTAAACATAGAGGATAGGTCAAGGGGTGGCTTCTTCAGAATGGTGTGATGGTTGCATGTTTGAAAGGGGAAGGGAATATATCAGATGTAATGATAAATTGAGGAGATGGGTTAGGCTGGGGATAAGCACAGTGGTGGGGTTGGGGAGGAGGTGGGATAGGGTGAAGCACACTAGTGGTGAGGTATGACTTAGCGAGGATAGTGACAAGATTTACTTTAGTGGTGGTGGGAAAGAAGGTTATGTGAGAAGGCCACAGGGCCATTATGCAAATGGGTAGTGGGGGTTGTACACTTAAGCTTTTTCTAATGTGGGCAATCTTGCCCTCTGCTAAAATGAGGGAAGTGGAAGCAGAGACACAGGATGAAGTAGGGAATAAAAATATTAAAGAACTGTTTGAGGTTGTGGGATAGATAAGATGTGAGAGTTTTGAATTAATATAGTTCAGTGTATCACCTTGTTCTGAATGCAGAATAGAAATAAATACTGTGAGACACTGACTGGGATGACCCATGATGGCCGGTACGTGCCTCCCAGACTGTGCTCCTTATCCCTATAGGAGCCCTCCACTCCGGGTCTTGGAGGATTCCCCAGGTGTAGGCGCGGGGTTAAAAACTGAGCTGGAATACAGAGTGTGGTTCTGGTGGACATTCATGACATTAATGAGCGGGAGGTGAGGAAGGAGGTTGTGTGCTGACATAGCACAGCCTAGCCGCGAGGTTGTGGTCCTCACCCATGTATCCAGCCAGGACAGAGCCTGGCAGAGGTTCAGACTACACACCAGTCTGTGTAGCGATTGCAAGAGTTTGTACCGGCTGCGCCCCGGAACCTGGAGATCTGTAAATACTTGAACTGTGCTGATTAAACTGTGTGCTGTGTAATCTAGTGCCTGGGTCCCTGCCTCCTGACTTGCTAACCAACATTAGCCCAATGACGCATAGCAACCCGGTCGCTAGTGGCAAACTCAACCAGGCATACCCAGTTACACGTGTCCGTGGTTCAACCAGCTAAGCTCCGGTATACACCTGCTGGTACCATGGAGGACATCCTGAAACAGTTGGCTCAGGCTAATACTCAGCAACAGCAGGCTAATGCCGTGCAACAGCAGGTGAATGTGCAGCAGCCACAGACCAATGCGCACCTGCTATCGTCTTTGGATCTTCAGCAGCGACAGCTGGAACTCCTGACTGAGGCTCTCCGTGCATCGGCGGCTGGCCGGACAAGACTGTAACGGCAGTGTCCGGAAAGCGGTAAGGCTAGTCGTGCAAAAGATGACACCGGGGGATGATGTAGAGGCATTCCTGGCAGTCTTTGAGAGGGTCGCAGAGAGGGAAAAACTTCTGCCAGAGCAGTGGACAAAGGTGTTAGCCCCGTATTTGACAGATAAGCCCCAAAAAGCCTACCTAGATCTCTGCACCAAGAACGCCATGGACTACGGGGCTCTGAAAGGAGAGATCCTGGCCTGTACCAGGGTTAATACGTATGTCAGGGCGCAGTGGGTAAGCAAATGGTCCTACGAGCAGGGTAAACCCGTACGGTCGCAGGCATATAACTTGTTACACCTGGTGAAGAGGTGGTTACAGCCTGAGACTTTGAGCCCTGCACAAATAATAGAGAGGGTCGTGGCTGACCGGTTTGTGCGCACACTGCCCTTCCCCATTCAACGGTGAGTGGGACAAGGTGACTCGGGTACCCTAGAGCAGCTAGTGAATGTTGTGGAGCGCCATGTGGCTACACAAGACTTGATTCGGGACTCTGGGACAGTGCGTGCATCCCGCCAGGACGTGCCCACCACACACGAAGTTAGGGACCCCAACCCAGTCCTATGTTGGGCTCGACCCCATCCCAGGCAGAGAACGAGCATCCCACTGAAGTGAGCCGGGAACCCGGGCCTCCTAAGCAAGGTACAAGGTATAATGTTGTCCCCTTGATCAGGTGTTGGACGTGCCAAAAGCCAGGACAATCAATGGCACAGTGTCCCCTCACCACAGAGCCCATGAATTGTGGGTACACCCGCCGTATGTCCATGTTCTCTCAATCTTCCGGGGCAGGATGCTATGTGACTATGGGTAAAGGGAGTGCTTTGTGCCAGGTACATAACCTGGAGGTCTGTAAATACTTGAACTGTGCTGATAAAACTGTGTACTGTGTAATCCAGTGTTTGGGTCCGACTTGCTAACCAACCTCGCTACCTCACAATACATATAACAAAAAAGGGGCAAAAAAGCTCAGCAGAAAGCATCTCATCTGTGAGACTGAAAGAGGCTATTGAAAACTGTCCATAAGTGTAGATTCACATGACAGTATAAAAGGTATGATTTCTTTCTCACCTGTCATCTGTGTGCAGTTCTTACACAATCTCTTATTTTACTCATCAGCTATGAATTATTGACAGGACTATTTAAGGTACGTGCCACGATCACTGTTCTGGGTGCAGTGGATTTTCACTGTTTTCTCCTGCTGAGAACACTTGTGTCTCCACAAGAATAAATTGACATACTGCAGCTCGGGAGGCCGTGCCACATGTCGGGTTATGCTATGTCTAATAGAAGCACAGTGGGCATAGGATTTCTGTAAATCCCATACATGGTGCTTGTACTGTACAACACAGCATTTGTCAGATGTAAGAAAAATAACCTGCATCCAAAATGCTGTTACTCCTGATGGTGGGCACTCACACTTACAGTCTCCCATGTCATAGATTTGTGATGTTTCCATAAAAATTGGATGCCAAACAGTGACATTCGATGTGTTACTCACACTCATAGACTTGACTGGGTGAGTCTCCTCCGATTTCAGAGTAAAGTCGCAGTATGCCGGCATTTATTTCACAGATTGAGAAAAATCGTTCATCTGCACGGCCCATTCAATAACATGGGTTTGTGACCTCCAATTAAAAAACGGACAGCCCATTTCCAATGCTTCTAGTGTAGCACTAGTGTGACATCTGAAAAATGCTGTACTGTTAACCCCTTCACCACCCGGGAATTTTTTGTTTTCGTTTTTTGCTCCCCTGCTTCCAAGAGCCATAACGTTTTTATTTTTCCATCAATATAGAGATATGAGGGCTTGTTTTTTCGTGGGACGTGTTGTATTTTTAGATGCAATCATTTATTTTACCATACAGTGTTCAGGAAAATGGGAAAGAAATTCCAAATGTGGTGAAATTGCAAAAAAAAGTGCAATTACACATTGTTTTTTTGTGTTTTTTAGCTGTCATGTTCACTATATGGTAAAACTGACATGACAATGTGATGCCACAGGTTGGTATGAGTTCGTAGATACCAAATATATATACTTTTACTGTTATCTAAGTGGTGAAAAAAATTCTGAAGTTTGAAAACAAAGAATTGCACTTGTTGTGCCATGTTCTGCGACCCGTAGCGTCCTTTATATTTTTCGGGATCTGGGGCTGTGTGACGGATTATTTTTTGTGTCTTGAGCTGACATTTCTAATGATACCATTTTTGGGTGGATGCGCTGTTTTGATCGCCCGTTATAGCATTTTATAGCAATGTTGAGGCGACAAAATAAGCATAATTTTGGCGTTTGGACCTTTATTTCCATTACGCAGTTTAAGCTTTCATTAATTGATTTATATATTGATAGATCGGGTTTTGTGAACGCAGCAATACCAAACGTGTAATTTTTCTTTAAACTAAAAGGGGGGGTGATTTGAACTTTTGTGTATTTTTTTAATACTTCATATTTTAATTAGTTCTTGTTTTTACACTGCTCCATAGGGCGCCACAGTGCTGCAGCATCTGATCGCTTCTGCCATGTCCTGATGAGCAGGGCCAGCTGCAGGTTTTGTGGGCCCTGGGCAAAATATAATCCCCACAAATATAATCCCTCTCTGTGCCTGTCTCCCCTGTGTATTGTGTCTCCCCTCTCTGTGCCTGTCTCTTCCAGTGCGCTGTGTCTCCCGTTCTGTGCCTGTTTCCTCCTGTGCACTGTGTCTCCCGCTCTGAGCCTGTCTCCCCCCTGAGTGTTGTGTCTCTCCCCGAGTGCACTGTATCCCCTCCCTGTGCCTGTCTCCCCCTGTGTACTGTGTCTCCCCTCTCTGTGCCTGTATCATCCTGTGCGCTGTGTCTCCCCACTCTGTGCCTGTCTCCCCCCTGTGTTGTGTCTACCCTGCGTCTCTCTCTCCCTGTATAATGTCTCTCCCCGAGTGCACTGTATACCCTCTCTGTGCCTGTCTCACCCTGTGCGCTGTCTATCCCTAGCATGATGTCTCCTCCCCCCTCTGCGCTGTTTTCCCTCTCTATGTCTGTCTCCCCCTTGTACACTGTCTCTCTCTCCACGTATCCTTTCTTCCTGAGCTGGCAGCAGAACTCTATGATCTCCTGCACTTCCTGCAGGAGATCATAAAATTCTGCTGCCAGCTTAGCACAGACGGGCATTGTGATATGCGTCTGCCACACAGCTTAGGAGGGAGAGGGGGGGTCGGAGCACACAAATATACAGCATCTAGAGGCCCTCTGCCATCGGAGGATGCAGTGCAAGTGCAGATCAGGGGACCCTGTCCTGCTGCAGACAGTGTGGGGGCCCCCAGGTACTTCAAGGGCCACGGCACTTGCCCATGTGCGCTGGGTGCTGACGCCCGTCCTGCCGATGAGCTGCAGCACATCGGGAGATGGCATTTCACTCTCAGTGGTTGGCAGCCCTCGCCAACCACTGAGAGGAAGTGAACCGTGATAGCTTCCGGGTTCACACCAGGACCCCGGGCTATCACGTGGCACCGGAGATCTCACAATATTATTGCGCGATCTCTGGTGCAGGTGGGGAACAGCGTGTTCCCTGCAGTGGCAGTTTTGGATCCCGCTGTCAGTAATTTACATATATGGTATTGTATGTATGTGTGTGTATGTATCATAGCCCCACCCCCTCCTAGTAGCCCCCTTTAGTAGCTCTGCCCCTACACATAGCCCCACCCACTTCAGTAGATATGCCCCTTTCATAATACCACACCATGTATAGCCCCTCCCTTATACATTGATCCTCCACATAGTCTCGGGGATGGGGCTATTTAGAGGAGATGGGGTATGTGGAGATGCAGGATGTGAAGTTGGGTGTGGCTATGTGGAGTGGGTGGAACTTTGTAATGTGGGTGTGGTCATGTGTAGTGGGTGTGGCAATGCAGAGTAGGCGCGGCTATATGTGGCTGTGCGGAGTAGGTGTGGCTATGTGGAGTAGGCAGGGTCATATGGAGTGGGTGTTACTATATGATGTGGGCAGGGCTATGCTGAGTAGTTGAGGCTTGCCACATACACACACACATACATACATACACACATACACTCTGCTTTATATATTAGATATAATAGGAGCCATGTCAGTGACAGCTCTCCTGAAGTATTGGGCCTTTATTAGTGTGGTGAACACCAGTTCCACACTACATTATGTGTCTGGAGAGGTTTTATTTATTATTATTATTTGTTTATAGAGCACCATTGATTCCATGGTGCTGTACATGAGAAAGGGCTACATACAAGCAAGTTAAAAATACAAACTAACAGTGACGGACTGATACAGAGGGAAGAGAGGACCCTGTCCTAGCGGGCTTACATTCTACAGGGCAATGGAGAGAAAGACAGTAGGTTGGGTCTGCTCTGGTGGTGGTGGAGCGCCGAGTCCAATGGTGGTGGAGCGCCGGATCCAGTGGTGGTGAGGTGGCACAGTGGTCATTGTAGGTTGTAAGCTGTTCAGAAGAGATGGGTTTTCAGGTTCCGCTTGAAGGTTCCAAGTGTGGGGGACAGTCAGACGTTTTTGGGTGCAGAGTTCCAGAGGATGGGGAATGCTCAGGTGAAGTCTTGCAGGTGGTTAGATGAGGAACGTACAAGTGTGGAGGAAAGGAGGAGGTCTTGGGAAAATCAGAGGTTACGAGTTGGATGATATCGAGAGATTAGTTCAGAGATATATGGGGGGACAGATTGTGGAGGCTTTTGTAAGTCAATGTTAGTAGTTTGAATTGGATATGCTGGTGAATTGGGAGCCAGTGGAGGGATTTGCAGAGGGTAGAAGTGGAGGAGCAGCGAGGAGAGGTTGGTCTCTATACTAGTAGTATAGACTGGCCCCATTATTTTTTTAGTAAAGTTAATAGAAAAATCTGTATCTCTTTACCTTGTTTATATCCCACGACTTGCATGGCGGTGAGGAACTTCTTGCAGGCATCTTCATACTGTCCTTCTTTGTACAGCAAACATCCCAAATTAATTTCACTATCTGGATCATCAGGTGGGATCTGTTCTACCAAACTCTACCGGATCAAATTAAAGAGATGGTAAATAGATATAATTATGTAACCCTAAAAGAGAATACAGTGTACATTGTTTCATCAAGATATATCTATTAAACAAAATCTGATTTTTGGGATCTGACAATATTGGCGACTTTCACTGAGAAATGAACGGCTATGAACAGTCACAATACATTGAAGTTACTGTAAATGCTGTACACGACTCTTCTGTTCACTTAAAGAGGTTATCTAGGGGTATTTTATTTATTTCCTATGGGCCTAAGAACTTAAATGCGGGTAGTTACTACCTGCCTGTCCTGTACAGCACCAATCTCTGCTGGCTCTGAGCGGTCACAGATGGCTCCTGCTGGCAGTTCTGCGGTTTCCCCTGACGTCACGTTGACAGAGCAGCTGCTTCTCTTCCGCTCTGCTCTGTTGACAGGGTATTACTGATGATGTCAGGCAGATTGACAGCTTGCTCTCTGCTTTCCAGCTGTCAGGAGCGGCTGTCAATAGTATGACATGGGCAGTGATACCTAATCGACAGAACAGCCCAGAAGAGGAAGAGCTGATCTATTAACATGAGGTCAAATGAAGCAACAGTATCACCAGAAAGGATGGTATGCGCTGGGAAGAACAAATGGTTAGTTAGCGACTATGGTAGATTTAACTACAAGGAAGAAGGATTCGTATCTCAGGAACAAAAGAAAAACAACACTAAAATCAGGAAAAAGAGCCACATATACACATTTTGTAATATGCACAGACAAGCTGCAGCCACAAGGAGGAATTTATTCAAGTTGCCTCCAACTTCGTAACTTGGGTCTCGATGGGAATATTTTAATAAATCAAATGCAGAAAAAAACCATTAGAATGTGCTCTTTAATTACCGATATTCACATAATCACCAGACAATGGGATACACTTCTGCCAACGATGAACAAGTTTTTTGAAGCCATCACAGAAGAAGTCGACACTCTATTTTGAAGCAGCTTCTCACAGTTCTCTCAACTTCTTCGTCACATGCATAGTGATGTCCCCGCAAATCTTCTTTCATTATCGGGAACAGATAGAAGTCAAACAGCGCCAAATCTGGAATCTATGGAGGATGCTGACACGCCCACTCAAGGATGGGGGTACTCATTATGGGGTTATGGGGGGGGTCCTTACGTTTATTTGGGGGGACTGTCAAGTTGGCCACCCGGCTCCATTACCCGGGCGGTGTCAATTAAAAGTTCAGATGACAGGGGAAATAAAGGAAAAGGGGGTATTCGTGATGCCACCTGCGGTGTGCGGCTATGTGTGGCCGCCGCTGTTGCAGAACCTATGGGATGGTGACCGGCAGCTTAGGTGGTTTTGCTCCTGCAGGTGGAGTGCGGTCCCCAGGGCAGAAGGAAGGAGAAGTCAGTTTGTCCCTTGACAGATGTTGGGTAGGTCATCAGCATCCTGGTGTTTCATGCGGCCTCTGCGCCGGTGGTCGCCACTAAGAAAAGTCTCATACACCACTGCTGGAGTTCTGTTACTTTTACTTAGTTGTTTCAGCATGGCCGCCGGGTGGTTACACTTTGCCAAGCTCCGGTTCAGCATTGTCACCATAACCGGGACAGTGCAGTCGAGCCTCTTTTGGTGTTCCTGTCTCTCTCTCTATTTTGTTTGGGTGTTCTTCCTCTGGTGGTCTCTTAGCACCATAAGTTAGTCTCTCCACTCCTCTCAGCGCCTCCACACACAGAGCTCAGGTACCGATAGCCATGGGAGCTCAGTTGTACCACTCTCTGGTACTGCTCCCTAGTTCGGCGCCTTCTCCAAGTTGTGTTGGGTGTTTGGCCGCAGCTCCTGTTAGGAACTCGGGCCTCCGATTTCAACGGTTCGGGCGTACAGCATCCACGCCGTGTTCAGGATCGGTTCCCTGTGTCGTCCACCAGCCCCTCTGTCCTCTCTCCAGATATGGGCGTACGGGGATCTACATCTCCTTCAGTACCCCGAGGGCTCTGTTCTTCTCCACACCCGTTGGTCGTTCCCTCCCGGGGCAAGTGTGACCGAGCTCCAGCCCGCGGGAGCCTACACCTCCTCATTTATTCAACTTTCCTCTGTTTCCCTGCTTCTTTTCTACTCTACTGCTACTTTTTCCCTCCCAGCTACGCTTGGGTCCTCCCACCTCGTCCACCCACCGTCCAGGGTCCAGCCCGCGGGAGCCAACACCTCCTCACTCCTTCACTCTCCTCTGCTCCTCTCCTTTTTCTCTACTACTCTACTACTACTTTTTCCCTCCCAGTTATGCTTGGGTCCTCCCACCTCGTCCACCTACCGTCCCTGGGTCGTAAGTGTTGTGGTGTGTGTGTGTGAAGCTCAACTGCGCCATCCCAGCACCTGGAGAGCAAAGGCACAACTCTCCCCAAAATGGAGTAGTGCAGTAGCTCTGGCGGCGGCCTGCCCGGCCGGGCGCCGCAGTGCCATACGGTGGTTAGCTTCAGCCTCTTTTATTTCAGACGTTAGCATCCGGGGTACACATTGTGCACAGATCTTCCAATAATCAAGCAAGGCAATAATGTGACCTACACGTTCCTGTGAAATGCCGATTATGTTTGCAATTTCTCTATGAGTGATATGATGATCATCCTGAATGAGTCTGTCATTGTTTTGCATGTTTAAGTCAGTGGTTTCTGTCACAGGACGTCCAACTCTTTCGCTGTCACGCAAGTCAGACGTTCCAGCCTTACCATCTATAAACTTACTGGCCAAATGTTGCACACTGCTCATATCAACACAATCAACATAAATGGCTTTTATTCTCTGATGAATTTCCTTTGGGGTGACACCTTTTGCTGTCAAGAATTCAATGACAGGATGTTGCTTAAACTGCATTGACTGACTATCTGTGCATGATTCCATTGCTTACATTCTAAAAACACAACTGTTCATTGGTAAGGCTTCCCACAAACTGGAGCTGTAGAGGAGAGGCTACTTAACAGTCCAATACCTGCTCCATACCAGTGCTGCAATCTGCTGAGCAGTTACGAAGGTGGAGGCATTACTTTTTATTCAACCCTCATACAACAGTCCTGAGCTGGCTGGATGTGAATTAGCACTGGGGTTAGGTAAATGTCTTGTTAGAAAGCTCACTGCACTCTTTTTATTTCTCCCTCTGCTTGTTTCTTCTCCCTGCCCCTTAATCTTACTTCTGTTTCTATACAGTATAATGGGCCGAGACACATTTCACCACAGGAAGCTAGCAGGCCTTCTTATCAGAGCAAGATGGGATTAAGCTGTTATTTTTACAAAGGCTGATTTTTTACAACGTAGATGACCACTGGGCATCGGGGGAGAGGAAAAAGTGTTCATAAGTAGAAAAAAGTGGATTTATCTGATAATAAATATTACAAAGTTTCTTGCAATCGCTTGTAATATTGATTGTATGTTGAAAATACAATTCCATTTTAAATTAATTTTATACCTTAGCCCCGGATAGGTCTTCTTCTCCGTATTTAATACAAGCTTGCAATTTCAAAACCTAAGAGAAAAATAAAGATGGCAAACAGCTATAATCACAGTGATGGACATAGTTTTTGTTCCATGCTATCTTCTATCTTGAATATGAAATGTGTTTTAATTTTATAACATTGCAATAGCAATGAATTGATCGAGAATTCTTATTTATACTGTCTTGTATTATACTTCTAATACGCAAAGAAGTTCCAAAGGTGGAGAGTCATGTCGAAGCTGGCAATAGACATGAGTCAAATGTTGAAGATGGTGACCTTCACCATCAATAGGTCACATTCCTCCATTTAAAAGTATAAATATATTATATAAGAATAATTATAGAAATTACAAAAAAGGATAACTACAGTTGGAAGTTGAACGATAGATTTTTACGTGTTGTCTGTGATGAGTTTTAAGCCAAAAAGTCAGATGAGCCTGTGTGAGTGTCAGTAGGATTCACAGATCATTGAGCACAGAATAATGGAGAAAGGTAATGGGACACATTTCATAGTTAAATCCAAGATTTGATTTAGTCACATAATTATAGACAACATACAGTTATAGAGTGACATGTGCTGAGATGTAGGGCATAAAAGTCAGCAACGCTCTGCTGACTCAGTGACTCAGAGATCCAGACCTCCTCTGTGATTAACATCAGGCATAGTAGTGTATAGCTGCCACCTTTAGGGTATGGAAGATGATGGCAATCAGCACCATCCAAGCCTTATATCACCAAGCATAAAGCATAAGGCTACATTCACAATGTGTGTTTGTCTGTTTTTGCTCGTCAGTTTCTGTAGCCAAAACCAGAAGTGGAACAATCAGAGGACAAGTGTAAGGCTGGTTTCACACTACGGAATTTTAGTTTCCGATGCTGTCCGATAAAAATCTGACAACATCGGAACGATTCTGGCCCCCATGCAGCCCTATGAGCATCAGACCGAATCGGATGTGCACTAATGCCATTGATTTGGTCCGATCCGATTCTGTCCGATTTTATTTTCGATGCCAAAATCGGAGCATGCTCATACAAAATCGGATCGGACCAAATCGGATGGCATTTAGTGCACATCCGATTTGGTCCGATGTTTTTAACATGGGGCCCTATGGAGCAGGGTCTGAGGAAACATATGATGTGTCCTCGGACCCGATTTTACTGTACTGAGCATGCTCAGTATAGTAAAAATGCTCCTAAACATCTAATTTTACTTTCGCAATGCATGTAGATACATTGGGGAAGTAAAATTAAGTGAGGCAGGGGTTAAAAATAATAAACATCTATGCTCACCTGTCCACGATCCACCCGGCGTCTCCAGCATCTCCTGCCTGTAGGACCTGCCGTGATGTCAGAGTCACATGAACTGGTTACCGCAGTAACTGGGGGACATGAGGGGGCCACACAGGGGAGAAGAGGGGGGCGACACACAGGGGTGAAGAGGGGGAAACAGAAGGGAGAAGAGGGGGAGCACCAGGGGAGATGAGGGGGACACACAGGGGTGATGAGGGGGAGCACCAGGGGAGAAGAGGGGACACACAGGGGAGAACAGCTGTGACAGGTGACAGGAGGAGCCGGCAAACTGATCCTGCAGAATGTCGGATCGGATGCCTATTTGGCATCCGATTGCTGGGATTAGTTTTGATCCGATGCTGTCCGATTTATATCGGACAGCATCGGATTTGACAAAATCGTAGTGTGAAAGTAGCCTAAAACTGGGTTCACATCACGGTTTTTCACTGTCCGGGTGTATCCTGTTTTTTGCAGGATACACCCGGACAGGAACGAATAGAAATGGATGTGTGGAAACGGATGGCATAGAAGCTCCCGGATCAAGAGAGAGAGAGAGAGAACACAATCCTGAATGGAAAATGGCCTGAGAGAAGCATTGAAATTCTTCTGAGCATGCTCTGTAACAAACACCGGATCCGGGAAACAAATCTGTTTTCTTCCCGGATTCGGCTCCATAGGCCCCCATGTTAACTGTGCTGGATTTGTTTCTGTCCGGTTTTTGTCCGTGCAGACTTCGATTTTGGGGACGGTAAAAAAACAGGACAAAAACGAATCCTGAACTGAATTCAGTAAACCGAATGGCCATATATGACCAATCCGTCACCATAGGGATGCATGGGAGGCTAAAAACGATCCGGTTCTGTCCTTTTCAAAACGGACAGAACAGGATGACAAAAACCGTGATGTGAACACAGCCTAATAGAAACATGTCACCAGTCCCGTATTCATCACCCACTCCTGGCTGCAAATCAGACCAAAAACGTACAGTGTGAATAAAGCCTAAGATGAAGAAGTGTAAAGAACGTTCTCACTGGACTCTGGAGCGACTAACGGCACTTTCCTATACAAGTCTAGGTTTATCAAACGCCATAAGAACGTTTCCCACCTAACTCCACTGTGCTAAATGCAAGGTTGGATGGAGAGAGGGATATATATGCTATGGTTACATGGTTATACAGGGATTGGATGTATCAGCATATCAAGACATTTTGGACAATTGCATGCTCTTATTTTGTGGGAACAATTTGGAGACATTTTATAGCTAAGACGTGACAGCACCCAAATTTACAAAGTAAGGCATGGTGGGATGAGTCTGGTGTGGGGGATATTAAGGCCATGTGCACACAGCGCGTTCTGTTTGGTGCAGTTATGTCAGAAATCTGTAAGCCTTACCTGAAGCCAGCAAAGTCAATGAGAGCTCTCTCTCGCTTGCTTTCGCTGCTATTGGTCTGGGGAGGCATCTCCATATTTAATGCCTATAAATTTAGCATAGGATGACATAAAATCTCCATTAGGAGTAAAGAGCAGGTGCCCCAATACTTTTGTCCATGTAGCGGACTTTATATAGGGACTTCCCTAGCATCCCCTCCTGGGGGGATTGGGGATATTCATTTGGCCATGACTGATTCTTTCATACTGTAGTTTACTCTCCCCTCTCCATTAAAATAAACAGGCAGGATCAGGTAAGTATTCCAGTGTATGGTGGAGTCAGCAAAAACAGAAGGCGAATGGGAGTCTCATTTGTATGGAGAGCGAGAGAGAATGAAGTAAAAATAGGCAAATTGTTTTATGCCAAATATGCTGAACCATCATTCGGGTGTTTCTCTTTACTTCACCCTTGGAGTGGGGTCACTAATCTACTGTATGTTTACTGCTCCTAGTACAATACCAGGACTAACTCTAGTTGTCTTCTGCTGTTTGTGACCTGATGGTTTGCTCCAGTATTTGCTGGTCGAACCTGGAGTCACTTTCCCATGTAAGTCTATGAGAGCCAGAAGAAGGCTTTCGTAGACTTGCACTTGGGACTGTTAGCTCTAGTGCCGGGAGGAACACATGGCAGCGGCTGGTATAATTTTACTACAGGCAGAAAACAGACATTCGTGTTACTGCTCCCATGGTGAAATAAAATAAAAATGCTGGAGAGGAGTGATGCTTTCAGATATGTAAGGATGAGATAAAAATTTCTAAGTTGGTGATTAGTAGGAGATGGTTACAAGAAAGTGCTATGTATAGGTCCATTAGCCTTACCTTGCTCTGATACGCAGCACTATCCAAGAGAAAGGTTGCTTTCATGGCCTCCGGGTACATGCACGCCTTGTATAAAGACTGGGCATAATAGAGTTTATATTCTTCAACCTCAGGATTTATCTGCAGGAGCTGTTCATAGCAGTCTGAAGCATTGACAAAGTCTTGCATCTGATAATAACAGTATCCCAGGAGAGACAGACCAGCCCTAGACTGTAACACACAAAACAACATATAACAGCAGAGGTCTACGTATAACAGGTAATATACATTGTCTTAGGACAGTATTCACACACACCCCCACCCCAGCATTCTTGTGTTTTGCTATCTCACAACTGTGTGTCACTGTTCTGGTGGCCTCAGATCATGGCTAGAACATGCCTACAACTTTGGACATGTGAGCATACACCTGTATAACCTTCCCCCAGCAAAGTCTATGAGAATTCAGAATTGCTGTGCCAACGTTTCTTTTTTTCTTTGCAGATTTGCAGCATTTCTTTGTCCAGAGAATACAATGAGCGGGTCAGTCCTGGGTGCGATTTCAGCTCTCCCTGCCATTGACAATAGTGAAAAAACGCAGGCTCAAAATACGCACCAAAAACGCATAAAAAATGCATGGCGTATTTGGTCCATCTTTCTGGCACAGGCTGCAGTTTAGCAGTGTTTTATACTGCAGAACATTTCTGCACCCAATACTCCGCGGCTGCACATAGCCTTAAATCTCTTGTAGACCTGGGGACATTACAGAACAGTTACATTATCTCCCTGTGCAGCACTCTACTACCATCTAGTGGCCATGGATCATCATGACATCTCCAGCCATAGATGACAACTCTCCACTCACTATAACTACAATGCTCATCATTGCAAATGGTATGGACTGCTGTGGCTTCTGGTTCTGATATCCTCTCCATTTTCCTACATTTTAGCACAATTAAAATTGTATGCACTTAATTGGCCAGTAAATTACATGAAATTAGGGGTGAAAGACCCCTTGGTTATTGATATCTTACATTTATGGACCGCTACCTTCTTCGCAGTAGAGAGAAATAATTCTCTACACAGGAAGGCCTGAACCTCTACTGATGATGAGGAGGCAAACGTTATGCCTCCCAAACCAACTCTGTCGTCTGTGTCTAGGGGTACTGAATCATTGGTGAGCAGCTCCTCTTGTAGGCCATGCAAGACAGACAAGACGAGCCTGCAGAACACATTAGAATTGGAGACTTGTGTACCAACTATTGAGCAACACTCCCACAGTGATTCTAACAAACTGTTGGACCCGTCCAAAGATAATGCTATACTAAAGACTGTATTGAAGATCTTGAAAACGTACACCTCATAGGTCTACCTGGATCTTTCCAGTGATATCCCAAAAGCTTTACACATGTCTGAAGGCAGAAACGTGAGAGAAAATCATAGGGTAGGCTCCTTCCAGCCACCTCTGATAGCTGGCAGGTCATTATCAAATCCCTGGACTTTAATGACAAATACAATATTATACAGGCATATCCGACCCCCGGCTGCACCTCATCCCTGGCTGCATAACATCATCCTGGCTGCATCTCATCCCTGGCTGCATCTCATCTCCCTGGCTGCATCTCATCCCTGGCTGCATCTCATCCCTGGCTGCATCTCATCCTCGGCTGCACCCCATCCCCAGCAGCATCTCACCCCCCACTGTATCTCTCTCGATGTGCTGCATCCATAGCTACTGCTTACAATGTTTCCTCTTCTTTTCACCTTCACCCCCATACTACTCCACTTCCTACTAACCCCGCTAATCTCTCCATCCAGTAATGAAGTAGTGCTCTCTCCCTCCATCCTACCCATTCATCTCATCTCCTCCTCTGAACTATTCCTTCCCATGCAGTCCCTTGTCTCCAGACATGCACGCCTATCAGGTAACCTCTCCTGTTCCCACCTTCTAACCCTCTCGCTGCTTCTCCTACTTGCTGGTGTTATTTCCACAAATCCTGGTCCCCCCCATCACATCTCCACAGTCACCTCTAATCCATATCCACTCCCCAAGACAAACTCTCGCAACCTCCATAACTTTACACCCATTCATCCAGCTCCCTCAGTCCCTCTACCTGGAACACTATGGAATCTCTCGCTCAGTATGCAACAAACTCTCATTCATCCATGACCTCTTCACCACTAACAAGCTCTCATTCCTTGGCATCACCGATGCCTGGCTCACCCCCTCTGACACAGCCTCCCCCGCTGCATTTTTCTACAGCGGACTCACTCTCCCCCCCCCCCCTGCCCTAGTAACAAGCATGGTGGAGGAGTCGGCTTGCTCCTGTCCGATAGCTGCTTCTTTACCCCAATTACACTGCGACCCTCTGCCACCCTCCCCTCTTTTGTGGTGCACTCCGTCCGCATCTTCTCCCCCTGTAACCTTCAGCTGGCCATCATCTACCGCACCTCAGTATCTGCCCCCACTTTTCTAGACCACTTCACCACCTGGCTTCTCCACTTCCTTTCTTCCGACATCCCCACTATCAACATGGGCAATTTCAACATCCCCACTGACACCCCCCATCCTGCTGCCTCTAGACTCCTATCCTGACCACCTTCTTTCGGGCTTTTTTAATGTTCCTCCTCTGCCACTCACAACGATTGCCACATGCTGTACCTTGTCTTCCCCCGCGTATGTTCCATCACTGACCTCTCAAACTCATGCCTCCCCGTATCCGACCATAACCTGCTAACTTTCTCCTCCCTCTCCCCTCCTACTACGCTTCCCCCTCTCTGGAAACTCACTCACCCACCGCAAAAACCTCAAACTTATTGATTTCCACTCATTCTCTGAGTCCTGTCTCCCTCTCGCAGATTAGGTTCCTCAGATGATGCTGCTGCCACTCTCTACAACACCACAATAACTACAGCCCTTGATCTAGCCGCCCAACTCACATGCAAGAAAACCCGCACTCACAGGCAACATCTGCCGCAGTAAAGAACTGCATCGGGCGTCCAAGCAGAGATGGGGGAAACCCCATTCCATGGTGCACTATGCCATGTACAAACAGTCCCTCACTAACTTCAAGGCCACACTCACCGCCACAAAACAAGCCTACTTCTCATCTCTAATAACCGCCGTATCCCACAACCCAAAACAACTGTTCAAAACTTTCCACTCTCTACTCTGTCCCCCTGCACCTCCTACCTCTCCTCTCATCTGTGCTGATGACTTTGCCTTTTTCTTCAAAAAGAAGATCCAGAAAAAGCTTTGACCTGCTGTCCCCTCGGCCCCTCCCTATTGCCAGCCAGCCCTCTCTGTCCAATGGAAGCTTTTCCACCATTACTGAAGGTCAACTCTCCTCCCTTTTGTCAAGATCACACCTCACCACCTGCACCCTCGACCCACTCCCCTCCCACCTCCCGAACCTCGCCTCAGTCTTCAGCCCAATCCTAACCCATCTCTTTAACTTATCACTCACTACTGGTGTCTTCCCCTCATCCTTCAAACATGCCGTGATCACACCCATCCTAAAAAGCCCTCCCTCGACCCATCATCTGTTTCTAACTATTGCCCCATATCTCTTCTCCCCTACACGTCAAAACTACTACAACAACATGTCCATCTTGAACTGTCCTCCCACCTCTCCTCCTGCTCCCTCTTTGACCGCCTACAATTCGGCTTCCGATCTCATCACTCCACCAAAACAGCCTTAACCAAAGTCACCAACGACCTACTAACCGCCAAGAGCAAGCAAGCGACACTACTCCATCCTCCTCCTCCTTGACTTATCTTCCGCCTTCGACACTATAGACCATTCCCTTCTGCTACAGATTCTGGAATCTCTTGGTATCACTGACCTGTCCCTCTCCTGGATCTTCTCATACCTAACAGACCAGACTTCCAGCATCACCCACTCCCACACTTCCTCTTCGCCCTACCCCCTATCTGTCGGTGTCCCCCAAGGCTTGATTCTTGGACTACTACTTTTCTCCATCTTCACCCTCTGGCTTGGACAACTCATTGAGTCTTACAGCCTTCGGTATCATCTCTATGCCGACGACACCCAGATCTATCTGTCTGGACCTGACATCACCTCCTTACTATCCAAAATTCCACAATGTCTGTCCACCATCTCATCCTCCTCTGCTCACTTTCTAAAAGTGAACATGGACAAAATGAGTTCATCATCTTCCCCCCTAGTGGCTCTCCCCCTCTACCAGACCTATCTATCACTGTCAATGGCTGTTCACTGTCCGCAGTAACCCATGCTAGGTGCCTCAGGGTAATCCTCGACTCTTCCCTCTCCTTCAAGCCTCATATCCAAGCCCTCGCCACCTCCTGCCGACTCCAACTCAAAAATATTTCCAGGATCTGCGCTTTCCTTGACCATGAGACTGCAAAAACACTTGTTCATGCCCTCATTATCTCCCGCCTCGATTACTGTAACCTCCTTCTCACTGGCCTCCCCACTAGCTCCCTTGCACCACTCCAGTCTATCCTAAACTCCGCTGCCCGACTAATCCACCTGTCTCCCTGCTATTCCCCAGTCTCTCCCCTCTGCCAAACCCTTGACTGGCTCCCCATTTCTCAGAGGCCCTGGTTCAAAACCCTAACCATAACATACAAAGCCATCCAGAACCTATCCCCTCCATACATCTCTGACATTTCCTGATACTTACCCTCACACAACCTGCGCTCCTCTCAAGAGCTCCTTCTCTACTCCCCTCTTATCTCTTCTTCTCACAACCGCATACAAAACTTCTCCGGTGCATCCATTATACTGTGGAACTCTCTCCTCGAACATATCAGACACTCGCTTACCCAGGAAACCTTCAAAAGAAACCTGAAGACTCACCTCTCCCTGACAAGCCTACAGCCTACAATGAGACTCGATCCAACGCACCACCGCACAATCGGCTCTACCCCCTCCTACTATATCCTCACCCGTCCTCATAGACTGGGAGCCCTCATGGACCGGGTCCTCTCTCTCCTGTACCTGTGTGACTTGATTGTCGATACATACTGTTCTTGTCTTTGTTTGCCCTTTCCACTTGTAAAGCGCCATGGAATTTAATGGCGCTATATAAATAAATAAATAATAATAATAATGAAGAACAAAAAAGTTTAACAAATAAGCCTATCTCTATAGATTAGATTACAAACACAATCAAGAACTTATAGTCATGTAAAGCCCCGGATCATGGCGGCTTCACTAACAAATTCTTCAAGATTCTTACATCCAAACTCTCTCCTGTGTGAGAATCTCTGTTTAATAATACTTTATGAGGTCTGCCAACATGGCTGATATAAAACTACTACCGTACTAAAACTGGGTACAACTCCATTATCCCTTAGTTCATAGTCCAATCTCTGATTAATTCTGATGTCAAAACCATTTCCAAAATAATAGTGGATAGATTAGCCTCGGTCCTCCTCGATCTTCTATAACCTCTCAGGTGGGATTTATTAAGGACGTTCAGCAACCCTAATTATTAGACAAAAATAATTCTTTAGGTTACAGAAATAATAGTAAAGGAGACAGAAAAGTTACAGCATCAGGCATCTGGTGCTGGGACTTTTCTTTTTCCTTTGCTATTGCTAATAAGTGGTATCCAGCGGCTTGTTCCTAGCACCTGTGTTCATCTGGATTTCGGTGAGGCACCACTAATCCCCTTCCTTGTTCCCAGTATGATAACAGAAATAATAGGACAGATGCCCCAGCTACCCAGCTATAGTAACCATAGATGCAGAATAGCCTTCCACAACATTAAATGGGACTGGCTATATAAGATGTTATTGAATATGTCATTATCAGGCCCCTTCTTTAATTAGATACGCTATCTATATGCCTGTCGTGAGGCTCAAATATGTACCCCAGGATTCCTATCACAAGACAGCGTTGTTTGTTTTTCTCCTCTATTTAATCTGGCCATAGATCCACTAGTCTTTAACCTTTCAAACCCACATGTTTTTACAGGAATCATGATTAATAAGAAATCAATTCATACACCTTTCTTTGTAGACACATCCTATTTTAATCAAACCCTAAAGCGCACTTACCAATTTTCTCAATGAATTTGGCTCTTATTCAGGATTTAAAGGTAAAGTGTAACCACCATTTAGGTTTTTAGCTAATAATAATGTAGAGCAAGTGAATATAATAACCTTTCAACATGCCACATCCAGAAGCTGCAGTGATGGAAAACATGACCTCTCACTGCAGCTTCTGGGATACACTGATGGCCGTGGGGGAGCCCTCGGCTGTGAGAAGCGGTGACATCACTGAGTTCACCAGAGTTCATAGCCGGGGGCTTTCCCACTACTGTTAGTAAACTCAGTTGAACCTGCCACCAGATTGTGGGACATGGCGGCAGAGCAGTCTGGCTATCCAGAAGTAATTCAATTGAGTTCATATTTGTAGGTTCACATGGTGGGAACGTTGCTAAACCTGGAGTCAGATTGCCGGGCAGCTTTACCACCATGTCCTGCAATCCATCAATCTGGCGGCAGGTTCATCTGAGTTCACTGATGGCAGCGGGAAGCCCTCAGCTATGAAGTCCAGTGAATTCAGTGACATCACCACTTCTCACAGCTGAGGGCTCCCCCGTGGCTGTCAGTGTTTCCCAGAAGCTGCAGTGAGTGTTCGTGTTTTCCATCATTGTAGCTTAAGGATGTTCATCGTGGGACATTGCGTGGATAATTACTTCAGACCTGCAGGGATGTTTTGGGGGTTAATAAAGGGGTGAAAGAGGCTGTGTGTGTTTTTTATTTCAAATAAAGGATTTTTTGGTGTTTGCGTTTATTTATTTAGACTTACAGGTTAGTAATAGGGGGGTCACAGCTGTCATTCACCCCTTATGTTACCAAGATTGCCACCGCCGCTTGAGGACAATTGGGATGAGCTGGCAAAAGCTCTAGGATTGATGCATCTAATGAATTCAATTCTGGTGAGGCTGCAGACTGCTATTTTTGGCCTACGGACGCCCCAATAACCATGGGCTTCACCAGGCTAAGATTACCAGCTCCCAGCTGTGTGCTTTATCTTGCTTGATATAAAAATTGTGGGGGACCCCATGCCTTTTTTTTAAATTATTTATTTAAATATTAATCAATATCAAAATATGTTAATACCCATCAAAGATAAAGAACACAGCTGCATGTCGAAGCTGTCTGCTTTATATACACTGTGTATAAATATACAAGGGACCCCATGTCATTTTTTCCAATTACTTATTTATATTAGTTTGTGGATGGCAACCAACCATAGACATCGGCCGAGAAGGTGGGAGCACAGTCTGACTGCGACCAATCAGAGACACTGTCACAAAGGGTGGGAGGGGGAATATTCATACGGTTTAATGAGTGGACCCAAAAACAGTGTGACAGCAGCGCGGAAAGTTGGTACGTATAATTGTCTTGCTTTAATCCCCATCTTGCATTGGTAAAGCTTGCTGATTGGCTGCGCTGGAGCATTTTAATGAGCTTTTAAGTCTATGTTCAGCCTCTGTGCACGAACACTAGATGTCCGGTACGGACCCCACATTTTACAGTTCGGGTTCGCCCATCACTATTGATAACCCAACTAACACATTACCGTATATACTCGTGTATAAGCCGACCCGTGTATAAGCCGACCCCCCTACTTTTGCCCCAAAAATCTGGAAAAACCTATTGACTCGTGTATAAGCCGAGGGTGGACCCCAGCACAGGTATACAGCCCCCAGCAGTGTGGTATACAGGCCCCCCCCAGTGGTATACAGGCCTCCCCAGTGGTAGTATACAGCAGCCCTAGTGGTAGTGTACAGCAGCCCCAATGGTAGTATATAGCATCCCCAGCAGCCCCAGTGGTAGTATACAGCAGCCGCAGTGGTAGTATATAGCAGCCCCAGTGGTAGTATATAGCAGCCCCAGCAGTAGTATACAGCAGCCCCAGTGGTAGTATATAGCAGCCCCAGCAGCTCCAGTGGTAGTATACAGCAGCCCCAGTGGTAGTATATAGCAGCCCCAGCAGCCCCAGTGGTAGTATACAGCAGCCCAGTGGTAGTATATAGCAGCCCCAGTGGTAGTATATAGCAGCCCCAGCAGCCCCAGTGGTAGTATATAGCAGCCCCAGTGATAGTATATAGCAGCCCCAGTGGTAGTATACAGCAGCCCCAGTGGTAGTATACAGGAGCCCCAGCAGCCCCAGTGGTAGTATACAGGAGCCCCAGCAGCCCCAGTGGTATATACAGCAGCCCCAGTGGTATATACAGCAGCCCCAGTGGTATACAGGCCTCAGCAGTATATACAGCAGCCCCCAGGGGTTATACAGCACCCCCCAGGGGTTATACAGCGGCCCCCTGGGGGTCCCCAGCAGCCCCCAGGGGGTACCCAGCAGCCCCCTGGGGGTACCAACAGCCCCCTGGGGGTACCAACAGCCCCCAGGGGGTACCCAGCAGCCCCCTGGGGGTACCAACATCCCCCTGGGGGTACCAGCAGCCCCCTGGGGGTACCAACAGCCCCCTGGGGGTACCAACAGCCCCCTGGGGGTACCAACAGCCTCCAGGGGTACCCAGCAGCCCCTGGGGTACCAGCAGCCCCCTAGGGGTACCAACATCCCCTGGGGGTACCAACAGCCCCCAGGGGGTACCCAGCAGCCCCCAGGGGGTACCCAGCAGCCCCCTGGGGGTACCAACATCCCCCTGGGGGTACCAACAGCCCCCAGGGGGTGCCCAGCAGCCCCCAGGGGGTACCCAGCAGCCCCCTGGGGGTACCAACATCCCCCTGGGGGTACCAACAGCCCCCAGGGGGTGCCCAGCAGCCCCCAGGGGGTACCCAGCCCCCTGGGGGTACCAACAGCCCCCTGGGGGTACCAACAGCCCCCTGGGGGTACCAACAGCCCCCAGAGGGTACCCAGCAGCCCCTGGGGGTACCAACAGCCCCCAGGGGTACCAACAGCCCCACAAGCTGGCACTGTCCCCCCTTGTAAGTGCTTCCCCCCCCCGCTACTTATACATTACCATTCCGGTTTTCTGATCAGCGCGGCTCCTCCGTGCTGCGTCTTCATCCTCCCGCGTGGCTGCATCCGGGTTCTCCAGCGGTCGCGCGATGACGTCACATCGCTGCGACAGCCGGAGATCACGGATGGAGCCAGCGAGGACGGGAGGATGAAGAAGCACCGAGGAGCGGCGCCGATCAGAACACCGGGCTGGTAATGTATAAGCACCGGGGGGGGGGCCCTTACAAGGGGGGACAGTGCCAGCTTTTGGGGGGCTATATGAACTGCATCCCCCTGCCGCTGATTGACAGGGGGATGCAGTGCATATTTAATGAGCGGCCCCACGTGATGGGGCCGCTCATACAGCAGCCTCCCCCCGCCTCCTCCAGCCTCCACAGCCCCCGGGACACAGCCCCCACCACACGGGTCTACCGTATAGACCCGTGTATAAGCCGAGGGGGGGACTTTTCAGCCCAAATTTTGGGCTGAAAAACTCGGCTTATACACGAGTATATACGGGTATATGGAATTTGAACAGTGTGCTGCTGATACAAATAAAGCCTCACAAGCCTGGTAAATTCTTACTGAAATGGAAACAATTTATTGTGGAGCTTTGAAAATCAGACGAAAAAAGAAAATAGTTCAACCTTCATCTCAGCTGCATACTGGAAGACCTAAAAAATCATCCACGTCACCTCCGAATTGAGAACTGAGAGGTCTTGATTAAGTAACAAAATAAGGCTTCTTACTCTTATATTCCTTCCCTATGATGGATTCTTTAATAGTTTATTTTATTGTTAATTTTAACTTTCCTCTAGATATCCATCAAAGGCTTCATTATCTATATATATAATCACCAATAGTGTGCCGCTATTCCGGCATCCACCACAGCAGTGCCGCGAGGGACTCAGACCCGTGAGCTGAACGCGGCGACCAATCAGAATAGCGCCGCGCGCCATATTTCAAATACACTGTACTCAGTGTATTTGAAATATTGCGGCACAGCGCGCACCGCTATTCTGATTGGTCGCCACGCTGAACGCGGCGATCAATCAGAATAGCGGCACGCTCTATGGCGCCATATTTCAAATACACTGTACGTCACATCACCTCTCCAACCACCGGGACGCCCATTAAGGTTGTCATCACGCCAGCAAAGCTGTTACCCACAGAACTACCTGTATATACTCTGCTACCCACGCAGCTGCCTGTATACTATGCGACCCACAGAGACACCTGTATATACTATGCTACCCACGCAACTGCCTGTATATTCTGCAACCCACAGAGACACCTGTATATACTCTGTTACCCACGCAGCCGGCTGTATACTCTGCTACTCACAGAGCTGCCTGTAAATACTCTGCTACCCACGCAGCTGCCTGTATACTCTGCTACCCACGCAGCTGACTGTATACTCTGCTACCCACAGAGCTACCTGCATATACTCTGCTACCCACGCAGCTGACTGTATACTCTGCGACCCACAGAGACACCCGTATATACTCTGCTACCCACGCAGCCGGCTGTATACTGTGCTATCCACAGAGCTGCCTGTATAAACTCTGCTACCCACGGAGCCGCCTGTATAGACTCTGATACCCACGCAGCTGGCTGTATACTCTGCTACCCACGAAGCCGCCTGTATACTCTGCTACCCACAGAGCTGCCTGTATATACTCTGCTACCCACGCAGCTGGCTGTATACTCTGCTACCCACGGAGCTGCCTGTATATACTCTGATACCCACGCAGCTGGCTGTATACTCTGCTACCCACAGAGCTGCCTGTATATACTCTCCTACACACGCAGCCGCCTGTATACTCTGCTACCCACAGAGCCGCCTGTATACTCTGCTACCCACAGAGCCACCTGTATATACTCTGCTACCCATGCAGCTGACTGTATACCTGCTGTATAATACCCTACACTTAACTCCATAAAGACTGTATACTGTATACATGTTCATATATATTTGTATTTCTACTTTAACATTGTTAACCCTACATTACACATAGTTTAGAAACATATGGTATGTATTCTTTACTGTAATTCATTCTATTTATATTTTATGTATATGTATATATACAATATATTTTATGTACATATATATCTATTACGTAAACAGTTTTTTCCTTATTGCTTTTTTTTTTACATTTCATAGTCAAAGATATTTATCTAAAACCTAAGAACCTTAACAATAAACTTATGTACATTCTTTTTCTGTCACTATTACCTTATAGTATGATGCTTTGCCCTTATTTTGCAAATGTTAATAAAAACTATGCTTTTTTCACAAGCGCAAAGAGTGTCATACATGTATACTGTTCCTGTTAGCACATCTAAGGATGCACACAATTCATTTCACTGCACTGCCGATGCAATCGCATCGGGCCTTTTTCTAATCTAATATATAAAGTTGAATGTGTGTATGTGTGTATGTCCGGGATTAGAATCTACACCGCCGCAACTACAGCCACAAAATTTTGCACAGTCACACGTCTGGATCTTGAGAGTGTCATAGGCTATGTTGTGAGGAGCAATTTTAACCCCGCACATACCAATTCAGCAAACAATTTTGGCCTCATCTACATAATGGAGAGAAAGTGACAGTTACCAGTTGACAGTTGTGAATGAGAGGGGCTTAATGGCAGTAACAAAGACTAACAGCATATACCAGCATATAGTCACTAACCTGGGGCCCTGACATGGAATATTCACCACGCACAGGGACATGTATACACACCACATGCACACAAAGAGTAACAGCTAAGGTGGAGCCCCAACATTGGATACTCACCACGCACCCGAACACACACACCATAAAGAGACACACACAACACAGAGACACACACCACACAGACACCCCCCCACAGGGACACACACACATACACACCCTATAGGGACACATGCACTCATCCCACAGGGACACACACACACGCCACAGGGACATACACACATGCACACCCCACAGGAACACACAGACCCCATAGGGATGGACACACACCACAGAGACACCCGTCCCCCCACAAGGACACACACCACAGGGACACCCCTCCCCCCCAAAAGGACACACACCACAGGGCTCCCCCCACAGGGACACACGCACACACTGGGACACACACACCGCAGGGACACACACACCACACAGACATACACAGATGAGCACAAATCGCCTCACACAACTCGCCTCATATGTCTGGTATCTTTAATTTCCAAACATAAACATCTGATTAAAGCCAATGTGCAACACGTGCCATATAGGGAATTAAGGCAGATGTCAGTCACGAGCTGTCTGTTATGTGTATGTGTGAGGTAATATATACTGCCCGGCCGGGGGGAGGGTTTACTGTTGGCTGGAGATTTATTAGGCTGCCTATAGCAACCAATCACAGCTCAGCTTCTATTTTCCTACAGGTCATTAATATGACATATTCAAATTCTATTTTGTTATAGCTAACAGCAGTTATTTATTAACCTGGGCGTAGCCGGGTAGTACAGCTAGTCATTATATAAAAATGATCCTGTAAATAATATGATAAACATGTCATATCCAATAGTGTAATCAACCCAGTCTGCGTACTGGCCAAGTGATATTAGTGTATTGTGTTGGAATTGTTGATTTTATTGTTTAATAAAATGTTCAATAAAAGTGATTATATATATATATATATATATATATATATATATATATATATATATATATATGTATAAAGCATAATTACTAGTATTAAAATGCCATTACCCGATACTGCTTCTGCAGTTCAATGCTGAGGATCTGCACAGCTTCTCCGTATCGTCCTTCCTTTATCTGAGAATAAAAAGGAACAAGTGATAATTTCCCATTAGTTATTTATATAGGATGGGATGAAACCTGTACATATTATGCCCAAACTACTGCACAAGGAGGCCGGTATGGGTGGCATTATCCCCAAACTACTGAAGGAGGCCGGAATGGATGGCATTATCCCCAAACTACTGCACAATGAGGCCGGTATGGATGGCATTATCCCCAAACTACTGAAGGAGGCCGGAATGGATGGCATTATCCCCAAACTACTGCACAAGGAGGCCGGTATGGATGGCATTATCCCCAAACTACTGCACAATGAGGCTGGTATGGATGGCATTATCCCCAAACTACTGCAGAAGGAGGCCGGTATGGATGGCATTATCCCCAAACTACTGCACAATGAGGCTGGTATGGATGGCATTATCCCCAAACTACTGCAGAAGGAGGCCGGTATGGATGGCATTATCCCCAAACTACAGCACAAGGAGGCAGGTATGGATGGCATTATCCCCAAGCAACTGCACAAGGAGGCCGGTATGGACGGCATTATAACCAAACTACTGCACAAGGAGGCCGGTATGGATGGCATTATAACCAAACTACTGCACAAGGAGGCCGGTATGGATGGCATTATCCCCAAACTACTGCACAAGGAGACCGGTATGGATGGCAAAGCTATCTGTCACATCTGCACATAAAGTCCGGACAGTATAGAGGGGAGACACTGACCCCAGGAGTAAAAGGAAACCAGTTACTGGATTCATGCTGCCCAAACGAGGGAATTCAGATATCCCGGTGTCAGAGAAGACATAGCCTGAAGAGCGGAGACAAGACCAGTCCGGGATGGTCCTTGGCCGGCTTCTTCTTGTGCATAGAGACAGACCTGTCAGTCACCTGAAGTGGTGCTGGAAGAATGCGGACGCTCTTCATACTATGATTTCCCAGAAACGTCAGAGCATTTCAGATGAAAACATATCAGGCTTCAGTAGTGCAGCCAGGATCAGATTCAAGGTGTGCATGGTTTGGGAAGCAAGAATTATGTGACAGGTTTCATTAAAAGGGAATCTGTCAGTAGGCTTATAGATATGGATATGGAGGACTACTTGGCAGCAGATTTACTAGTCCTGAATTGATGATCTCAGTGCTGTGAAGTCGATAAGCCAAACCTCCGACTCCTTCATTTCCCTAGACTCCTACTCATTCATACATGATTCATGTTTAAGTGATAAATTTAAGGTAGTAAAATGGTAACATAAGGCTTAAATCATTACTATGATACAATAATCTAGATATTTAGATAGAACATAATAATAATAATAATAATAATAATAATAATATTCAGCACACTCTGTATTGAACAAGTGGACCCAATTTATTATATATTTTAGGAGTTGGTCCATTTTATACCAAATCCAACTTCACCAACATTGGCTCTAATTCCACAGCCCTGGATAATATCTTGCTGATAAATTAGTGATATTATCAAAACTACAACAAGCAATCCAGTGACACCTTGATGGAATCAGGGTATCTGCCTTCACATTATGATATTCTCAGATTAAGAGACAGATTTCCTTTGAGGAATTTTCTACAATTTGATTTAGTATTTTGGCCAAACTCTGATGGCTAAGCTCATCTTACACACTTACTGAGCTCTCCGCCATGTCTACTCATATATAGGTATTACATTCAGTTGAATTGAGTTTGTCGTCACAGCTTCCTGTAAATACCGACCAGGGTGATCAGAGATGTGACCTGAGATGATGACCAGAGATGAAGACCAGAGATGGAGACCAGAGATGGTGACCAGAGATGGTGACCAGAGATGGAGACCAGAGATGGAGACCAGAGATGGAGACCAGAGATGGAGACCAGAGATGGTGACCAGAGATGATGACCAGAGATGATGACAGAGATGGTGACCAGAGGTGGAGACCAGAGATGAAGACCAGAGATGAAGACCAGAGATGGAGACCAGAGATGGAGACCAGAGGTGGAGACCAGAGATGAAGACCAGAGATGAAGACCAGAGATGAAGACCAGAGATGATGACCAGAGATGAAGACTAGAGATGGTGACCAGAGATGATGACCAGAGATGATGACCAGAGATGATGACCAGAGATGGAGACCAGAGATGGAGACCAGAGATGGTGACCAGAGATGGTGACCAGAGATGGTGACCAGAGATGATGACCAGAGATGATGACCAGAGATGGAGACCAGAGATGGAGACCAGAGATGGAGACCAGAGATGGAGACCAGAGATGGGGAGCAGAGATAAAGACAAGACATGGTGACTAGAGATGGTGACCAGATATGGAGACCAGAGATGGTGACGAGAAATGATGACCAAAGATTGAGACCAGAGATGGTGAGGAGAGATGATGACCAGAGATGCTGACCAGAGATGGAGACCAGAGATGGTGAGGAGAGATGATGACCAGAGATGATGACCATCAGAACATCACCTAATAGCCGAATCAAGTTTGCTGTTCAATCCGTTTTGAGGACAAAGCAATTTTACTCATTTATTCTTTCCATTAGTATTTAGATTCTTTCCTGACATAGCTGTATTGGGTGGCTTGTATTTGTCAGTGACAGCATTTTATGGACCATTTACCTTAATTAACTCTTTATGGCGAGGAATTGAAACAAAACCAGCAGCAGATCTGTAGTTGTTTTTTGATGTTTTGCACACATGCCTTGTGCCCACGCTCAGAAAGTGAAGTAGAATTTTCTACACCAAATCTGTATTTGCTTTTTGCAGAACTCTGCAGCAAAAAACGTGTTCATTTTTGCTGCGTATTGTTGTTTAGGTGCAGAAATTTGCATCACTTTCCTGATGATTCCGTTCACTATAATGTGAAATCCAATAACCTTCCTATACTGGCTGTAGACTCCAAGCTAGCACCTGCCATAAAGTCAGGATCATGTCACCTGTGAGCATGGCCACCCTTCCCTCAGCCGAAACCCAGAAGTGCTAGAAGTACGGCTGAAACACGGCGTACATAACTAACATACTGCAGATCTATTCTGGGTTAATTTTGTGGATCCGCATGATTATGGCGATATCAAATTTATACTTTTATTTACGTTATTTCATTTTTGTGCAAATAATAACATTGTTTGACAACAACTCAACCCTGTGTTTCTGTCCCCATATTCTGAGAGCCGGAGGTTTACATTCTGTGTCCACGGAGCCGTCTGAGCGATTATTTGTAGTTCTCCCTGTTCTCCGATGTAGACGACTTTGTATAACTCTTTTAAAGGTGGAATGTAAAAAAGTAATGAGAATTAAGGATTTTTTTTAATCTATTCACTATTCAGTTTAATTAACATTAACTTTATTCCGCAGGTCGATATGATAATAAGAATGAACAACTTATATAGCTTTTTATGTTTTACTACTCTTACACCCACAAAAAACATGTCAATAAATACATCCTTTTTTGGGCAGGTTCACCGTGTTACTACACCTGTCCATTTATTAGTTTTCACTGGTTGGACACATACATTATTTTTCATCTCCTTTAATTTCATTTTTTGTGAGGTGGTAAGTTTTTTCTTATGTCGTGCACAACAGAGGATAAGTAATAATATGTTTTATAACATGGGTCAATATGATTCTAGAGATATCAGACTTATAATATTCTTTTATATTTTACTGCTTATTTGTACAAGAAGATCACTGAATTAACGAATATGTATAGAACATTCTGAGAGCCATTTGTAATTCTTTGCTTACATTTTGTATTAGGACCATTTTTTACTTCATTAAACATTTTGATCACTTTTTATTTACTTTTTTTAAAACGCAGGATGAACAAAAATGACAATTTTGACAGTTTTTTATTTCTGTGGCGTCCATGAATTATGATAAATATTTCTAGTGTACTTCCAAGCAAGAAAGAAGAAAAGCTGACATGTAAAAAGAAGGGGCGATCACTAAATCACAAAAGAGTACATAATGAATACATTTTATTAGACAAAAATCAGTGCACACAAGGACAATAAAAACAATTAAAAAAGGACAAACTATGGCCCCTACATTAAAAGACCCCTTCCCCACAAGGTGTATCACAGAAGTTATAAACACAGCAAAAACAGTATAGTCAAGGGGTATGCCCCTACAATAACAGGATAATGTGTTCCTTTAGAAAAACCATATTGTTCTCAGAAATGCAGATCAAAGCAAGCAGTACATAGTGGAATATCCCATAAACCTATGCACAAGGTGTGCAATTATCCAGGACTGTTCTATCCAAGATGTATATCTGAGCCTGCCACTAAATACACAGTGCCAGGTACACAATCCATACTGGTTACTGCTGTAACAAACCTTCTGGGCAGCATGCACAATAACCCTTGCTCACCTGGCTGGTATGAGAACCTCAGTTAAACCAAAAACAGGGAAACCAATATCATTAAAGAATAGACTGTCAACGCCATACAAACATACCCATTTCTAGTGTACTTGTAATGTGACTTTTTATTTACTTATTTTTTCCAGATTAAAATATTTTTTATTGGGAAAGGTGTGGGATTTTTGGGAAATTGTTTTTTTTTCTTTATTAACGCTTAAAAAAATATTGTTTTGTTTTAATTGTTTATTTTTTACAATGTTTATCCGGCCCCCAAGCTCATGATCGGTGCGTGTTACATGGCACTGTCAGCACTTGGCTGACAGTTGCCCCCCCCCAATCCCGGGACAGGAAGACTGCTTTGATGGGGGATCACGGCTGGTCGATTCCCGGTTCCATGCCCTGGACCCTCAGTGGCGGGGATTAGGGGAATAGTGATGAGGATGGGGGTAGTATGTTGTGACGCCACCTGTGGTTCCTGGTAACGGTGGATACCAGTGCTGCGGCCGGCCGCTGAGGTGATGGCGGTGCAGCTCAGTGTAGTACAACTCCCCACAGGTGGAGCTTTACCTCAGAGCAGCGAGGGTGGATGAGGGGAGTTGTAGTAGCGGCTTGCAGGGAACGCTGTGGGCAGCGGAGGGGAAGCAGACTCACACACATAATAGTCTTTGTTTCGGTACCGTTTACTTATGTCCGGTAACAGGTACAGTCCAGGTTTTCGGTGCAATTTGAGATTTTCACCTTGAGAGTTGTGAGGCCTCCTCTGCTACTGTGTACAGTGGTTTGTGATAAGTCCTACCTATAACTGAACTCGCCGCTTTCTTCCCTCTCAGGGCTTTACTCTGTAACAGACAATGAGGGCCTTCTGTGGGGTCCCTGCACTCTTCTTGGGCCCCTGGTCCTGTGCTTGGTCAGGTTTGATTGTCTCTATTAAGTTAGTACATCAGGGGAATAGATCCTCCTGGTTTCTCCAGGCTTTTCCTGCTTCAGTGTGTGTTCTGCAGGTTCGGACTCTGGTGTCCGGGTGAGCTAACTGGATCCTAGATCTGGTCCCTTGTTATGACCTACTGCTCCTTCCACTGGCCTCGTTCTCTCTCTGGGTGCTCACAGCAGGTCACTGTCCTTGGTTCTGGGCCTTGCTTTGCCAGCAACCGGGTCTTTCCAGCACCTTCTCTAGGCTCCCATGGACTTAACTGCTCTCTTCACTGCTCAGAGCAGACTAACTGCCTAAGGGCCCTTTCACATCAGCGTTTTTCGTAATTCGCGCAGATGTGGTGAAAAACCGCATCTGCCGCATAACGTTCACTTGCGGGCGTGCGGTTTTCCCATAGGAAGTATAGGGGACTTGCGGCAGATGCGGCAAGTGCGGTTTTGCACTTGCGGCAGGTGCGGCAGCGAAAAAAACCGCGGTCAGCCGCGGTTTTTTTCGCTGCCGCACTGCGCAAGTGCAAACGCACTTGCGCATCTGCCGCAAGTCCCCTATACTTCCTATGGAAAAACCGCAACCGCGCCGCAAGTGAAAGTTATGCGGCAAACGCGGCAGATGCAGTTTTTCACGCATCTGCGCGAATTACGAAAACGCTGATGTGAAAGGGCCCTAACTGACTCCTCCCCTTAGGCCTGGATCTCTTATAGGGGATCTGGCTTAAGGCAGCCAGTAGAGCTCCCCCTCCAGGTCTGGGGTGGAAGGTGTTGTGTGCTGTGGGCACCAAAGTGTAAATCCCTCTTTGCACCGGATGGGTCCTGTGGCAATCCCCAGCAGGGGTGTCACATTAACATGTGATCACATGCTGACTAGACCTTCACAGAATCACACAATACATGTAATTTAGCGAGGACGGACATGTCTAGTTGGAATGTGGGCGGATGATGTAAATCACATAATCAGTCACTGAGGACTCCACTAGCACAGAACACCTGACTGTGCACACCATGCACAAAGAGTGACTGCAGACATGACCCCAAGCCTGGACACCGCCTTTAAGACTGGCGCATAACACACTCACCCCCACCCCCCAAGCCCTCTCACAGCTCCAAAAATGAAAAAATAATAAAAAAAGCTGTGGGAAGATGGACGAAAGTTTTCTTTTTAGTTTTTTAAAACAGTAAAAAAACTAAATATGAGACTTTGATTTTGCTATAATTGCACTGGCGCACAGAATAAATGTATAATTTGTGTTATCTGGAGCCGTTTCTTTCCGCTGATCTGTGGCCCAGTACAGCACAGTATAGAACAGTATAGCACAAATACAGCACATAGATAGCACAGTACAGCACAGCAAAGCACATAAGCACAGTACAGCACAGTATAGCACAGTACATCACAGTACAGCATAGTACAGCACAGTATAGCACAGTATAGCACGTAAATAAGCACAGCAAAGCACAGTATAGCACAGTACAGCACAGTATAGCACAGTACAGCACACAGCACAGCAAGTATAGCACAACACAGTATAACACAGTACAGCACAGTATAGCAAGTATAGCACAGTACAGCACAGCAAGCACAGCATAGTATAGCACAGACACAGTATAGCACAGCATAGTATAGCACAGTACAGCATAGTACAGCACAGTATAGCATAGCACAGTACAGCACAGCACAGTATAGCACAGTACAGCACAGTAATGCACAGCAACACAGCACAGTATAGCAACAGTATCAGCACAGTACAGCACAGTATAGCATAGTACAGCACAGTATAGCACAGTATAGCATAGTAAGCACAGTATAGCATAGTATAGCACAGTACAACCACAGTATAGAACAGTACAGCACAGTACAGCAATATATAGCACAGTATAGCACAGTACAGCATAGTATATACAGTACAGCACAGTATAGCACAGTACAGCCACAGCACAGTAAGCACAGTACAGCATAGTATAGCACAGTACATCACAGTATAGCACAGTAAGCATAGTATAGCACAGTACAGCACAGCATAAGTACAGCACAGTATAGCAAGTACAGCACAGTATAGCACAGTACAGCATAGTATAGCACAGTATAGCACAGTACAGCATAGTATAGTCAGTACAGCACAGTATAGCACAGTACAGCATAGTATAGCATAGTATAGCACAGTACAGCACAGTATAGCACAGTACAGCACAGTACAGCATAGAATAGCACAGTACAGCACAGCACAGTATAGCACAGTATAGCACAGTATAGCACAGCAACTACAGCACAGTATAGCACAGCACAGTAAGCACAGTATAGCACAGTACAGCACATTACAGCACAGTATAGCACAGCACACTACAGCACAGTATAGCACAGCACAGTACAGCACAGTACAGTAGCACAGTACAGCATAGTATAGCACAGTGCATCACAGTATACACAGCACAGGCAGCACAGTATAGCACAGCACAGCATAGTACAGCACAGTACACATGTATAGCACAGTACAGCACAGTACAGCATAGTATAGCACAGTACAGCACAGTGCAGCACAGTACAGCACAGTACAGCATAGTATAGCACAGTACAGCATAGTATAGCACAGTACAGCATAGATAGCACAGTACAGCACAGTATAGCACAGTACAGCACAGTATACACAGTATAGCACAGTATCAGCACAGTAAGCACAGTATAGCACAGTACAGCATAGTATAGCACAGTACAGCACAGTATAGCACAGTACAGCATAGTATAACAGTACAGCACAGTACAGCAGTATAGCACAGTACAGAACAGTATAGCACAGTACAGCATAGTATAGTACAGTACAGCACAGTATTAGCACAGTCACTGACTATTTGTTTACACATATATAGCATAGTAAGCTAGTAGAAACATAACACACAGTACCACATAGATATACACAGTAACATGCACAGTATAGCACAGTACAACATAGTATGTACAGTATGCACAGTACAGGACACCTAGATGCACAGTACCAAGCAAGTATGCACAGTGACAAGCACAGTACAGCAGTAGAATATTGACAGTAAGCATAGTATATCTACAGTACAGCACAGACTAGCATAGTAATAGCACAACATAAGCCCATTAACCAGTACAGACAGTATAGCCAGTACCACAGTATAGCACAGTACAGCACAGTATAGCACAGTATAGCACAGTTATAGCACAGTACAGACACAGTATTAGCACAGTACAGCACAGTACAGCATTAGTACAGCACAGTACAGTATAGTATGCACAGTACGGCACAGTACAGCAAAAGTATAGCACAGTACAGCATAGTATAACACAGTACAGCATAGTATAGCACAGTACAGCACAGTACAGTATAGCACAGTACAGTATAGCACAGTACAGCATAGTACAGCACAGTACAGCACAGTACAGCACAGTACAGCATAGTATAGCACAGTACAGCACAGTCATAGTACAACACAGTACAGCACAGTACAGCACAGTACAGCATAGTATAGCACAGTACAGCACAGTATAGCACAGTACAGCAATAGTATAGCACAGTACAGCATAGTATAGCACAATACAGCACAGTACAGCACAGTACAGCATAGTATAGCACAGTACAGCACGTATAGCACAGTACAGCATAGTATACACAGTACAGCACAGTACAGCATAGTACAGCACAGTACAGCACAGTACAGCACAGTATAGCACAGTACGCACAGTATAGCACAGTAACAGTACAGCACAGTATAGCACAGTACAGATAGTATAGCACAGTACAGCACAGTACAGCAAGTACAGCACAGTACAGCATAGTATAGCACAGTACAGCACAGTACTGCATAGTATAGCACAGATACAGCATAGTAAGCACAGTACAGCACAGTACAGCACAGTATAGCACAGTATAGCACAGTACAGCTAAAACAGTATAGCACAGTACAGCACAGTATAGCACAGTACAGCACAGTATAGCACAGTACAGCACAGTACAGCACAGTACAGCACAGTATAGCACAGTATACAGCATAGTATAGCACAGTACAGCACAGTATAGCACAGTACAGCACAGTATAGCACAGTACAGCATAGTATAGACACAGTACAGCATAGTAAGCACAGTACAGCACAGTATAGCACAGTACAGCACAGTATAGCACAGTACAGCACAGTACAGATATAGCACATTACAGGCATAGTAGACAGTACAGCACAGTACAGCATAGTATAGCACAGTACAGCACAGCATAGTACAGCACAGTACAGCATAGTATAGCACAGTACAGCACAGTATAGCATAGTATAGCACAGTACGGCACAGTATAGCACAGTACAGCACAGTACGGCACAGTACAGCATAGTATAGCACAGTACAGCATAGTATAGCACAGTACAGCACAGTATAGCACAGTACAGCATAGTATAACACAGTACAGCACAGTACAGCATAGTACAGCACAGTACGGCACAGTATAGCACAGTACAGTACAGCACAGTATAGCACAGTACAGCATAGTATAGCACAGTATAGCACAGTACAGCATAGTACAGCACAGTACAGCATAGTATAGCACAGTACAGCACAGTACAGCACAGTACAGCATAGTATAGCACAGTACAGCATAGTATAGCACAGTACAGCATAGTATAGCACAGTACAGCACAGTACAGCACAGTATAGCACAGTACAGCATAGTATAACACAGTATAGCACAGTATAGCACAGTACAGCATAGTATAACACAGTACAGCATAGTACAGCACAGTACAGCACAGTATAGCATAGTATAGCACAGTACGGCACAGTATAGCACAGTATAGCACAGTACAGCATAGTATAGCACAGTACAGCATAGTATAACACAGTACAGCATAGTATAACACAGTACAGCATAGTATAGCACAGTACAGCACAGTACAGTATAGCACAGTACAGCACAGTATAGCACAGTATAGCACAGTATAGCACAGTACAGCACAGTACAGCACAGTACAGCACAGTACAGCACAGTACAGCACAGTACAGCATAGTACAGCACAGTACAGCACAGTATAGCACAGTATAGCACAGTACAGCACAGTACAGCACAGTACAGTATAGTATAGCACAGCACAGCATAGTATAGCACAGTACAGCACAGTATAGTATAGCACAGTACAGCACAGTATAGCACAGTACAGCACAGTACAGCACAGTACAGCACAGTACAGCACAGCACACTACAGCACAGTACAGCACAGTATAGCACAGTACAGCACAGTATAGCACAGTACAGCACAGTACAGCACAGTACAGCAACAGTATAGCACAGTACAGCATAGTACAGCACAGTACAGCACAGTATAGCACAGTATAGCACAGTACAGTATAGCACAGTATAGCACAGTACAGCACAGTACAGCACAGCACAGTATAGCACAGTACAGCACAGTACTGCATAGTATAGCACAATACAGCATAGTACAGCACAGTACAGCACAGTACAGCACAGTATAGCACAGTATAGCACAGTACAGCACAGTATAGCACAGTACAGCACAGTATAGCACAGTACAGCACAGTATAGCACAGTACAGCACAGTACAGCACAGTACTGCATAGTATAGCACAATACAGCATAGTACAGCACAGTACAGCACAGTATAGCACAGTACAGCACAGTACAGCACAGTACTGCATAGTATAGCACAATACAGCATAGTACAGCACAGTACAGCACAGTATAGCACAGTACAGCACAGTATAGCACAGTTCAGCACAGTACAGCAGATAAGCACTTTCCAGGGCCTAGTGAAAGGACTGTGCTGCAATACCGGACTTGGTCCATACACCAAGGTGGCGCTGTTTGTGGGGAGATACCCTCCTTCTTGGTGATCCTATATAGCCCCTACTGAAGATATGAGGAGAATCCCATTCTGAGGATTTGGGCCTTACTCTGAGCCCTGACACTGCGGCCATTATGGCAGGACACCGTGCAGCAGTCTCACCAGTTTATAGATGGTTGCGGTAAACTCCCCATCCTTGATCTGCTGGGCGGCCATCCCTGATGGGGCGACAATGTCCCGGATAATCCCGAGCGTCTGTCCCAGATTCCGGTTACCAAGGCCGCTCACACCGCTCCATGGCAACCAACCGGAAGCCGAGCCCTGTAACCACGCCCCTCTACTGAACAGGGCGCCGATTCGCCGATCCAGCATCTCAGGATTTTTTTTCTTCTAACGAACATAGTAAACTTTATTGCTAGTGAACAATGCTGATGACCTGGTGACGGGAGCTAATCTTCTCCCTGGCAACCAAACAGTAAGTGCTCGTGTTTGTGTCACTGGCGAACAGCAGATGACTGCCAGCGGTATGGAGGCTAGAAGAGACGGCGGCCGGCACTGAGGGGTCCGGGGAATGGAGGGGAGGTGACGGCTGGGACTGAGGGTGCAGGTGCGGCACTGCCCCGGGACGGCGGACTCTGCGGGCATGTCGCCATGTCTGACAAGTATAAAGTCACCTAGTGCAAAGCCACTCACCACATGAAGAGGCTGGAGAGCCCTCCATCACTTCTCCTTTATCTCCATCTTCACTTCTTTTCTTTCTCTCTTTTTCTTTCCCCTCCTAGTTCCCTTCACTTCTCCTTTATCTCTCCCTCTTCTCTCTTCTTCTTTCCCCTCCTAGTTCCCTTCACTTCTCCTTTATCTCTCCCTCTTCTCTCTTCTTCTTTCCCCTCCTAGTTCCCTTCACTTCTCCTTTATCTCTCCCTCTTCTCTCTCTTCTTCTTTCCCCTCCTAGTTCCCTTCACTTCTCTCTTTCTCTCTCCCTCTTCTCTCTCTTCTTCTTTCCCCTCCTAGTTCCCTTCACTTCTCCTTTATCTCTCCCTCTTCTCTCTCTTCTTTCCCCTCCTAGTTTTCTTCACTTCTCCTTTATCTCTCCCTCTTCTCTCTTCTTCTTTCCCCTCCTAGTTCCCTTCACTTCTCCTTTACTCTCCCTCTTCTGTCTCTTCTTCTTTCCCCTCCTAGTTCCCTTCACTTCTCCTTTATCTCTCCCTCTTCTCTCTCTTCTTCTTTCCCCTCCTAGTTTTCTTCACTTCTCCTTTATCTCTCCCCCTTCTCTCTCTTTTTCTTTCCCCTCCTAGTTCCCTCCACTTCTCTCTTTTTCTTTCCCCTCCTAGTTCCCTTCACTTCTCCTTTATCTCTCCCTCTTCTCTCTCTTCTTCTTTCCCCTCCTAGTTCCCTTCACTTTCTCTCTTTCTCTCTCCCTCTTCTCTCTCTTCTTCTTTCCCCTCCTAGTTCCCTTCACTTCTCCTTTATCTCTCCCTCTTCTCTCTCTTCTTCTTTCCCCTCCTAGTTCCCTTCACTTCTCTCTTTCTCTCTCCCTCTTCTCTCTCTTTTTCTTTCCCCTCCTAGTTCCCTTCACTTCTCTCTTTCTCTCTCCCTCTTCTCTCTCTTTTTCTTTCCCCTCCTAGTTCCCTTCACTTCTCTCTTTCTCTCTCTCTTTCTCTCTCCTTCTATTTCTTTAATTTTCTGTTTTTTTTCTCTCACTTCTCTCCCTTACTTTCTCTTTCTCTCCTCTAATCTTTGTTTCTCCCCTCCTCCCCTTTTCCTTCTCCTCCTCTTGTTTTCCATCTCCCCCTCCACTTTAGTCTCTACCCCTACACTTTTCTCTCTCCCCCCTCCACTTTAGTCTTTCCCCTCCACTTTTCTCTCTCCCCCGCCACTTTAGTCTCTCCCCCTCCACTTTAGTCTCTCCCCCGCCACTTTTCTCTCTCCCCCTCCACTTTTCTCTCTCCCCCTCCACTTTTCTCTCTCCCCCTCCACTTTTAGTCTCTCCCTCGCCACTTTAGTCTCTCCCCCTACACTTTAGTCTCTCCCCTACACTTTTCTCTCCCACCCCCACCAGTTCTATATCTTCCCTAACCATTCATTCACACTCCCCTTCTCTCTCTCCTCATCTACTCTCTTCCCTTTCTCTTACTCTTCTGTTCTTTCACTCCCCCATTCTCTTTCTCTCCCCTTCTTTCTCTCTCCCTCTATCCCTTTCTACCTCTCCCCTAATCTTTTTCTCATTTTACCCTTCTCATGCTCTGTCTCCCCTAATCTTTTTCTCTCTCCTTATGTTTGTGTCTTCCCTTCTCTCTCTCCCCTTCTTTTTGTCTCCCCCACTTTTTTCTCTCTGTAACAGGACAGTCTCTGGATCTACCAGTGGAGTCGCATTGATATCTGAGCTCAAAGATAGAATGCCGTTTATTCTTGCCATCAAAGTGACGAGGTCAAAAACTGTTGTACCTCAATAAGACATCACAATGCCTTTTTTATACCCATAGAAATACTTTAGACAATAGGCACTCACGAATAGTATATACTTTGATGGCATAAATGCATATGCTCCATCTGACACTAAAACTGCTCCTAGCTATCTAATTTTACTTCCGCAATGTATATACATACATCGCGGAAGTAAAATTAAGTAAGTCAGGGGTTAAAAATAATAAACCATCTATTCTCACCTGTCCACGAGTCCCTGGCATCTCCAGCACATCCTGCCTGTAGGACCTGCCGTAATGTCACAGTCACATGACTGGTTACCGCGGTAATCGGTCAGGTGACTGTGACATCATGTAAGGTCCTAGGATCAGAAGATACAGCTGGAGACGCCGGGGGACTCGTGGACAGGTGAGAATAGATGGTTTATTATTATTTATTCCGAAGGAGGGGGAGAGCAGGGGAGAAGCTGGGAGCACCAGGGGAGAAGTGGGGAGAGCAGGGGAGAAAAGGGAAGCACCAGAGGAGAAGCTGGGAGCACCAGGGGAGAAGTGGAGAGCACCAGGAGAGAAGCGGGGAGCACCAGGGGAGAACAGGTGCAAGGAGGCAGAGAGGAGCAGATGACAGGAGGAGCCAGCCAAACTGATCCCGCAACATGTCTGAATCAGATGCCTATTTGGCATCCGATTGCAGGGATCAGTTTGGATCCGATGCTGTCCGATTTCTATCGGACAGCGTCGGATTGCAAAAAATTGTAGTGTGAAACCAGCCTTATTGGTAAAAATCTGTGTGACTAACCTCTCAGAATGTTAATAATCATACAAAAGATACTTGATGTGACGACGCTGTCTTGCTTATTCTAACTCATAGATGTTACTAACACAAATTCTGTGCAATCCAAGGTCATAATCACATTCCATCTCAATCCCAGAAACAGGTGTTTGATAAGTACAAATCTATAAACCTATTTTGTTCCTGCCAGGAGAACATCTCTTTAGAAAAAAATTTTTGCCATAACTTTTAAAAATTAATTTTTTTGACACTCTATACTGTCCTCAAACACATTTGCACATCGTGTAGAGAAACTTGTAGCTAAACTCCCTGTCTTCTATTTAAGAAAGATGCTGTTAAGCTGTAACCTTATTTATTGATTAAATATTATGATAGGAAAGGTGCAACTATAGGATGATATAGCAACAGTGTTTCAGAATATGTATCTGCACAATATATGAAATACAGGTAATTAGCGATACACAGCATGAGATAATACAAGTAGTTCTCGTACCGTCTATGCTAGCAAACAGTCATAGCATGAATAAAGTACATATGTGAATATACATGTCTTCTTATCAGAGGCTAAGATGAGAATAGCTGCTAAACCTATTGACAAACCACAAGGCATCCTGGGACTTCCCATAATACCTTGAAAACTGAACTAAAAAACAAATACATAAAATCTACATTAGATGGTCTTACCAAACAATGTAAATTGGAATTCAAATGCACACAATCCAATATTATAATTGCTACACATAAGTGACTATATTACCTGGATAGGTGATTTACTGAGGCAGAGCACTCTTTGTACTTTTCTCCATTCTCTTCCTCCACTTTTCTCTCTGCTCCTCTCTTTCCTTCCCTTTCTCTAATCTTTCTCTCTGTCACCTATTTACAGTAGTAACTATTAAAGCAACACTCCAGTATTTTTTGTGTTTAATCTTTCTTTATTGGAATAAACAGACAATACCTTCTCTCATATAGTTAAATACAAAGCATAGAACAAGTTCAACAAAATAGAATTGAACAAGTGTCTCTCATGGAGTATGCCTTAGGCCAGTGATGGCGAACTCCAGGCCTCGAGTGCCGCACACAGTGCAGGTTTTCAGGATTTCCTTAGGGTACCTTTACACGCGGCTACATTTCTAGGGTGGCTACAGGTAACTTACTGGTTGCAGTGAAATCATGGAGACAAGGTTCTATCTTGTTGCTGTGTACAAATGGAATAATCTCTCCATGATTTCACTGCAACCAGTAAGTTACCCGTAGCCACCCTACAAATGTAGCCGCGTGTAAAGGTACCCTTAGAGTTTGACCATTGGTAATTTGATTGCCAACTGTCAAATGCAATGGAAATCCTGAAAACCTGGACTGTGTGTGGCACGTGAGGCCTGGAGTTCGCCATCACTGCCTTAGGCCTTAGCTGAGCCAGCTGGTAATCAGATGAGTATGATGTTGGAGTCTATTGTAACATTCGTACATAAATCTAATGATAGTATTAACCAAGCAAAAACTAAACGTAATGAGTGCTCCTCTCAGAGCTGGGGGTAGATAACTATCAGCAAATGAGTGGTGAGTTTCTGGAGCTCATCTTATTTAACATTTACTCTTGGTTTATAATGTAAGGGTATTAGAGTAAAGAAGAGAGGAAGTTAGAAGAAGTAGGAAAGGGAAAGGCCGTACGGAGAAGTGTGGAACGATGGATCGGGAGTTAAAGAGGAAAAGAAGGAAGGGTCTGGACAGTCCCCCTCAGGACAAGCCAAACATCTCAAGACATCCGGGGAATACACAAATGTCACCCAGCATCCCTACGTCACTAAGCTCCACAGTGGGGTCTTCCATTCTACAAAGACGATGCATTTAAGTCAACCAATCTGTCAAGGGAGGACAGAATGCTTTTTTCCAATATCTCGTAATGATGGTATGGACTATTTTTTGTTTTGTTTTTCACCCTGAAGTGGTGCATAATTTTTTACCATTTAAATGTTGGTAACTTCTGAACAGGCCACTGCAACTGGAGCCTCTAAGGCCATTATTGGCCAAGATTTTATATTGCAACTATCAAGACCGCACCGTCATGGTCTCATGATGTGGATATGGTTAAAGAGGTAGGCCTCACACTCTGTTAACCATATAAATGCTGTAGTCAATATTGACAGCAACATCTAAGGGGTTAAATGACCATGGAACAGGTTGTTAGCTATAGTGTACAAGTGACAGCTGCCATATTTTCACCCATCGGAGGATGCTATTCACTTATATCTCAGGTCTGTTTTAAGTCACATTGATGGTCACTAAGGAGTTAATATATAATCTACCTGATTCTCTCGATTGGAGGCTCTACAGTTGTGTAACCCTGGACGTATAGTGATCTGTTGGCTTAAGATCTGGTAACTGGATTTGGCTGTCAACGTACTGTGAATTTAACCTTTACTGGGCATTGACGGTGCATCTAGCATTCCACAATTATTTGATATTGCTTATGTTTGTTTTTGTTGTTATTTTTTCTTCTTCTTCTTATGTTTCTTTAGAAATCCGTGAGATGGGGAGTTAGCGCAGAACTACCTAGAGATCCAGACATACACAATGGGAACAGCATCTTCCCTGGTGAGCCCTGGAGAGGTGATTGAGGACACTTATGGTGGTGGAGGTGGAGAAGCTTGTGAGATTCCTGTAGAAGTGAAGCCCAAGGCACGACTTCTCCGCAGTTCTTTTAGACGAGGTCCCAGGGTTATCGGAGCCAGTTTTAAATCCACTGCATCAGTGGACCTGGAATACGCTGCTGAATATGAACGGCTGAAGAAGGAGTATGAGATATTTAGGGTGAGCAAGAATAATGAGATTGTTTCCCATGCAGAAGAAAGAGGGGAAGTTGGATGAGGAGAATAAACGGCTGAGAGCAGAGTTACAGGTGTGTAAAGCAAACCGTTAATATGCATGAGATTGCCCTGGGATTTCCTACTAGTTAATGTCATTATGGCTGTTTTAAAATTAAATGAGATTTAACTTGAAACATCGAGAAAAGCTGACGAGAACCTAACCAAAATGTGATCGTAAGTGTGGAAACTTTAAGTAACGTGATCACCATATTGTGCCAGGAATACATGGGGGGATGCTGATATGTCTCGATTCGGTAATCTACAGTCACATAGCGTGCCTACAGGAATTTGTCTAAAGCCGTTTAATCCTGACACCTTTCCATGGTGAAGGTAGAATATCTGTGCACTTGACTTGTATGACTATTTCTATCTAGAAGAGGCTGATTGCATAAAGCTTCAACATAGAAAATGACGCATTGTTTCAATGAAGATTTAGTTAAAAACATTTTTTTTTTTTTTTTTTAAACTAGATTTTTAATTTTTAAAAAATGTTTTGCATCACTAACAACAAATACTATGTTGTAATGATATTTTTGAGAGTGATTTTGAAGATTTCCCATTTTATAAAGTGATACTATCTCTAGGACAGTGATGGCTAACCTATGACATGCGTGTCAGCAGTGACACGATGAGGCGTTTTTTTTTGTTGACATGAGTGTCATGGTGCAGTTTCCCCCTCCGCTGATAACATAATTAGCTCTGCTGCATTACCGTGCCACCCTTGTCCCGCCTCTGGATACTGAGCTAACTCTGTGATTGCATGCAGTCAGTTTCAATCACAATGTCAGCATCCGGAGACGGCACAAGGTGGCACCTTTATGAAGCTGACAGTCAAAGTGTCAGCATCCCGCCTCCGGATGATGACACTTTGATTGATACTGACAGCATGCAATCACAGAGTTAGCTCAGCATCCGAAAGCGGGGCAAGGTGGCACGGTAATGCAGCAGAGCTGCTAATTATCTTCTCAGCGGCGGGCGGGTGACACTTTCAGCGATGGAGAGGAACGAGGGATTGGTGAGTTATATTGTTTATTTTTTTGTGTGTGCACTAGGATGGGGTCATATCCAGAATGGGGGTAATGTACCAGGATGGGGGGAGTGCTATATCCCAGTATGAGGGGGCCATATCCAAGATAAGGGGCTATATACCAGGATGGGGGTCATATCCAGGATGGAGGGTAATGTACCAGCATAGTGGGTGCTATATCCCAGTATGAGGGGGCTATATCTAGGATAAGGGGCTACATACCAGGATGAGGGCCATATCCAGGATGGGTGAGAATAATTTACCAGGATGGGGGGGATGCTATATCCCAGCATGGGGCCTATTTCCAGGATAAGGGGCTATATACCAGGGTGGGGGCTATATACAGGATAGGAGCAGGATGCTGGTTGCTATATCCCAGCATGGGGGCTATATATACCAGGATGGGGGCTATATGCAGGATGGGGGGTAATTTACCAGGGTTCGAGGTGCTATATACCATCATGTGGGCAATTAAATATCAAGGATAAGGGGCTATATACCAGATTGGGGGCCATATCCAGGATGGGGGTAATGTACCAGGATAACTCCAACTCCATAACCATGACTGTGAAGTCAGTAAGCCAAACATCCCACTCCAACTCCATAACCATGACTATGAGTCAGTAAGCCAACATCCACTTAACTCCATAACCATGACTATGAAGTCAGTAAGCCAAACATCCCACTCCAACTCCATAACCATGACTGTCGAGGCTGTAAGCCAAACATCCCACTCCAACTCCATAACCATGACTATGAAGTCAGTAAGCCAAACATCCCACTCCAACTCCATAACCATAACTATGAAGTCAGTAAGCCAAACATCCCACTCCAACTCCATAACCATGACTGTCGAGGCTGTAAGCCAAACATCCCACTCCAACTCCATAACCATGACTGTTGAGGCTGTAAGCCAAACATCCCACTCCAACTCCATAACCATGACTGTCGAGGCTGTAAGCCAAACATCCCACTCCAACTCCATAACCATGACTGTTGAGGCTGTAAGCCAAACATCCTACTCCAACTCCTAAATTTCCCTGAATCTGACTCAGACTCCACCCAAAATGGACTCTGCCTCCACAACCCTAGAAGGACCTGCAGTATGCTCTGTCCATTTGTATGAAGCTTCTGTGCATTTTACTGGATGAGCAAGGCTCTGCTGAGCAGGAGACTAAAGGCTGCTTCACACGCAAGGATATCCTTAATGATATTGTTGAAACGTCATGGATCTGTGAACGTTCCAACGATATCGTTTGTGCGTCCTTGCGTGTAAACGAACGATATAGGATGAATAATCGTTGGAACGGTCATCAGAAAAATGAGATCCTGACCTCAAATATGTCGTTCATCGTTCAATTAAGGATCTGTGAAGCTGCAACATCGTTCAGTGTGACACCTGTTTTTAACGATCTAGTTAAAAATTCTCCTATTCCTGCCGCTTTGGATAATCCTTCAAAGGATCTTCTCCAAATCGCTGGCGCGTTGCCAAAAGCAAGATCGTTAACGATATCCTTGCGTATGACAACGCACCAGCGATGTCGGAAGGATCGCAGTCACGTGACATAGCTAACGATATCGTTCACCTATATCCTAGTGTGTGAATCGGCTTTAAGAGGATGTGCACACAGGCACTTTTCCAAGCAGATTGGGACTGAAAAAGATGCACAAGACTACTGCAAATAGTGAATATACTGCACAGCAATGTGAATGTGACAATTGTAGATGTTCAGTCTTTACTGAAGAGAAGTGACCTGCTCATTGCTCATGCATCAGGCAGCTTCTGCTGAAGACTAAAAAGTTTTCCTGAGGTTGCTCCTTCCTAGCAAAACCTCTGCGGGTGTGAACACACTCTCTATTAGTCGTGAAGATGACAGATTTTTACCTATGCACAGAGCAGACAGAAATCTGTCAATCAATGGTGTATACGGTTAAGGCCACGTTATACACACAGATATCTGTTCAGATATTGGTCTCAGATTGCAGTGAAATCATGGACACATTGCTACATTTTGTGGCTGTGTACAAATGTAACAATGTGTCCATGATTTCACTGCAACCAGAGATCTGTGAACAATATCTGAACAGATATCTGTGTGTGTAATGTGGTCTTTAGACAGAGCTCAAAACTGCAGCAAGAAGCCCAGTAAATGGCCCAGTGCTGGAATTGGGGAATAGTATGTTATGCTGCCCTCAGATGGGCAGAAATAAATTGGTGACAAATTTCATTTGTGTTCATCGCTTCCATTTATGATCTTTTACTCTGAAGACCCTGTAGAAAGCAGTAAGGCTTAGGTGTCCTTCCTTCAGATCAATATGCCCTGAATGTGTTTGCCAATGTTCCTGCATCATTGAAGCTCATTTATAATTCCCCAACTGTATTTTTTTTTTAATTACATTTCGCGGAAGTGTTTTTGCTTCAACATTGCTTTCTATCTCTTGTGGAGATCTCATTTTAGTTCATTTACTTAAATGTTGATGGAAATATTGTTCCTGTTCTGTGGTTTTGTCCCTTTTACATCTCGTTCAGACTTTTTGTATGACAGTTATATAAGACACAGTGAATTTAATGAAATGATCTATTGTGTTAGGCTCTTCAGAAGACGTACCAGAAGATCCTAAGGGAGAAGGAGAGCGCCATTGAAGCTAAATACCAGGCGATGGAGAGAGCAGCCACCTTCGAACATGACAGAGATAAAGTGAAAAGACAGTTTAAGGTGAGGCATAGGCCTATTATTCACGTCTGTATTGATGACAAGGCGTTCTGGAGTCAGACGCTCCGTATTCATGAAGAGACTGGAGTAACAATGGTGTCTTAAGGAGTGCCACCGCTCATTATGAATTTGACTATCTGGAAGTTGGGTAAAAATGGTGCAAGATCGTAATAAGTCGCAAAGTTTTAGTGTAGCCTCAAGTTTCTCCAAAATGTAGCCCCTTATTCAAGCTTTTTATGGCACAGTTCTATAGTCCATAGTCTGCAGCAGAGACTACTGCAAGGATTTAGTTCCCAATGAAATCCATTTTCTGCAAATCCCAATAAACAGACATTTGATTAGTTACTATTGACATACCATTATTGTCTTATTACTGTACTGTAATAGGACATTATTGTCCTATTACTCAAAAAAAATGGCTAAAAATATATTACGGTATATTTAAAAAAGTTGAGCAACTCTAGGGACACTCGGAACTTAAATCACGTATTTGGGGCTCATATTCATTTTTTAACTTTGATTTCATTAACAATCTCGCACTGTTTTGCTTTTTCAGGCTCTTTGTTTCCGGCATTTTCAACTCTATGGTCCTATATCAGCTGAAAACAACTAAAAAAAACATAAAAAGAGTAGAAATTTTCCATTTGAACCTTCAGGATAGTCTCTCTCGCGTTGTTTCAATAGAGGACAACCCCTTTATATATCAGTATCTTATAAACCAATTTAACTGTAAGGAGATATTCACATGTAACAAATTTACAGCAGCCATATCTGCACCAAACTGGCTGGATATCTTCAGCTACACAAATGACGCTGGATATACCGACAACTTTATGTCACCATAGCTTCACATATGTCATATCTGTAGTGATAGTACATTTACACTGAAGATTTTCTTTGCAGCATGGATGGGATCGCATAAAATCTCATCTACTTTGTTACTGAAAAAATAATCGCTGTAAACACGTTCTGTGTGAACAAGGCCTTAATTAAGCTTTTTCATTACAGTATTACATCTTCTATTCAATAAAAGGTTCACCAGTTTTTTGCTACTCTATCTGAAAGAAGTATGATGTAGGGGCAGAGAACCTCATACTAGCAAGTGACACATCACTGCAATCAGGGTCTCTGTCTCTTCATTATGCTGCTTTTTCATTAGGTATCACTAATCTGGTGACTTTTTCCCATTAACCCCTTCATGACCCAGCCTATTTTGACCCTAAAGTCCTTGGCATTTTTGTCAATTCTGACCAGTGTCCCTTTATGAGGTTATATCTCTGGAACGCTTCAACAGATCCTAGCGATTCTGAGATTGTTTTTTTCATAACATATTGGCTTCATGTTAGTAGTAAATTTAGGTCAATTTTTGCGTTTATTTGTGAAAAAAATCAAAAATTTGGCAACAATTTTGGAAATTTATGCAATTTTCAAATTTAGAATTTTTATTCTGTTAAGCCAGAGAGTTATGTGACACAACATAGATAATAAATAACATTTCCCACATGTCTACTTCATGCACTTCTACTTGTCAGCATGGGGGGGCCACAATGTTTGGGTCTCTCTACAGTGAGGATTCCAGCTCCCAGTTGCCTGATGTACCTGGCTGGCAACCGAAAATACAGCGAAGCCCATTTTTTTGTTTATTTATAGAACTAATTTTATATAAAACATAACGTGGGGCTCAGCCATATTTTTGGTCCAGTCAGGTACAACTTGGCAGATACGGACTGCCACCAACCCCTAGCTGCCTCGTTGTACCTGGCTGGCAACCAAAAATACAGTGAAGCCCATTTTTTTTTCCTTTCTAGAACTAATTCAAGAAAAAACATGACACCATATTTTTGGTCCAGCTAGGTACAACTAGGTAGCTGGGGCTGGAATCCTCAGCATGGAGAGGCCCAAGCGTTCTGGGCCCTCCATGCTGCGAATTGCAGCCTGCAGCCACCCCAGAAAATGGTGCATTAATTGAAGCGCCATTTTCTGGCGCTGTACCCAGACTCTTCCAGTTGCCCTGGTGCCGGTTGCAAACTGGGTAATAAAGGGGTTAATGCCAGCTTTTTTATTGGCAGCTGGCACTAAGCCCGAGATTCATAATGTCGGGCCAATGTTGGGCCCGGCCATTAGGAATCTCTAGTAAATAGTCAAAAAATACACCACGCAGAGAAAAATCTTTTTATTTGAAAAAAAAAAAACCCACAAACAAAATTTGAACTCCATCTTTATTATAAAGATCCGACATAAGTCCACAACGAAGGTCCCATGACGCTCAATCGCCTCTGATGTAGTTCAAACGATGGTCCCACGAGCTCGATCACCTCTGCTACATCCAGAGACTGCAGCAAGGGATCAAGTGTCCTCTTCCTACAATCTCTGGGGTTACACTGATGGTGCACTGTATGGCAACGATCTGCCGTACCGTGCATCATGACTGTGACCCTAGAGACTACAACAAGTGATCAAGTGTCCTCTTGTTGTAGTCTCTGGGGTCAGAGTCATGGTGCACGGTACGGCAGATCATTGCCATACAGTGCACCATGACTCTGACCCCAGAGACTACAAGTGGAAACTTGATCCCTTGTTGTAGTCTCTGGGGTCAGTCATGGTGCACTGTATGGCAATGATCTGCCGTACCGTACACCATGAGTCTGACCCCATCCATCATCCATCCATCCATCCCTCGCCTCACAGACAGATCCCGCTGCAGGAGCCTGGTGTCTGGCAGCTCCTCCTGTAACAGATCAGCCTGCACACAGGAGGAGCTGGACAGTGGAGGAGCCTGGCGGCGGAGGAGTGTGGCTGGCAAGGAACGGAGGTATGTGGGCAGGACAGGGGGAGGGTGGTGGAGGGGCACAGGGATCCAGCGTGTGTGGGGGAGGAGGAAGAGGGACAGGACCAGAGCGGGAGGAGGAAGGGGACGGACGGGGGGGTTGATCCAGGGGTGAGGAGGAACGGGACCGGGGGGAAGCAGAGAGATCAGGATAAGTAGGAAGGGGACGGGAGGAGATCAGGAATGGGAGGGGCAGGAGCAGAGCAGGGGGAAGATCGGTACCGGTGGCGGCGGGCGGCTGTGGAGCGGCTCTGATGAAAATTATCATCCCATCAGATCGCTTCTATCAGAGTTGGAGGGGGCGATGCCCCCCCTCTAACTCTGGGGAAGCGATTTGATGGGATGATCACTCCCATCAGAGCCGCTCCACAGCCCCTTCCATATGTGGCAGAGGATCATGGTGATTGACTGTTCAAACAGCCAATCACCGTGATCCTGGGAGCGGGGAGGGGAGTCCCCGCTCCCCTCCCCCCAACCTCAAGCCCCATAAGGATCACTGAACATCGGGGCCCAATGGCAGTTACCGCGTCAATGGTGCAACGTCATGGGTCGGGAAGGCACCGACTTTCATGAGGTTGTACAACATCAAAGGTTGTGAAGGGGTTACCATATTTTTCGGATTATAAAACTCACTTTTGTTCCCCCAAATTTTGGGGGAAGTGGGGGTTGCGTCTTATAATCCGAATATATGGATTATATACTGCAGGGGAGGCTGGGGGCAGCCCTGGAGCGGTGTCCAGGGGCTGGAGCGGGCTGGCTGCGGGCTGCTGAGCCAGGGTGAGGTCTCCTGCTCCCGCTCATTTAATATGCACTGTCGCTGTCCACCTCCACTGTCCACCAGTGCATATTTTGTGAGCCTGCACTCATCCCAGTTCTTCTCTCACCCTCTCCATTGTGTAGATGCCTCCCCATGTCCTGCTGTTTCCCATCACTCTGATATGCCCCCCCACGTCCTGCTGTCAACCCTTTCACTCTGATATGCCCCCATGCTTGTCCGCAGCAAGTAAAATAAAAATGCTTCCTACTTGCCCTCTGGCGATCTGTGTCCAGTGTCATCGCCGTCTCCTGGTCTCTGTGCTGCTGCTCGGTGTCTTACGATCATGTAATCAGGCCCACAGTGATGATGTCATCGCTGTGTGCTTGATCACATGATCAGATACGAGCAGCAGCACAGAGACAGGGAGACGGCGGTGACACTGAACACAGATCGCCGGAGGGTAAGTAAGAAGCGTTTTTTATTTTACTTGCTGTGGGCAAGCATGGGGGCATATCAGAGTGAAGGGGTGACAGCAGGACGTGGGGGGGCATATCAGAGTGATGGGGTGACAGCAGGATGTGGGGGGGCATTTACACAATAGAGGGAGTGACAACAGGATGTGAGGGGCATATAAGAGTGATAGGGTGAGTGCAAGACGGGGGATGACTTTACACAATGGAGGGGGTGACAGCAGAATGTGGGGGCATATAAGAGTGAAAGGGGGAGTGCAGGACAGGAGGGCATCTACACAATGGAGAAGGTGACAGCAGGAGTTGGGGGGGCATATATGAGTGATGGGGTGAGTGCAGGACAAAGGGCCAGCTACACAATGGAGGGGAGTGGGTGTAGGACGTGGGGGGCATATGGAGGGAGTGAGTGAAGAACGGGGGTAAGTGCAGGATGGGGGGCCATATAGAGGGGGTAAGTTCAGGATAGGGGGCCATTGCCAGGATGAGGGGCTATGTAACATCACTGGGGGGGGCCATATGTAGGATGGGAGGGCTATCTACCGTCACTGGAGGCTATGTACCGTCACGGCTATGTACCATCATTGGGGGCTATTTACCGTCACAGGGGGCCATATCCAGCATGGGGGGGCCCACATATTAGGATGAGGGGATATATATACCAGGATGGGATATATATGTACAAGGATAAGGGACATATGTACTGATTAGTAAGACGGACACTGGCATTATAAGACGGACTCCATTTAACATAAAAAAAAAAAAAATTCTCTTTTCCTTCACCAAATTTGAAGGTGTGTCTTATAATCAGGTGCATATTATAAAGCGAAAAATACAGTAAATTGTCTCATTGATACAAGGGGTCAAGTTCGTAAGAGATATACATATTTGAATCCCTAAACAAAAATAAAAAGGCGGGTGTCAAGACTTTAATCAAAAATTCCATCACATTTCAATTAGTTTCAGAATACAGAGACGCTGAAGGAAGATTTCTTATCTTAGTTGCCTACCTCAATAATAGACTGTGTACTCTAGTCAACATATACTTTCCCAACAAAGCCCAAGTTCGATTTCTTGATAAACTTGTATGCCAAATACAAGAGGTTAAAAAGTGAGACCTTCGTATGATAGGAGACTTCAACATAGTCCTCAATGGCTCTATAGACTCAACAGCATCTAACCGAAACAACTATCCAACATTAATAAATTGGCTTCCTATACACGAGTTATTCGATGCATTTCAGTTCATAAACACATCCTTCATAGAATATATCTATTACTCGAAGGCTTGTAAGACCTTTTTCTGCATCAACTAAAGCCCCCGTCATACATAGCGAGATCGCTAGTGAGATCGCTGTTTTGTCACAGGTTTTGATAATAATATATTTTGATAATATTTATTCATTTATATAGCGCTATTAATTCCATAGCACTTTACATACATCAGTAATGCTGTCTCTCTTGGAGCTCACAATCTAAACATCATGTCAGTATGTCTTTGCAATGTGGGAGGAAACCGGAGTGCCCGAAGAAAACCCACGCAAACACGGGAAGAACATGCAAACTCCTTGCAGATGTTGTCCTGTGTTCTTGGTGGGAAATGAACCCAGGACCTCGGGACCTCAGTGCTGCAAAGACTGCAGTGCTAACCACTTGAGCCACCGTGACGCAACAGCGACCTCGCCAGCGATCTCGCTATGTTTGACACATAGCAGCGACCGGGCCCCCGCTGTGACATCGCCGATCGAGTCGGAATGGCCTGGACCATTTTTTGATCGTCTGTTTCCCACTGGCCAGCATGCATCGGTGTGTTTGATGCCTTAAAAATGACCTCAGCGACTCAGAACTCAGCCACGTAGGTCTGAGTCGTCAGACTATCTGCTGTGTGACAGAGTCCCAATGAACGCCGAGGTCGTTATACGGGTCGCCGTATCATTGCTGCATTGTTGAGTAGATCTGACTATTTGACATCTGACCAGCGATCACGTAGCGACATTCCAGCGATCCTTACCAGGTTGTATCGTTGTCGGGATCGCTGGAACGTCGCCAAGTGTAACGGGACCCTTAATCTTTACAGATGTTTTTTCCATTTCAAAAATAAAATACGTTACAATTAACCCGAAACCTTTCTCAGATCATTCCCCAATTGCTTGTGTGATCTTGGGCTCCCAGCTATCGCAGGCTTTTTATGGTGGTTCCATTCTAATCTAATTCACTCCCCCAAGTTAAAACTGAGCTGAAAACCTTAATCAAAAACTATTTTTTAGAGAATACGTCTGACTCCACATGTCCTTTTTGAACTTGTAATGTGTGTAAAGCGGTCATTAGGGGTCATCTAATACAAATTTCAGCGAGACTTAAAAAAGAAGGAAGAGAAAAGTTGATTAGTCTTCAAAGGTAACTAAAAAAATGTGGAGAGTTACCAGAAAACTCCAATCCACCATCACCTGACTTTCACCATAACATCATCAAAGCTCTATTGTTTACAGATTATGAACGGTTCATAGGTGCTTTTAAATCTAATCACTACTTGTCAATGGATAAGCCTCTCAAATACATGGCACTGAAACTTAAACAAGCCAATACAAAAAATAGAATTAGCAAAATTGAAAAACAAAATGACAACAAATGCATTAATCCTAAAGAGATTGTGGAGACCTTTACTGAGTGTTTCAACAAATTTTACAATCTCAAATCAGACCTTGCAACTTCAATACCTATGAATGTACTCCAGGAACATCTTACATTCCTGCCCCCTCATACTTCTGTATGAACAGGGGGCGTGGTTGCCGGCCCCATGGTCACACTACAACCCAGCCCCTAATTCACCTCCTATGTAATGTATGAACAGAGGCGTTCTATGTTCAAAAAAAAAATCTTGTCACCAAGAAGATATAAACACACGCGGTGATATTCTGCTGTACAATTTATGATAGTGTATAATGTGTGCTGCCATTTATCAAGCTAGGAGCAGAAGCAAAGCACTGCATTGGTTAATTCAGCCCTGCTATGGTCTCCCCTTCACCAATATCAACTTGGTTGCTTCCTTTCCCCTCAAACCTTAGCACTATGCATGACTGAATTTCTCTGTCCCTGAAGGGAGGGGTGAGTGCAGAGGAGCAGATATGACTTTATTGATTTGTTAAACGATCTAAGGCCCCTTTCACATCAGCGTTTTACGCTGATCGAGGCAGTTGCGGTGAAAAAAACGCAACTGCCGCGATTACCGCATAATGGCCGCACTTGCGGTTCACTTGCGGCAAGCCCCATACAGTGTCTATGGGGCTTTCGGCAGGTGCGGTATCGGCACTTGCAACAGGTGTGGCCGCGAAAAAAAACGCGGCATACCGCATTTTTTAACCTGCCGCAAGTGCCGAAACCGCACTTGCTGCACCTGCCGCACACTTACCACAAGCCCCATAGACATTGTATGGGGCTTGCCGCAAGTGAACCGCAAGTGCAGCCGTTATGCGGTAATCGAGGCAGTTGCGTTTTTTTCACCGCAACTGCCGCGATCAGCGAAAAACGCTGATGTGAAAGCAGCCTAAGGCAAGTCCCATGCAATGTGTATGGGGCATACGGTAAGTGTGCGGCAAGTGTGGTTTCAGCACTTGCGGCAGGTGCGGCCGCGAAAAAACGCGGCATACCTCGTTTTTTCCGCGGCCGCACCTGCCGCAAGTGCCGAAGCCGCAACTGTACCGCACTTGCCACACCTGCTGCAAGCCCCATAGACATTGCATGGGGCTTGCAGCAAGTGAACCGCAAGTGCGGCCGTGATGCGGTAATCGCAGCAGTTGTGGTTTTTTCACCGCAACTGCTGCGATCAGCGCAAACCGCTGATGTGAACGCAGCTTAAATGTCCTATAACTGTAGTGGACAGCTCAGCTTCATCATGTAAAAGGGCAGGGACTGAACAAAAAAACGTATCTCCCCAGAGTTTCCCTTTAAAGAAATCGCTCAGCCCTGCCCCCAATACATTTATTCTCTTCTAGCTGCCGTCTCGTAGATGATATTTGTTCTCGCTATAGACATTATATTTTATGAATTGATCTTGATTGAAATGAGTCTTAACAGATCTTTAGAGAAACAAAAGAGAAAGAAATCCAAGATTTACTGAGAGCCAAGAGGGACCTAGAGGCCAAATTTCAGAGATTGCAAGCTCAGGGAATCCAAGTGTTTGACCCATGTGACTCGGACTCTGAAGACAATGGCACAGAAGTGACAGGTAATTGTCCTCCCGGAGTAAAGCTAAGATACTCTGACCGTCTCCTCGGGGTGTGCAGTAGCAGAACATTACATTGGGCCGCTGACACTGATGAACTTTGCTCAGATTTTCTCATTGAGGACCTAACAGGGTTTTGTTCTGCACCAAAAACCAGACTGGTGGTAGGGAAATGCTGAATACAATATTCGTGATTTGTCCCTTTTTTCCTGGCCAGGCTCTCTAAAATAATACATTTGTGACCTGTCCAATGGATAGGTGATATTTTTTTTACTTAATAAGAAAACCCTTCAGTGGGGACAAATCATTAATTGACATTTGTAAATATGGTATCTAGTATTAGTTTTGGTGAAATATTTCTAACATTTTGTATACATTATAAAGTTCCAGGAACGCAGTGTGACTACTGGACCAGTGGCGCCTTGGGCAGTGAGCCTTCCATGGGCAGCATGATGCAGCTTCAGCAGTCATTTCGGGGCCCAGAGTTTGCTCACAGCTCTATTGATGTTGAGGGGCCATTTGCAAATGTGAACAGAGGTAAATGAAAATATAATATATGTGTTTGTTTCTTTGGCACATTTAAAGGGAATCTGTCAGCAGGTTTCTGCTATCCCATCTGAGATCAGCATGATGTAGGGCAGAGACCCTAATTCCAGTGATGTATTGCTTATCTACCAGTTTTCCAAATGCTGATCTCTGTATAACCTCGCCACTGATTAGAAGCTTTCTGTATACACTGTGCATAGGCAGAAAGCTTCCAGTCAGTTATGGGGGTGAGGTTATATGGAGCTCATGAGTATAGGGGACTTTATAGTTGCAGATTTATTAGTCCTCTAGTGACAATGTCCTGATGATAAAACAGTGATTTCATTGAAATGACATCAATCAGCGCAATAAGTGACTCAACTCTGGAGTCAGGGTCCCTGTCCCTACATTTTGCTGCTTTCAGAATAGTGGCAAAAACCTGTTGACAGATTCCCTTTAATGGTGATTTCTGACCTGCCACATTTTTCAGATGACTGGGATGCCGCCGTGGCCAGTCTGCTGCAGGTCACACCGCTCTTCTCTCAGGCGTTGTGGAGCAATACTGTGCGATGTTATCTGATCCACACTAAGGACACTCAGGCTGAAGTGGACGTTTTCCTCAGGGTAAGAACAGATAGAAAATAAGATTGATTAGAAAAGTATTACTGAACCATAAACCTCTACTTGTGTTTTTGTAGGAATACTCACCAAAGCTTCAGACGATGTGTGAGACATTGGGCTACTTTTTCCAAGTGGTATACTTTCCTAGGGAATGTGAAGACTATTACGCTGCTGTGCGGAAGTGGGAAATTGAGAAAAGTTCCCTGGTGATCTTATTTATGTGTTCCTCCTTCAATGGGTAAGGGCTTTTTAAGACAATAAAGGTAACTCCATGTCAGTAGTTGGCATACTCTACAGGAGCCACATACAATCTAGGGTGCTAATTATTTAATTTTGGTTGTGTGTATGTCTTTATATTTATATATTATGATTATATAGATGTTCTTTACTTAAATAATACAACTTAATTTTTTATCAATACATATATAGCTATTCATGTCACATAATACAAAAAGTCTACCAAAAATTAAAACTTCTTTGGTGAATAAACAATCCAAAATTCACATGGAGGGTACAATAAGGGCCGCTTTACACACACCAACTTCTGTGACCAACTTCTGAACAGATCTCTGTTGCAGTGAAATCATGGTACACATTGTTCCATTTTGTGGCTGTGTACAAATGGAACAATGTGTCCATGATTTCACTGCAACCAGAGATCTGTTCAGAAGTTGGTCACAGAAGTTGGTGTGTGTAAAGCGGCCCTAAGGATTAACAAGGGAAATAATCCCCTGGGTGCAAAAAGTAAAACCAATAATAAAAAAACAACTGGTTGCTCAGATTGAAAACATTATCTCAGAGGAACCTATGATTGTGAATGAATTAAGGGTAGTTTCTAAAAGAAAGGAAATGGATTCCTCCTCTACAATTTCATCTGAGATGATGAATAATGGAGAATTGGGCTTAGATCCAAACTTCTCAAATTTGACACCAGTTAAACAAAGACCTAAAATGGAACTTCCAAATGAACCGAATTTTTTAAAGACAAATTCAGAACTTCCTGTAGATAAAGATTTATGCTTGAGTTGTTCACAACATTTAACAACAAAATTGAAAATGAATTCAGTGAGATCAAATCTACATTATCCACATTAATAACAAGAATTGATAAAACTGATTCCCAGGTCGAGAACATCTCAAAAAGAACTCGATAACATTGTGAGAGACCAAAATAAAATGAAAAATGCCTTAAAGACATTTGATGATAGACTCCGATTTAGGGAAGACCAAACTAGAATCTTAAATTTAAAGGGATCCTGTCACCCCCAAACCACCTCCTAAGCTATTAAAAGCTGTCCCTAGAGCATAGTAACACTTACCCTACACTCCTTTTAGCTCCTAAATGCATATATTGAAACTGAATATAAACGTTATAAAAGTACCTCATTACTGATGTTAATGAGTGACTATGGTATTCATATCACCCAGCCACGCTGTCCCTCTTCATAATATCACGCCTCAATAGGCGTGATCTTCATCATACATTGAAATGCGCGCCTGCCCGCTCTCCTATTCCGGACCGCTGCTGTGTGGGGGCGATCGCGTATATTTCCGGCGCAGGGTGACGTATTTACACCCACGCCGCTGTTAGCTTCAAGTCCCGCACTGCGCATGCGAATCCATTCACTTACCCAAATTGAGTAAAGAAGATCTCTAAATCTTCCTTTTAAAGATATAGAAGTTTCTTCTGTAATTAATTCTTTAAAGAAAGGGAAAGCTCCAGGACCAGATGGTCTACCTAATGAATACTTTAGAACTTTCAACCATTTATTAGCTCCATATTTGGCCAAAATAATGAACTCTGCCTCTGTATCTTCCATTTTACCACTCGAGATGCAAGAGGCTATAATCACAGTTATACCTAAGGAAAATAATGACCCTAGTAACGTTAAAAATTATAGACCTATTTCACTATTAAATACGGACACAAATATTTTCTTAAGGTAATTGCTAATAGAATTTCCAAAATCAGTTCTAAGCTAATTCATTCTGACCAGATGCGGTTTATAGCTAATAGGGGAACATCTGACGCTACCAGGAGGATATTGAATGTTATATCTTACGTAGAGAAAACGAAGACCCCAATGTTGTCCATAGCTATAGATGCTGAAAAGGCATTTGATAGGGTCCATTGGGGCTTTCTATTTGCCTCCCTTCAAAAATTTGGCTTCTCTGGTAATATTTCCAATTGTATTAAATCCTTATACTCATCCCCATCAGCTAGAGTTTTAACTAATAATTATTTATCTCCTTCGTTTAGGTTATCTAATGGAACTAGACAGGGATGCCCACTTTCACCCATATTATTTAATTTATTCTTGGAACCCCTTATTGAGAAAATAAGAACAGACACAATAATTAAAGGAGTATCATTTAATGATCGTCAACACAAAACGTCACTCTTTGCTGATGATCTTCTTATTCTACTGACAGATCCCCTGAATTCCTTACGTAGTCTTATGACTATTATTAAAACCTCTGAAACTTCATACTATAAATTAAATTTGGAAAAGACTAAAGTTCTCTCATACAACATACCGTAGATACAATTCTCTTAATTTAAATTCCTCTTTTAATAAATTTATCTTGGGTTAACAATGAATTCACATACCTGGGTATAAAAGTTACTAATCCTGTAAAAAATGTAGTAAATAAAAACATGGAAGAAGTTTATAAAAAAATTACTAATGATTTGTCATATTTGGCTAGGCTGGAGATATCTTGGTTGGGTCGCATCGTATCTTATAAAATGGTAATCTTGCCTAAAATCTTATATATTTTTAGATCACTTCCCCTCTTAATACAAAAAAGATACATAGAGAAACTTCAGTCACAGATGTCCAAATTTATTTGGGGGGGGGGGGGGGGAACTCCTAGAATCTCTCGAATTACCCTTATGAAACATAGGAAAAGAGGAGGTCTGGGAGTGCCTAACTTGTATGCTTACTACCTGGCTAATCTAATTAAAAGTAGCAACAGATGGTGGGATAAACTGGATTGGAATGGAAAAACTCTATATGGGTAACTTCCCCCCTGATATCTATATTGCTTCATATATCTTTTATACTAAAAAGCGTCTTCCACCATCTGATACTATTAAAGCCACTATTAAAGCTTGGAGGAATCTCACATATCTCATACGCCACTTTTAAACCTGCAATACCTACATGGATGTTGATTGATATATTTAGTGCAATTAACCCAAAAATTAAACTACTACCCTGGCAAAATAATGGGATTAGATATATTTCTGATGTCATGGAGGAAGACAAATTGAGATCCTTCTCATCAATTAGCAAACAATTTGGTTTATCTAATATGGAGGAAAAAACATGGCAACTAATTTCGAGCCTTTTGGTGGATAAAGGGATTAGGATTATGCTACCAAGCAATGTAAATAATCTTCTTAAATGTGTGAGTAATGAAACCATTTGGAGAACTAATAGTCTATATCAAGCCTTTAACAATAATATTATTTTTGATGACGACAGATTTTTGAATACATGGTCAAAAGACACTGGTTTGAATGGTTCAACTCTCGGTGACTACTTTTCAAAGATACTACCATTCTTATACTCTAACACGTCTTGCACTAGCCTATTAGAAACACAATACAAAATACCAAATGGTATCTAACTCCGAGTAGAATTCATTTAATAAATCCGACTTACAGTTATTTATGTTGAAGGAAGTGTGGTGAAATAGGCTCAATTAAGCATATTTTCTGGTTTTGCCCCAAATTAAAACACTTTTGGCTGGAGGTTCAGACGTTAATAAATATTGTTTTAAATATTGAAATTGTATTGGATATGAATTTGGCCCTACTTTTGATAGGATTGCATGATATTCCCAAACATAAAAGATCTCTTAACATTGCACATCCTATCATTGGCCAAAAATATAATAGCTTCCCTTTGGAAGAATGAGGAATCTCCAAAGATAGAAAATTTGATGGACAAACTTGCGAATCATAATATCTTTGAATACTTAGATGCATTAAAGGGAACCTGTCAGGTGGTTTATGCCTCCCCAGCTATCATTGTCTGTACCTGCAGCTTTATAATACTATTCTAATCATCCCTGTCTGACCTCAGAGTGTAATATGAAAGGTGAAATAAAAGCATTTATACACTTACATTTCCTTATGTAATGAGGCAGTCAGTCCCCAGCTTGGAGGACAGGGACTGTTTGGCAGGTTAATAGTTAACATTTCAGCCTTGTGCTAGAACATATTGGGAGACCTGATGTGATGTCACAACCATGTGACTACAATAGGCGGAGCTAAGTTCTCATAGAACATGATATGTTTGCTGGCTTAGCTCCGCCCACTATGGTCACATGATCGTTACATCACACAGGTCCTTTAGCCATCCAAGTTAAAAGTGAGTTAACTATTATCCTGCCAGACAGTCCCCCTCCTCCAAGGTGGGGACTGAAATGTAAGTGTATAAATGCTTTTCTTTCACCTTTCACATTACACTGTGAGCTCAGACAGGGATGATTAGAATAGTATTATAAAGCTGCAGCTACAGACAGTGATAGCTGGAGGGCATAAACCACCTGACAGGTTCCCTTTAAGAAATTATAACCATCATAAGTATTTAGAGAAGTGGTCCCCTTGGATTTCAAAATACGCCCCAAGTTGACATTATATAGGGTAAATTTTTATTTATTTATTTTTTAAATCCTTTCTTATATTGCATAAGCTTGATTTATATCTTTATTTATTTAAATTATATTTGCAAATTTCATATGAAATTTGTGTTGACATATTTTCTGCCATGTTGATGTAAATAGTTATCCCTGTATTGCTTATCCCTGTATTGGCTTACCCTATCCTTTATATTATTTCATACACTTTCTTTTTTCCTTTCCTCTTTATTTCCTTCCTTTCTTTTCATACTATAATACTATTAGAACACATGAAAGAAATTTGTAATATTGTTTAAAAGAAAAAATTGTAAAATTTATAGTACTGTTTATAGAGTTGTATTTGGATTACTATGTAATAAATACATTTAAATACAGGAGCCACATACATCCCACAACACCATTCTGTATGCATGAAGTTTTCTGATGGTGCTATAACGGTTTATTGAATTCTACTGTAGATAACTTTTAGGAAGAAGTGGCAAAATACTAGTAGAGAATCTACTACTGAACTGTGATCACATGCATTTCCCGCTCCGTTATAATCTCTCTTCCATTGTACAGAGAGGGATAGGAGTCATGTGCAGGCCTGAGCAGTGTCAGAAGTGTAAGATGGGTGGAAAAGTCAGTTTGTTTGGGTTTTTTTTCTTTTCACTTTAAACAATTTTTTTAAAAGTTTAATGGGGCTATCTAAAAATATTTAAAAATTAAATACTCACCTAACTGATTCTTGCACTCCGGGTACAGAGCTGATCAGGTTCCCATCGGCTTCCTGTTCAGTCTGGACAGGCTGTAACGGTGACGCATTTGTTGCTTCTGCTGCCAGTGATTGTCTGCAGCAGTCACATGTGTTGGATAAAACAGGTTTGGAGACTGACTCTGTTCCTGTCCCAATGGACATGTGGCCAATGAAGCCAATCCTTGTGATCACATTGAGTCCCGCATCTGATGGATGACAGCTGGGAATGGGCACAACTGGAATACAATCAGAGAGAATTGTAAGGTGCATAAAAAGTTATTTTATTGTTCTATAGCATTCTAAAAGGAACTTTACTTTTTCTTTCAGTGGTTGGACTGCCACTTTATTAAGAGGGGCTGCCCTCTACTTGGACAACGCCTTCTCACTTCCCATAAAAATAAAAAAGTTTATACTCACTTTCTGTGCCAATGCTGTTCCGGCAATGCCAGAACTCGTGTTGCCGGGCCCATGTGACCTTGTTAGGACACGTGAGTCCCATGACCATTCACCGCCAGCTTCCTTCTCTCCGCCTTTAAATAGTTAAGTAATCAACAGGAAGTGAGCACTGTGGGTAGTGTTAATTTATTGTTAATTGCTCCTGTGTCCTGCAGCGTAAGTAAGCTTTTTGTTTTTATGGGGACGCACATGTGGAATGAGAAGCGGTTGTCCAAGTAGTAGACAACCCCTTAAAGAAAAGAATTAGAAAGCTAAATAACAGAAACATAGCATCCTGAGAACCCCTTTTAACATTTTTTTTTTGTTTTACTTTTAACTATTGTATTAGGGATTTTTTTTAACCTCCAAATATATATTTGTTGTAGTGTTTTACCCTTTTAGTTCTACCTTGTCCATAGCTTACAATGCAGTTCTCTCTGGGAAGACTGCAAAGAAGCATTCCTGAAAAATACAGAGGCCAAGCCGAGGATTGTCTATCACAAAAGGGACAATGGAGAAGTAAGCTCTGACTGCATCCAGCAGCTAATGGAGGAAGACGCCAATAAAGCAAATAAAACCACGGTAACAAAATACAACAGTTCAAGTAACATTCACTGACTATTAAGAGAAGACACACTTTATAGATCCCGAGGAAGATGACTGAATATTAAGGAGTAACTAAACTTTCATTCTCTAATCATTTTGTCCAGCATGGAAAGTTATGAGTTTGAAAACCACAATAATAAGGGATTGTCTTCATTTGTGTAAAATAAATATAAGTGGCTTCCTGCTTTTTTATTTGCTTGTCTTTATCTTTACTGATATCAGAACAGACTCAGTTGGAGTGCAGATGATGGCAGTGATGGCTCAGCAGCACTTGTCTCAGCCTTCCAGCATTCTGTATTGGAACAATCTCCTGCTACATTTTATCCCCAGAGTTAGTGAGACACAGGTGCTGCTGGCCCATCACTGCCATCATCCGTACTCAAATTGAGTATGTTCTGATATCTGTGCAGCTGAAGACAGGCGAATAGCTTGGAGAAAAGCAGGAGTTTGGAAGCCACTTATTTATTTTACACAATTAGGCAAATCCCTTAATAATGCGGGTTGCAAACTATCATAACTTTCCATGCTAGACAACATTATTACAAAAAGTAAAGTTTAGTTACTCTTTAAGGTGGTGTGCCCACAATTATTTCTAGTGACTTTTTGATGCTTCATATTTTACCCGGAATTAATAATGCAGAGTCCTGCGGTTCCATCAAAGTGGATGGGATTTATATGAATCTCATACCCACTGTGCTTTTTTATTCGCTGTAAACTGACCTATGGCACATTTCAAACCACAACATGTCAACGTCTCTTGCAGGTTCATTTTTCTTTGCAGGTTTTTCTCATAGACTTGATGTAGAAAGTCCACAGGTAAAGACACATTTGTTTTTGGTGTATTTAAAGAGCACATTTCATCTGCACATACAGTAACTATATCAGTTTTGTCATAGCCAAGTACCTGGAAGTATCAAAAACAATGCAACTTTATTTAACCCCTTCACCCCTGGGCCTATTTTGACCCTAATGACCAGGCCATTTTTGTCAATTCTGACCAGTGTCCCTTTATGAGGTAATATCTCTGGAACGCTTCATTGGATCCGAGCGATTCTGAGATTGTTTTTTTCGTGACATATTCGGCTTCATGTTAGTGGTAAATTTAGGTCGATAATTTTTGCGATTATTTGTGAAAAAATCAAAAATTTGGCAAACACTTTGAAAATTTTGCAATTTTCAAATTATGAATTTTTATTCTGCTAAACCAGAGAGTTATGTGACACAAAATAGTTAATAAATAATATTTCCCACATGTCTACTTTACATCAGCACAATTTTGGAAAAAAAAAAATTTTTTTTCGGAAGTTATAAGGGTTCAAAGTTCATCAGCAATTTTTCATTTTTCCAGCAAAATTTACAAAGCCATTTTTTTTTGTGACCACATCACATTTGAAGTCTTTTTGAGGGGTTTACATGACAGAAAACACTCAAAAGTGAGACCATTCCAAAAACTGCACCCCTCAAGCTACTCAAAACTACATTCAAGAAGATTATTAACCCTTCAGGTGCTTCACGGGAACTAAAGCGAAGTAGAAGGAAAAAATGGTCATTTTAATTTTTCCAACAAAAATGTTCTTTTAGCCTCAATTCTTTCATTTTCACATGGGCAACAGGATAAAATGGATCCTAAAAATTGTTGGCCAATTTCTCCTGAGTACATCGATATCTTATATGTGGTCATAAACCACTGTTTGGGCGCACGGCAGGGCTCAGAAGGAAGGAGCGCAATTTGACTTTTGGAGCTAATTTTCCATTCAAAAAGTCAAATGGCGCTCCTTCACTTCTGAGCCCTGCTGTGTGCCCAAACAGTGGTTTATGACCACATATGAGGTATCGGTGTACTCAGGAGAAATTGCCCAACAATTTTTAGGATCCATTTTATCCTGTTCCCCATGTGAAAATGAAAAAATTTAGGCTAAAAGAAAATTTTTGTGGAAAAAAAGAGTACTTTTTCATTTTTACGGATGAATTTGTGAAGCACCTTGGGGGTTCAAAATGCTAACAACCCAGCTATATAAGTTCCCTGGGAGGTCTAGTTTCCAAAATGGGGTCACTTATGGGGGAGCTCCAATGTTTAGGCACACAGGAGCTCTCCATACGCGACATGGTGTCCGCTAACTGTTGGAATTGTTAGCGGACACCATGTCGCGTATGGAGAGCCCATGTGTGCCTAAACATTGGAGGTCCCCCAAAGTGACCTCATTTTGGAAACTAGACCCCCCCAAGGAGTGAGCACTTTGAACCCCCAGGTGCTTCACAAATTGATCCGTAAGAAGGAAAAAGTACTTTTATTTCACACAAATTTCTCTTTTTCATTTTTGAACACCTGGGGGTTCAAAGTGTTCACTATGCATCTAAATACAGCGAAGCCCTTTTTTATTTTTTTTCTAGGACTAATTCTAGAAAAAAAATGGCGTGGGGCTCCGCCATATTTTTGGTCCAGCCAGGTACAACTTGGCAGCTACGGATTGCCACCAACCCCCAGCTGCCTCGTTGTACCTGGCTGGCAACCAAAAATACAGCAAAGCCCTTTTTTTTTTCTTCTAGAACTAATTCTAGAAAAAAAATGACGTGGGCTCCGCCATATTTTTGGTCCAGCCAGGTACAACTAGGCAGCTGGGGGCTGGAATCCGCAGCATGGAGAGGCCCAAGCATTCTGGGCCCCCCATGCTGCGAATTGCAGCCCGCAGCCGCCCCAGACAATGGCGCATTCATTGAAGCACCATTTTCTGGGCTGTACTTAGACTCTTCCAGTTTCCCTGGTGCCGGTGGCAAACTGGGTAATAAAGGGGTTAATGCCAGCTTTTTATTGGCAGCTGGCACTAAGCCCGAGATTCATAATATAGGGCCAATTTTAGACCCGCCATTAGGAATCTCTGGTAAATAGTCAGAAAATACACACAGAGAAAAATCTTTTTATTTGAATAAAATAACACAAACAAAATTCGGACTCCATCTTTATTATAAAGATCAGACGTAGTCCACAACGAAGGTCCCACCACGCTCGATCGTCTCGACGTAGTCCACAACGAAGTCCCACAACGTTCGATCGCCTCTGCTCAATCCAGAGACTGCAGCAAGGGATCAAGTGTCCTCTTCCTACAGCCTCTGGGGTCAGAGTTATGGTGCACTGTATGACAATGATCTGTCATACAGTGCACCATGACTATGATCCCAGAGACTACAAGAGGACACTTGATCCCTTGTTGCACCCATCCATTCACCTATGCACCCATCATCCACGCACATCCACATCCACGCACGCTGACATCCACGCACGCATATCCACGCACGCACACATCCACGCACACATCCACGCACGCACACATCCACGCACACACACATCCACGCACGCTGACATCCACGCATGCACACATCCACGCACGCACACATCCACGCACGCACACATCCACGCACGCTGACATCCACGCATGCTGACATCCACGCATGCTGACATCCACGCACGCTGACATCCACGCACGCACACATCCACGCACGCTGACATCCACGCACGCTGACATCCACGCACGCACACATCCACGCACGCTGACATCCACGCACGCTGACATCCACGCACGCACACATCCACGCACGCTGACATCCACGCACGCACACATCCACGCACGCACGCTGACATCCACGCACGCACACTGACATGCACGCACGCTGACATCCACGCACGCACGCTGACATCCACGCACGCACGCTGACATGCACGCACGCTGACATCCACGCACGCACGCTGACATCCACGCACGCACGCTGACATCCACGCACGCACGCTGACATCCACGCACGCTGACATCCACGCACGCTGACATCCACGCACGCTGACATCCAGACACGTACGCACACATCCACGCACGCACGCTGACATGCACGCACACATCCATGCATGCACACATCCATGCACGCTGACATTCACGCACGCTGACATTCACGCACGCTGATATCCACGCACGCAAGCTTACATCCACGCACATATCCACGCACGCTGACATCCACGCATGCACGCTGACATCGATGCACGCACGCTGACATCCACGCACACATCCACGCACGCACACATCGACGCACGCTGACATCCACACACGCACACATCCACTCACGCACACATCCACTCGCGCACACATCCACGCACGCACACATCCACGCACGCACGCTGACCTCAATGCACGCTGACATCCACGCACGCTGACATCCACGCACGCACGCTGACATGCACGCATGCTGACATCCACGCACGTACGCTGACATCCACGCACACATCCACACACGCTGACATCCACGCACGTACGCTGACATCCACGCACGTACGCTGACATCCACGCACGTACGCTGACATCCACGCACGTACGCTGACATCCACGCACGTACGCTGACATCCACGCACGCACACATCCACGCACGCACACATCCACGCACGCACACATCCACGCACGCACACATCCACGCACGCACACATCCACGCACGCTGACATCCACGCACGCTGACATCCACGCACCTGCTGACATCCACGCACGCTGACATCCACGCACGCAAGCTGACATCCACGCACATCCACATCGATGCACGCTGACATCCACGCACGCACAGATCTACGCATGCACGCTGACATCCACGCACGCTGACATCCACTCACGCACACATCCACGCACGCACGCTGACATCAACGCACGCTGACATCCACGCACGCACGCTGACATCCACGCACGCACGCTGACATCCACGCACGCACGCTGACATCCACGCACGCACGCTGACATCCACGCACGCACGCTGACATCCACGCACGCACGCTGACATCCACGCACGCACGCTGACATCCACGCACGCACACATCCACGCACGCACACATCCACGCACGCTGACATCCACGCACGCACGCTGACATCAACGCACGCTGACATCCACGCACGCACGCTGACATCAACGCACGCTGACATCAACGCACGCTGACATCAACGCACGCTGACATCAACTCACGCTGATATCCACGCACGCTGACATCCACGCACGCACGCTGACATGCACGCACGCTGACATCCACGCACGTACGCTGACATCCACGCACACATCCACGCACGCTGACATCCACGCACGTACGCTGACATCCACGCACGTACGCTGACATCCACGCACGTACGCTGACATCCACGCACGTACGCTGACATCCACGCACGTACGCTGACATCCACGCACGTACGCTGACATCCACGCACGTACGCTGACATCCACGCACGTACGCTGACATCCACGCACGCACACATTCACGCACGCACACATTCATGCACGCACACATTCATGCACGCACACATCCACGCACGCTGACATCCACGCACGCTGATATCCACGCACGCAAGCTGACATCCACGCACATCCACATCGACGCACGCACGCTGACATCGATGCACGCACGCTGACATCCACGCATGCTGACATCCACGCACGCACACATCCACGCACGCACGCTGACATCCACGCACGCTGACATCCACGCACGCACACATCTACGCATGCACGCTGACATCCACGCACGCTGACATCCACGCACGCTGACATCCACGCACGCACACTGACATCCACGCACGCTGACATCCACGCACGTACGCTGACATTCACGCACGTACGCTGACATCCACGCACACATCCACGCACGCTGACATCCACGCACGTACGCTTGACATCCACGCACACACACATCCACGCACGCTGACATCCACGCACGCACGCTGACATCCACGCACGCACGCTGACATCCACGCACGTACGCTGACATCCACGCACACATCCATGCACGCTGACATCCACGCACGCACGCTGACATCCACGCACGCACACATCCACGCACGCTGACATCCACGCACGCACGCTGACATCCACGCACACATCCACGCACGTACGCTGACATCCACGCACGTACGCTGACATCCACGCACGTACGCTGACATCCACGCACGTACGCTGGCATCCACACACACACGCTGACATCCACGCATGCTGATATCCACGCACGCTGACATCCACGCACGCACATATCCACGCACGCTGACATCCACGCACGCACATATCCACGCACGCTGACATCCACTCACGCACATCCATGCACGCACATCCACACATGCTGACATCCACACATGCTGACATCCACGCATGCACGCTGACATCCACGCACACTGATATCCACGCACGCTGACATCCACGCACACTGACATCCATGCATGCACAGATCCACACACGCACGCACACGTCCACGCACACCTCCATCTATGCACACATCCATGCACGCACACGTCTATGCACACACGTCCATGCACGCACACGTCCACGCACACGTCTATGCACACACACGTCCACGCACACTCATGTACGCTCACGCACGCACACGTCCACGCATGCACCCCCCATCCATCTATCCATTCACCCATCCATCAATCCATCCAGTCATCCATCCATCAATTCATTCATTCATTCATACATACATACATACATATATACATACCCTCTCAATTCACCGATGAGCAGGAGGCCGGAAGAGGAGGCGGGAAGAGGAGGCGGGGCCACCGGCGGCACGGGAGGCACACAGCCGGAGGCAGGGCGGCTGCAGAGGCGGATGCACTGACGTGTGCAGCCCGCCGCAGGAGGTGAGGGCACTGAGGGGGGCCAGGACACAGGGCGGAGGTGAGGGCTGCCTGGGGGGACGTGCAGGAGAGGACAAGGCAGTGTTGCTGGCGGGCGCACCCGCGGTGCTGCCCGCCGGCATATACATAGTAATAGAGGGGGGCGGGCGGTTTGGGGGGACGGGGGGCCCCCCTGTGAGTCATGGAGCGGGAGCGGGTGAGGAGGGGTGGACACTTGCCGATCCGCCCCTCCAGATCTGATTGGAGAGCTCCAATCAGATCTGGAGGGGTGAATCCCTATGATTCCCTCCGATTGGCAGTTTCAGTTTTAAACTGCCGATCTGAGGGGTCCTGGGCATGGGGGGTTAATCCACCCCCTGTGGGGTCAACTACAGGCTGTCACAGAGCAGCAGCATCTGTGACACCTGAGTGACCCCACTCACAGGAGCTGCAGCAGCTCAAACCTGCCAGGACGTTGTACAACGTCCTGTGTCAGTAACAGGCAGAAACACAGGACGTTGTACAACGTCCTATGTCGGGAAGGGGTTAAAACATGACCTACCAAAAAGAAACAAAACACAGCATTAAAAATGAATGTAAAATGCACACAAACACATGTAACCTAATTTATATAATAGGTGCTTCAAAAACTCACAAAAAGCTCATTGTTAGAACTTAGCAAAAACTTGCTGACAAATTCCCATTAGACTATGTAATCTGGGAGCAGCATGGTGTGGGTCTGAGACCCTGATTCGAGCAATGTGTCACTTACCAGGCTGTGTGTATGTGTTCCAGTAAAATCAGTGTATGAGCAGAAGATTATCGCTAGAGGGCGAGGAGGCTCAGGCTTGCTACATCAACCATGATCCTACCACTGATCAGCAGATTTGTGTTACTGTACAATGCATACAAACAGCTACCCATCAGTAATCTGGGAGGGGTTATACAGGGCTCAGCATTCAGCGCACTGCTACTTCTATAGCAAACAAAAAAGCACTGTAATTATATTACAACTGTTGTGCCCAGTAAACTAAATAATATATTGCTGGAATTAGTATTTGCCCCTACATCATGTTGCTCTTAAATAGGATAGCAAACAACTGTTGACATATTTCCTGTAAGGGCTCACGCAGATGTCTGTGATCTTAGTCTGGTCATTGAATGCAATGCACAAGTTCTCCTCGTGTTGCCTGACTGGAGCATGACCGCTTCATATGCAGTGGGTGAATTGAACACATCACCATTTTTTCATCAAATATTTTTGTAAAGGTGCTATTCACATGAATTTCTCACCAAATGTTGGTAACAACCTATCCAGTACACGCAGACAAGAAAAAGAAAATCAAACCATAAATGTCCATGAATGAAGTTATATGTAATAATAAGAAAAGGCATATGGAAAAGTATTGAACACGCCTACAGAAAATTTATACAGGGTGGGCCATTTGGATATCTGAATCATGTAGCAATTTCAGATATTCACTGGCATTGAGGTTTCCATTAATGAAGAATGGCCCCACTATCTTTGTACATATACCACACCACACCATCAATTTTTTGTTCCAACAGTCTTGGAGGGATCTATTCACTGTGGGTTAGTGTCAGACCAATAGCGGTAGTTTTGTTTGTTAACTTCACTATTCACAAAAAAGTTTGCCTCATCGCTCATCTGAAGGCAATTGTCTATGCTGCGAAGGTACGAGATGTGCAGCATCTGAAACAACGGGTACTGGAAGCCTGTGCTAGCATTTCTTCTATGGTGTTGCCATCAGTGTGTCAAGAGTGGAAGAAGAGGGTTGCATTGACAATCCAACACAATGGGCAGCACTTTGAACACATTTTATAAGTGGTCATAAACTTGTAATTAACTCATGAAAGAATAAAGTTACGTTACAACCAATCATACCATTGTTTTTCTTATGCATTTCTCAATAGGTTTGATGTGTGACATTACCCTCTTCCCACTCAAAAAAATAAAGTTGGATCCAAAATGTCTGACTTTAAAATGGCCGCCATGGTCACCACCCATCTGGAAAAGTTCCCCCCCCATACACTAATGTGCTAGAAACAGGAAGTTGATATCACCAACCATTTCCATTTTATTTAGGTGCATCCATATAAATGGCCCACCCTGTACATATCTTTAGTAATGGACATCTATGGTTTGATTTCCTTTCTTCCTGTATATTGGATGGGTTGTTACTGATATCTGGGGGGACATTCATGTCAATAGCACCTTTAGAAATATATTTGTGTAGAAAATTGGTGACACGTTCAATACTTATTTCACCCACTACATTTCTATGAGGTGGTCACACTAGGGTCAGAAGATTTGCAGCCTGTCTAAGCTTTACTCATGATCCACACGCTTCTGCATTAGCCTTAGGTAAGCGATGTTTAGTGCAAAGCTGAGTATTCTACAAAATGGGTTTAGATGTACTTAAGGATTAATATTACTATATTTGTTACACACAGCCATCTTTTATTATATGAATGCTGTTCTATGCTTTTTAGATCATTGATCATAATGGAGAACCTGGGGAAGGAGCATATAAAACCTACTGTCATGTAGAGCAGGTGATTAAACAGGTATGTTAGTTCTTATGTGGGCCATAGGGTGAAGATTTACATGACACATGACAGACATAGTAAACCTCACTTGTTGATACAAATGAATGACTACTGTGTGATGCCTTGTCACTATAGTCAGATTATATTTGTGAATTATACAGGCCTGGTGTGGTGAAGATAATATTTCTGTTTTGAGGAGCTGGGACCCCCACTGATATCTAGAGCAAGCGGCTTCCTCACTCTGCTGAGCACTGCCACCTTTAAGCTCACGTCAGTACTTCTTTGAGAGCTTGGAGTGGGCAATGTACTTTTGTCTCATTAGTTTAGTTGATCTGTTATGATTAATATGTCATCTTCAGTGTCTGTGTAATACATAATTTCTCCTTCGCCTCATTGGGGGACACAGACCGTGGGTGTTATGCTGCTGTCCACTAGGAGGCGACACTAAGCAGAATCTGCAAAAGAGTTACAGTGGATCCTCTGCAGCATTACACCCCTGGAACAGGAAGTGCTTCTCCAGTTTTTGCTTAGTGTCTAGGAGGCACACACAGATTTTTTAGTGCTCCTAAAAAACTTCCGTTTTGAACCTTTTTCTTCAAGAAGAAGAAAAGTGGGTCTCTGACGAGACTCCCGGCATGGTCCCTCCTCGGCCCCCCACTGTTGGGGGCGCCTGGTTGAGGTCGACATTTTCCCCCCACATGCCGCTCCCTCCTCGGCCCACCACTGTTGGGGGTGCCCGGTTGAGGTTGAGACGAGGGTCCTCCTTCTCCAGTTCCCCACTGTTGGGGACCCTGGGTTGAGGTCGAGCCTGCACTGGAGCCCTCTGAAGGTGGACGGCAGCATCCCTCCCTAGGTGGACGGCAGCATCCCTCCCTAATCACCCCCCTGGGGTTTTTAGGTTGAGACACCGCAGGTAGGGCACAAGCAGGCTGCAAAGCCACTATTCAGATGCCTCAGCTCGCTGAGTGCTTCTGATGAACACGGGCCGCAGCATTCAACTCTGCAGCACCAGGAGACCCAGCTCTGCTGCATGCTCCTGAAGGGGCCGGGGACACTGCATCTACCGCAGCACACTCCAGAAGCCTCAGCCTGGCTGAGTACCTCTGATGGACACCCCAGGCCATTCCTGCCACGGCCTACCCTGGGTTTTCTAAGACCAGGAGACCCAGTCCCCCTGGGCTCTCCTGATGGGAGCTGCCACCCTGCTGCAGCATATCTTCCCTCACTCCAGGAGATCAGCCTTCGCTGCTCTCTCCTGAAGGGGCCCATACTGTGAGCAGGAACAACAGTTTTCTGGGCTCCTTACAATACCAGCACAGTACCTGGACTCAAGGGGACCCAGTTCTCCTGATGGGGGCTGCCACCCTCTCCTTCACTCCAGGAGACCCAGTCCTCTGGGTTCTCCTGATGGGGGGGCTGCTGTGTGCCAGCGATCATGTGCCCACAGCCCCTGGGGCTCGGCCGGGTCCAGATCCGCTCCGGTCCCGGACCGCACCTCCGCGCCGGCCTGCCACCATTTGCGGCCTCTATTTTTACTTGAGGCCGCGGCTTCGGCCTAGCGCGGAGCCGCCGCCTCTTTTCCCGCCCCCGGCCCGCCTCCTGGATGACGAGAATGACGCGGACAGTGTCATGGAGGGGGCGGACTGGAGCTGCACAGGGGGCAGGACGGCTATTTCTGGCGCCTCTCGCTCATTGCGAGATTTCATGCGCGCCTTTTGTTGTCAGAGTCCCGCCCCCCTCTACCCATACAAGCCCTGGGCTGTGACCAGGGCACTCTAGTGATGGGCAGTCCGGCTCTTTTAGATGAGCTGGCTCTTTCGGCTCAGTTCACTAAAAAGAGCCGGCTCTTTCGGCTCACAAAACGGCTCTTTTTTACAATAATCCTCTGCTACAACCTGCCATGAATACAGAACCTCCACTGTACAGTGAGGACCTCATTCTACACCTCTGTATGTATCTAGTGAAGCAGTAAAGACTGTTATTAGCATTATTGTTTCCTCAGATTGTCAGCTCTTCTGAACAGGGCCCTCGCTCCTCATTTGTATTCTCAACTTTTATTGCTTAAGCCCCCACACGAGCAGTGGCCTGCCATTACAAAACATGAGATGGCTCAGTGGGCTGACGCTTATATATAATGTAAAGTTTTCATTATGCAAAGTGGATCCGAGCAGGGCTCCCTCCCTGCTGCAGCTCCACACGCTTCTCCCCTGCTGCACATGATAGCCAGGGGCTCTGTGGTCTTCAACTACATACTCCCCCCCCCCCCCTGCGACAGCTCCGCACAGTACAGCTGACGCCAGGTGCCCTCAGTGGCCATTACATGATGACAGCAGCAGGTGCCAGGATCTGGAGCTTGGCAGGCTCCACTTACCCCCCTGCTGCATCTATCAAGTAGTCGGTGCCTAATGGGTTCAGCAGTGCCTCTCCTCTGCTGCAACCCTCAAGACACATACCTTGCAGCTGGGGCCCAGCGTTAAGGAACGCAGCGGCGCTCCCTCCTTACTGCAACTCTCAGGGCACTCAGAGGTGCTTCCTCCCTGCTGCAGTTTCCTAAGAAAAAGCTTGGCAACCATCAATGGGCTACTGCCTCAAATGGATCCCCTGGTATCCAACTCTAGGCCTACACACAGTTGAGAAAACTACTTGGTGGTGGCATTACGAGTTTAACTCGCAGGTTCCTTCCTCGGCCCTCCAGTGTTGAAGAGCCCAGTTGAAGTTGATGTAACCTACAGTTACCTGACAACTGCAAGGGTCCCAGGACCGTTCGCCAATCCTCTCCAAATCCACAGCTGGAGCTCTGGTTGGCGGTGATGACAGTCAAGTCTCACAAGACGCAGGATGAAACACTGTGATCCGCACCTGCACAGGTACTTTAGCTACGGGTCTCTGGAAGTTGAGACCCATAGCATACTCCGTCCTCAGCTCCCCACTGTTGGAGGCGCTGGGTCGTAGCCGAGATCGCTATATGCCATTCCCCTTCCTCGACTCCACACTGTTGGGGACTCGGGTTGAGGCTGCGACGGCACAAGGCCTGGCTGGTCTCCGTCCCCAGACTACAAAGACGAAACTCCTGGGTCGCAGTACGTGGAATGCGAGCCCTGTTGACAATCTCCTCACTATACCTATATTAGGTATTTAGGTTGAGATGACACGTGCGAGCACTCTGCACAGCCCGCTTCAAAGCAGGACCTCACAGACCCCCTACCACATTAACCCAATGGTTGGTTCTGGACCCCGTCTGACCGTGACCCGAACCTGATTCCAGGCAATCTGTCCCTTCTCGACTCAGGAGCCGAAAAAGAGAATTCTCACTGTGGTATAGCGCTCGCGGTGTGCAGCGCAGGTCACCGGCAACTGACCTATTGTGGGCACAGCCTCCGGTTTCGGCCAGCGCCGCTCCTGACTTCCGGCTCCTTCCGGAGCTTCGCGCCGGATCTCTGCCATTCCCGGGCCCCGCGTTTTTACGCGAGGTTTTTGGCCTAGCTGTGACTCGCTGGCTTACCGCCCGCCTGACGTCGGAGTTTCCGAAGCGTCAGCACAGGGGGTGGGGCGAGGCTGAAAAGGACTGAAGCGAAAAGAATACAATGCTTTTTCCCAGCCTGAAGTTGGCTATGTCCATACTGCATTTCAACAGTCTCCTATATCTGGATGACTTTTTTATCAATGCATGACTTTAAAGGACTGCGATCACAGTGGCATTCGCACTGTGCTTATTAAGAATACTCGGTGGGATCAACTCCGAGGTCTACCGCAATTCCAAAGCACATGCTGCTGCACAGCACACACATTCCAGGAATCCCAGCTCCGCTGCGTACTCCTAACGGCCACATGCTACAGCATCACGTATGGCGTCTCAGCCATATTGAACGCACAGCATCGCATGAACACAGCGGCCTTTTTTTAGATGCAACACATCCACAGCTCTAGTCAATTTCCCTAGACAAATCACTGATTCTTCGTCTTGGAATCCGCAGCCTCCGTCAGAGGTCTCCTCAATCCTTCACAACTCCCATAAGAGTCCTAGACTGCATAGTGGCAGCTTGGGAGTCAGTGTCATTGGCTCAGCTGTCTCGCCGACCTTTGCTAGTATCCATGCTCAGGCGTTGCACGAGAACAGGATGGGGTGTGATGTACCCCCATCACAATGCACATGGCAGTAGTCTTGCCCTGTCTCGAAGATGCCCCTCAATCTATGAACATTCGTGCAGTATCTCTACTACTGAAATCTTTCAGTCACCTTCTGGCATTCGAACATGTCAGGATACAGTCAGACAATGCCACAGCGTAGCATATGTCAACCACCAGGGTGGAACCCGCAGTCTCTAAGCGATGACAAGTTCGCCACATCCTTCACTAGGTGGAATCCTTGGAACACTGTACTGCCAGCCGTTCTCATACCACGTGTGCACATCTGGGAGGCGGTTTTCCTAATCCACCAAAGGATGGACTCAGGGGACTGCCCCTTCATCTAGAAGTCCTCCGTCGAAACGCCATGCCAGGAATCCACAGATATGGACCTGACGGAGTCACGCCTCTATGCCACGGTCCCGGCCTTCCTGGTCTGGTATCAGGATCCACAGTCAGTGGCACAGACGCACTAGTCCAAGCCTGGACCGGTATCCGTCTCTCCTATATTCTTTCTCCACTAACGGATAGTCTGGAATATCAAACGAGAATGTCGCGGGATCGTCTCCGCGGTCTCGGACTGACCCACACGCGCTTGGTGCGTAGACTCGTCCAATTTATAGCAGCAGTACTAGGACGTCTCACAGACAGTCCAGACCTGCTCGATCACGGCCAGTTCTCTCTCAGAATTCCTCACATCCGAGGTTAATGGCGTAGCCTTTGAGACCTAGAATTTAACCCAAGAGGTTTTTTTCCCAGGATATTGTAACGACCGTAGTCACAGAGAGGACACCAGCCTTATCAGCGATATCCCATCACACATGTGTAATTGTTTTGTTTTTTTTTTTTTGCTTGGGGCACCTCTAGAGGTAATTTCCCTTGGCCCTACTTCATGCCAGGGACTCTCCGTTTCTTCCACTCAGACCTAGACTCAGGTCTGTCCTTAGGGTCTCTTACACAGCAGGTTTTTTTTTCAGCTGTTTTTTCACCCGCTTACAAACATGTCTTGCCACCAGATGTCTATGAAATCCTTCCTTCGGAGGGTATGCTATTTAGGGTCTCCATACCACAAGACTACACCCGTGGGGACCTGAACTTGGTCCTCACGGCACTACAAGAACCACCTCTTCAGCCTCAATGGGATGTTACCTTAAGCATCCTCATCCAAATAGTAGTATGGCTCGGTGGCATTTCTTTGTCTCTGCAGAAGTATCGGTACTTGCAGCGGTCTCATGTAATTAATTTTTTTCTAGTCTTCCATCTGGACAAGATTGTCCTATGGCTGGTTCCATTCTTCTTCTATGGTAGGTTTACTCCTTCCACCTACATGAAGAAATCTCTCTGCCATCGCCGCGCCCGACTCCAGTCCGTCCGGTCGTGGAGGACCTACGTATGCGGGACCTGGTCGGGGACCTACACGTCTAGGTATCCAGGACGGTGCCCTTCTAAGAGGTCGGATTCTCCTTTATCCTTCTTCCAATGGGCAGACATAAAGACACGTCAGCCTCTAAAGCTCACCTAACCAGGTGGATTCCTCTAACCATCCAAGACGCTTATACTTTCGAAAACTCATTCCTTCGGGAAGGTCACGGCACATTCTACTGCGACCGTGGAAGCCTCCTGGACGGTTCGGTGAGAAGTATCGGCGCAACCAGTGTATAGGCAGCCAAAAGGTCAGCCTACACCCATACCCAAGCCAATATAGTGTTTGCACTCAGCCCTCGACAAACGCAGGTCCGGGTATTCTTGCCCTCCAGGCGGCAGCAGCCTGCCTGTCGGTGCATAGTTCTTCACTGACCATGCTCAGTGTCGCTAGTTCCATTGTTCTTTCCCCACCCAGGGACTGCTTTGGGACGTCCCACGGTCTGTGTCCCCCAATGAGGCGAAGGAGAAAAGGAGATTTTTGTGTACTCACCGTAAAATCCTTTTCTCTTAGCCTCTAATTGGGGGACACAGCACCCACCCTATTGACCTTGTGGGCCTTTTCTAACAGTTCTCATAGCTTATCAGCTGTTACATGGTTAACATGTTTACACGTTAGCCTATTATCACTCTGTTAACTGTTGTCTGTTTAAACTTGTGCCTGTTTAGCTCCAGGCCTTGTAGTGCTGTGAGCCTGTTTAGTTACAGGCCTTGTTATACGATTATGCTTCGTTAACTCTTCACTGTTTTCCACATGCGCCTGCTTAGTTTCAGGCCTTGTGGTACTGTGGTACTAGTATTACTCTGCTAACTCTTAACTGTTTACACACGTGCCTGTTTGGTTTCAGGCCTTGTTACACTGTTATTGCCATGCTAACTATATTTGTTTACACAGGTTTCCTGTGTGGACTTCCTGTGTCTCTGTTATTATCTGTTAACTCTCCTACTGCTTTAGCACAAAACTGGAGAAGCACTTCCTGTTCCAGGGGTGTAATGCTGCAGAGGATCCACTGTAACTCTTTTGCAGATTCTGCTTAGTGTCGCCTCCTAGTGGACAGCAGCATAACACCCACGGTCTGTGTCCCCCAATTAGAGGCTAAGAGAAAAGGATTTTACGGTGAGTACACAAAAATCTCCTTTTCAGATTTGCTGAGTATGTTGCGTTTGAGTGGATCTATTTTCATTTGGTGTTGAAGGGGTTAAGAGCTCCTTTTTGATCCTGCTGAGATTCCATACAGCTCTCATCTCAGCTGCTGCACGTTGCTGCCACTCCCTGCTATGACAAACAGACTAAGGGTATCGTTACACGTCGCAATATCGTTCCGATATTGTATACAATTTCACGTGAGCGCGCACGTTTTTGGCACTTGTCCAAAATCGCATTGTAGATGACACACAGGGAGATATCAGCAGGCAACGCAACTAGGCTGTTGTCCGCAACTTTTGTGCGCTGGGTATGAGCAACCCAGGGAACGAGCATTAACATTGTAGTGAATAGGGGAAGTTGCAAACAAGATCGTAGTTGCGCCGTCACACAGCACGATCCTGCCACATCGCATATGCAATATTGTACAGTTGAAGGGCTTGCACAATCTTCTTGCAATATCGTACCTACGATTTTTTCGAGTCACATTGCCCATTTACACGACACAACGCACAAACGATATCAACTGCAACCGCCGTACCACGTGACATTTTGTCGATGTTGCATTATGATATCGTGGCGTGTAACAGTACCCTAAGATGATACAGTCACAAATTCCTGGGATAGAGATGACAGAGTGGTCAGGCAATCCGAGGTCAGTTCCAAGAGAGGTCTCAGTACATCAGGGGAATCCAGAGTAATGGTCAAAAAAGAAGCCAAAGTCAGGTATACCAGGAGGGTGAGACTAGTATCCAAGAAATAAGGAAAGGCTTAAACAGGTAACAGACCAGGGGTCATAAAATCAGGCAAAAAGAAAACAAGGTCAATCCCGGTCACATAACCGAGATCAGGATAAGCACAGGAGCCCACACAGCTTTTCACACAAAGTTTACGATTGGGGAAACCTGCACATGTAAGAAGCAGGGTAATCACTGGAAATCGCAACACCTGAGTGATTCCACCCTTCTCAGAACCAGTATGAAGAATAACTCAGAACGTAACCAGACTGACAACTCAACCACACCCATATTGCAAAAACAGTAACATACAAAAAAGTCAAAGCAGCGTATAGTGTAGATAGTGATATTGTCTTTGTGGAAGCTGGTGAGTTCCTTTTGTTATCTTATTCCTACTTGTCTTTCTCCCAGCATTGTCTCTTTGTAGTATTAAGTCTTGGGGTACCGCAACACTTGGTGACGCACCAGCAATCCCAACAGCGATACGACCTGGTAGGGATCGCTGGTGCGTCGTTGTCGGGATCGCTGGTAAGATGTCAAATAGTAAGATCTCACCAGCGATGCAACACCAGCGATCCGGAATGATACAGAGGTCATTGGGACCCTGTTTCTCAGATCTGTAGTATTGAGGTCGTTAGTCGTTGTCCCTGTCAAACACACCAATGAATGCTGCCCAGCGGGACCCCAACGATCAAAAAATGGTCTAGGTGACTCTGACACGACCAGCGATCTCACAGCAGGGGCCTGGTCGCTGCTAAGTGTCAAACATAGCGAGATCGCTGGCGAGGTCGCTGTTGCATCACCAAACTTGTGACTTAGCAGCAATCTCGCTTAGTGTGACAGGGACTTAAGCCTTGCTACCCAGCCCACTAGCCGGGTCTAGCCAAGGGTCAGCCAGGGCTGAGGCACGTAATCCTGCACTAGGTAAAGAACATGACTCGGGATGATAGGGAGTGCAGGATGCAGTTTCAGGTTAGTGTTCATGGCTCACCCCTATTCCCTCTCTCTATTGTCAGGGTCCCCTTTTATTTTTTCTCTATTTTTTCCCCTACTTTTTCGCCACACACTGGACTTCTCTTTGCTCTGTCGTGACACCGAGTTTACAGTTACGTCTTTGGCATGTTTTGGCTAATGTTCAAATAATTTATCTTTTCTTTTCCTGGTAGGATTTATTGGGTGTTGAGATCACTGATCCTGATGCCAAAGATGATACAGCAGTTCAAGAAGATGATGATTTTGGGGATGTCTTATGGGATGTTCATGATGAGCAAGAGCAAATGGAGGCTTTTCAGCATTCTTCTCGGTCTACGTGTGAGCTGAGCTTTGACAAAGTAAGTACAGTTGGTTTAAAGGTCTAAGGGCCCTTTCACATCAGCGGTATTTTTCGCGGCCGCACCTGCCGCAAGTGCCGAAACCGCACTTGCCGCACCTTCCGCACCTTACCGCAAGCCCCATAGACATTGCATGGGGCTTGCGCATTGCCGCAAGTGTCGCGGTTATGCGGTAATCGGGAGTTTGAAAAATACCGCTGATGTGAAAGGGCCCTAAGTGCATTTAAATTATTAAAGTAGTTGTCCAGGACGAAATTGTTCATGACTTATCTGAAGGATTGGTCATCAATATGAGATCGTTGGGGTTTTGACACCCAGCACACCCTCAGAAATCTGTTCTGGCAGCTGGTGAATGTAAGCATTGTATAGTCTGGAACACAAATTCTCTGATTAGCTGTCGCTGCTTACTGCTGCAGTTTCTCATTTGGAAGTTAATATTGCCTCTAGCACATGAGCAATTATAGCTAATCGTGGTGGTGCTGAATCCAAAATGAAGACGTATCAATAATGTTAGAATGTAGAAGAATAGAAAAAATGTCTCCCAATTCTTTTTTCATCTTCAATTGGAAAAAAATCCAAGTCCAGTTATATGCAAAAGACAGCAGCAGGATGTACCTGAGACAGGCAATGGCCGTTGCTTTTCATACTGACGTTTCCTCTAGGCTAGAGGCAGCATTATTGTGACACAAAATGACTGTCACCTGTTTTAGACGCATCTTGCTGGTCCATTTTGTATATAACTGGACTTGGGTTTTTATGATCTGAAGCTTAATTAAGAAGAAATCCTCCATTGTTAACTATACGTTATCTTCCATTCAAGGGCATAGGAGAAAAGCTGCCATACCTAGAAGCAGCCAGAGTTTCCTTATATAGGTCTCCTGCCATGTCTTGGTTGTCTGGCCATTGTTTACGGGTCTGCAGTCATTTTAGGTGACTGCAGACTTGTGAGTCCTCACAGCATGCAGTGTGTCCAGTGTCGGATTCTTCAGTGTGCGTATTTGAATACTTGCAGTCACATGCCGATTAGACGCGTGCGGCCTCTCTCAATACAATTGCATATGTGCGGTCACATGATGTCCCATAGTGGATTCAGAAGTCTGTTGTCGCATAGAGTGGCTACAGGCCTGTAGACAAAGACCGGAGAACTCATTTATATATAGTTTCTTAAATTAATTTAAAATCTTCTTCTTTTTTTTTTTTTTTTTTTTTTTTAGTATTATGATCGCTTGAATGATTTAGTCGCTGCTCCTGCACCTATTCCACCACTGCTTATATCAGGAGGACCAGGCTCAGGGAAATCTCTTCTCCTCTCAAAGTGGTAGGTGACTTTAAAGAGCCTCCAGACACATCACATTTAGGATGTTTCCAATTACATTTTGAGTTTTGTTGAAAAAATAAAGGGAACCTGTCACCTCGATCTACCCCCCTAACCTATCACTACATGTCCCTGCACCTTCCTAGCTGATCCCTAACCATCCCTGTCTCACCTAAAAGGGCCCTATAAAGATTAAGAAAAAGAGATATACTTACATGTAGTCTGGGTCTATAGTCTGCGGTGGGTGGGCTCCGAGGCTCCATTCCTCCACCTCGTTTGCTTGCAGCAGCTGGGCGTCGTTGGTCCATCCTTTGATTTCCTCCTCATTTGAAAATTCCCGCCTCTTCTGTGTATATGCACCGGCCAACGTCATATCCGGCCCGGTACATTGTGAGAGCTGATCACGTGGTACAGCCCGGCTCCATCGCATGCACAGTGCGCATATTAAAGCCAAGGCATACCACGTGATCAGCCCCCCACAATGTACCAGGCAAGATATGATGTTTCGGCAGGTGCATATAGATCAGAAGAGGTGGGAATTTTCAAATGAGGAGGAGATCAAGGGATGGATCAATGACGCCCAGCAGGGCGTGCTGCAAGCAAGCGAGGAGGAGGCATTTTCATTTTTTTTCTGATTATGCTTTTTACTGATCAGATTAATTTGTTTATTTAATATTTTGGTAGATTGGACTTTTATAAATGAATCAATACCATATGTGTGTTTTTGTTTTGTTTTTTCATTTTTTAATGTGGTATAAGAGGGGTGATTTTAATTTTATTTATTGCATTTTTTTTTTAAACATTTTTTCTGCTTTTTATCGTATTAGTCCCCTTAGGGGACTTGAACCTGCAATTGTCTGATCACTTGTTCTGTATAAAGTCATAGGCATACCATCACCTACTGTATCCTCACCCATCTCTTGTAGACTGTGAGCCCTCGTGAGCAGGATCCTCTCTCCTCACATGTACCCTCACCCATATCTTGTAGATTGTGAGCCCTCACAGGCAGGGTCCTCTCTCCTCACCTACTGTATCCTCACCCATCTCTTGTAGATTGTGAGCCCTCGCAGGCAGGGTCTTCTCTCCTCACCTACTGTATTATCACTATCCCTTGTAGAGTGTGAGCCCTCGCGGGCAGGATCTTCTCTCCTCACATGTACCCTCACCCATCTCTTGTAGATTGTGAGCCCTCGCAGGCAGGGTCCTCTCTTCTCACCTACTATATTCTCACCCATCTCTTGTAGATTGTGAGCCCTCGCAGGCAGGGTCTTCTCTCCTCACCTACTGTATTATCCTATCCTTGTAGACTGTGAGCCTCGCTGGCAGTCCTCTTCCTCACCTACTGTATCTCACCCATCCTTGTAGACTGTGAGCCTCGCCTGCAGAATCCTCTTTCCTCACCTACTGTATTCTCACCCATCCCTTGAAGACTGTGAGCTCTCGCTGGCAGGGTCTTCTTACCTACTGTATCCTCACCCATCTCTTGTAGTTTGTGAGCCCTCGCAGGCAGGGTCCTCTCTCATCCACTGTATCCTCACCCATCCCTGATAGGCTGTGAGCCCTTTTGGGGAGGGTCCTCTCTCACCTACTGTATCATCACCCATCCCTTGTAGACTGTGAGCCCTCATAGGCATGGTCCACTCTCCTCACCTACTGTATCCTCACCCATCTCTTGTAGACTGTGAGTCCTTGTGGGTAGGGTCCTCTCTCACCTACTGTATCCTCACCCATCCCTTGTAGACTGTGAGCCCTTGTGGGTAGGGTCCTCTCTCACCTACTGTATCCTCACCCATCTCTTGTAGACTGTGAGCCCTCATGGCCAGAGTCCTCTCTCCTCACCTACTGTATCCTCACCCATCCCTTGTAGACTGTGAGCCCTCACGGGCAGGGTGCCTTCTCTTCCTGTACCTGTCTTTGCCTCGTATTATTCATGAATATTCTACTTGTCTATGTATGCTCCTTTTCACCTGTAAAGCGCCATGGAATAAATGGCGCTGTAATAATGAATAGTAATATAAAAGAAATCACAATAAATGTTGCTGTCAGGGATTAACAGGTTAACAGCCTCGGGTGAAGCGCCACTCCACCCGCGGTTGGTTAGAGGCGGTTTCATCTGCATGGAAAGATTGCTTGGCATGCAAGCTCTCATCTAAGACGGGGAGATGATTTATGATGTGTATAGCATGTCAAATGTCGTTAAGGGGTTAATCCAAACTTCTATGCATACATTCAATTATTTCAAGTGCCATACCAATCTGTCTGAAATGAGAATTGGATGTTCCCAATCGTTATATGTTGACATACAGTTAGAACCAGAAATATCTGACAGTGACCAAATCTTCGAGATTCGGGCTTTGCATGTCACAATTTTTTTTTTTATTTAAACAAAACAACTTAGATGCAATTGAAGTGTAGACTTTTCATGTAGGATTAAGGCTACATTCACACACTGCGCATTTTGAGCGCTTTTTACGAGCGCTTTCAAAATGTGCAGGTGATGTTATTCACTTAATTCAATCTTTAAAAAAGGGATTTATAAGATTCACTTTTCCTTTGCAAATGATGGCTTTGACTAGTCGATGGGCATTGTTTCCCTAGACTAGTCGTTCCTCCTTCCATCTTTTCACACCCCTCTGGGTGTGATAACATAATTTACATGAGCCAGGGACAACGACAGGTCCTGGAAATCTTACGCATGCACGAGATTTCCATGAGCTGGCGATGATGCCTCTTTGTGGAAATCAAGTTATCATGCCCACGGGAGTGTGAAAAAATGAAAAGAGGGACGACTAGTCTAGGGAAACAATGCCCCATCGACTAGTCAAAGCCTTAATTAGCAAAGGAAAAGCAGAGCTTATATACACTGTCAAAAACTGAACTACTCATGTTTTCTTCCTCTATTAACTTTCATAAACTCAATGTTTCCATTTCCATGTGTGGTTTTACCATTACTCTCTAGCAGCACACCTGCTGTCTTGGGGTGATATTTGACTCATATCTCTCCTTCACTCCCCACATCCGATCGCTCGCTTGCTCATGTCATCTGCATCTCAAAAACATCCCTAGAATACAACCTTTTATTACCGTTGACTCTGCAATAATTCTGTCATTTTCATCTGGATTACTGCAGTTCTCTACTAATCGGTCTTCCACTTACTAAATTCTCTCCCCTCTCCCCTCTACAATCCATCCTGAATGGCAGCAGCCAGGATCATATTCCTCTTCAACCGTTTCACCGATGCCTCTATCCTGTGCCAGCCATTACACCTGCTGCCCATCTGTTACAGAGTACAATATAAAATGATCACTTTGACCCACAAAGCCCTCCACAGTTCTGCACCACCCTGCATCTCTATCGCCCTACACGTGACCTCCATTACCCAAATAACCTAAGACGGACATCATCTACGACCCAAACCTCCCATTCCTGTCTTCTCCATGAGCTGCGCCGATTCTCTGGAATGGACTACCAAGAATAATTAAATTAATTCCCAATACCAATAGTTTTAAGTGGTCCCTAAAAACGCATTTCTTTAGACTACCCTATCCCCTCACCTCACTTATCTAACTATTCCCATCTACCTTTTCCATATCTGGCCTCTTGGGTCATCTGTCTGCACCTCCCATGCACTTAATAGCACTCAATCTGTACTTGTACGGATCCTGTCTGGTGATTGGTTCATGCAGTGTTATATTTATTATATTGATGGCTGGACCTTATATGACGGCACTTTTTAGCATTTACTGTTTGAGCCCCCCCTATTTCTCTCTATGAGACAGAGACCCCAGTAATCAAATGGTACTTTTTTGCATTGGGAAATGCTGCTGTTTTGTTGGAATAATCCACTGTAATAATTGACATGATGCAGATTTTCCTGCAGTGTTTCCGCTGCAGAAAAAAATGCAGCTTTAGCACAGGTGTTCGGATTTCACATTCACTTAGCTTACTTTACACTGTGCTGCAGATTATATGCAGATCTGCAGCAGATAAGCACCAAAAATACAGCAAAATCTGCAAAACATCAATATCATATGCCTTAAAGTTGATCATCACTTGTTTATTTCCCTGTTTGTGCAGTCCAGAAAATACTAATGGAAACAGAATGAATACCGTCATATAGGATCATTGTATCTGCAGCAAAACTATCAGCATATGTTGATTCGTCACTCTAAGCGCACCTTCATAGCATTAACTAAGTCAGCAGTTCTTGCTCCTAATAGCGGTATTTTATGTGTGCAGGATTCAACGTCAACAGAAACATTCACCAAACACTCTTATGTTATATCATTTTGTTGGAAAACCAATGTCAACCAGCTCAGAGCCATCATTGATAATAAAGAGACTGACTCTGAAGGTAATACTCACTTTATTATGCATCTACCATGTGTCTTAGGGGTAAGGTTTATCTCTGTGGAGAGCGCTAAGCCGGCATTGGGGGTCCTTTAGACCATGCCATACCCTCTGGAACATTACATATGTAAGCAGGCTCTTCAGAGAGGAAAAGAACAGGATCTCCAGTTCCACCTATGGGGATATAGCAATCCTAAGAGCCAAAATCAATCATTTAAAGAGCCTTGGCACACGACTTAGAATAAGAAGCCAAACCGCCCGGAAACTCCCTTTAGCAGACATGTGTTTCCAGTCGCTGTCGCTGCCCAGTCTGCTAGCCGCAGTTCTGAAATGTCTGTCGGGAGCTCTCCAGGTGTTGAAGTTCAGCGCCCCCCGTCCGGAAACCATATCTGATTTTTCTGTCTGATCTGGTGCGATCCGGTGCCCATAGACTCTCATGTTAGGGGACGCCGTATCGCATCGGATCCGGGAGGATTTGATTTTTTTTTCAGATTTTTGCCCCGGACACAAAAACGCTGCAAGCCGAGATTTTGTGTCCGGGGAAAAAACTCAAATTCTGCCAGATCCTCCCTGACAGCAGGGAACTGGATGGCAATATAACTGCCATCCAGCCCCATAGGAATACTATGGGGCCAAACTCGGATCTGGGGTTGTCTGGTGCACACCGGACAGCCCCGGATCACAAAAAACATGGTGTGAAGCCGACCTAAGGATCCAGGAGTATCTAAAGATACATAAATATTATATATATATACATATGCCCAATTATAAGTAACAATCACAATTAGTGCAGTCACACACTTTACGTATTTTGCATCTTTCTCTTATTATTTCTCTTATTACATTATTACAATTTGACATCATTGTTCATATTAATGATGAAAGATTTAGATGTTTTTTTTGTTTTACTTCTAGCTAATGCAACATTCTTGGTCTGTATCCTCACTTTCTATGGATCCAGGGAAGTTCTTGGAAGAATTCCCTCATTGGCTTGAAAAACTTTCCACTCGCTATCAAGGCAACATCATCATTATTATTGACTCCATTGATCAGATTGAGGTATGCGTAAACCACAAAGTTTAATGCTGTAGTCTTCTATAGCTACAGAGCAGATTACAAGTAAATGATATTTGACTTGTCAGTGACTGACTTATGATTTTTATACATTTATTGGGTGTCTTTGTAGACTTCCTGCTCTCCTGTAACAGATTGTCCTAGGGGGCACCAGTGACCCATTCACTAATTGCCATGTTACAGCACACGTGTCATAAAACTGAGTTACTAGTGCACCTCAATGAATCAGAATATCATCGAAAAGTAAATTTATTTCAGTAATTCAATACAAAAAGTTAAATGTATATATTATATAGAGTCATTACAGAATCATCTATTTCAAGTGTTTATTTCTGTTAATGTTAATGATTATGACTTACAGCCAATGAAAACCCAAAGGTCAGTATCTCAGAAAATTAAAGTAGGGAAGATGACGGGTATAAACCGTGCTGTCGGTCTGATCATACTACATCTAGGAAGGGGAGGACGGAAATATATAATATATTTCTCCTTCGCCTCATTGGGGGACACAGACCGTGGGTGTTATGCTGCTGTCCACTAGCAGGCGACACTAGGCAGAATCTGCAAAAGAGTTAAGTGGCTCCTCCTCTGCAGTATACACCCCTGGAGCAGGAAGTGCTTCTCCAGTTTTTGCTTAGTGTCTAGGAAGCACACACAGATTTTTTTAGTGCTCCTAAAAACTTCCTTTTTGAATTTTTTTCTTCAAGAACAAGAAAAGTGGGTCTCTGACGAGACTCCCGGCATGGTCCCTCCTCGGCCCCCCATTGTTGGGGGCACCTGGTTGAGGTCGACTGGTCCCCCTAACATGCCGCTTCTTCCTCGGCCCCCCAATTTTGGGGACGCCGGGTTGAGGTTGAGACAACGACCCTCCCTCCCCATTTCCCCACTGTTGGGGTTACTGGGTTGAGGTCGAGGCGAAGGACAAGGCACCTGACGGTGGAGCAGCATCCCTCCCTAAATACTTCTTTGGGGTTCATTTAGGTCGAGACACCGCAGGTAGATCCTCTGGTGCAGCAGCCAGGACCTGCTCTAGGCACCCAGGAGTCCCCAGCTCTGCTGAAGACTCCTTACCCCTCAGCGGCAGCCTGCTCGCCGCAGTACCAGGGCACACAGCTTTGCTGTGTACCTCTGAAGGGGCCGGGGGACCAATAATGGGGAAACCAGCACTAGCAGGGACACAGCTTGCCTGTGTCCCTGCAGCAGCCAGCACTAAGGGCTGCATTCTGGTGGTTACAGAGGACCCAGTATTCTGGGTCCTCTGCGGGGGCTATTACAGCAGAGGGAGATCTTTCCCTAGCAGGGACACAGCTTGCCTGTGTCCCTGCAGCAGCCAGCAGGGCTGCACCTTGATGATCCAAGAGGACCCAGCACACTGGGTCCTCTGTGGGGGCCCACATCCCGCCACCGCTGTCTGCCCAGGGGTCAGGTTTAGTTCCGGACCCCCCCGCACCTCCGCGCCGCCCTAGCGCCATTTGCGGCCGCAGGTCTCAAATTTAGGCCGCGGCTTCGGCCTACACCGAAGCCGCCGCCTTCTCCACGCCCCCCGGCCCGCCCCCCGGATGACGAGGATGACACTTCCAGCGTCATAGCGGGGGCAGGCCAGAGCAGAGAGGGCGCGGTTTTTACAAGGAACACGCTCTTTTTCCCAGCGCCCCGCCCCCCTCTTTCCTCATCACTCTATCTCGGCCATTACAGCCAGCCAGTCTCCGGGGGGCACAGGATGAGGATGACCCCTCTCCTATAAGCAGCGGCGGCCATTAAAGGATACAGGCACTGCTCCTGTCACCGCAGCTGCCAGCCTTGAGCCCCGCACACAGCAGCCAGATATAGGGGCCAACCTGTGTGCGGATACTGTGCACACTACACATGTAACAGCTGACACATGTAATGAACCACACATGTAGGTCAGCTGTCCTGTGTGCGGACAGTCACGTGCCCACAGCCTTGCTGGCATGGCTGATAATGGGAATAAAGGTGTGTCACGGTCCGCGCTGCTCCAAGCTCAAAAAAACTCACCAATGAGTCAGAATTTCATCTAACAGATTTTCATCCTTTTATTCTCCTTCCTCCAACACGTTTCGGCGCCCCACTTGGCGCCTTCCTCAGGGATATCTTTGAGGAAGGCGACAGGTGGGGCGCCGAAACGCGTTGGAGGAAGGAGAATAAAAGGATGAAAATCTGTTTGATGAAATTCTGACTCATTGGTGAGTTTTTTTGAGCTTGGAGCAGCGCAGACCATGACACACCTTTATTCCCATTATCAAGCTTTAAAAGTACACATTTGTGTACATTGCTGTGAACCTGACATGTGTTCAAATCCGTACCTGATGTAGGTGTGCTGTGGCTGCTGTATCCCTGAAGTACGTGGTGATGTGCAAAGCAGAACAATACCCCTACTTAGGTGCAGAGCACATTAATCCAGAAAGTTCAGGTTCTAAGCTTTAAAAGTACACATTTGTGTACATTGCTGTGAACCTGACATGTGTGGAAATCCGTACCTGATGTAGGTGTGTTGTGGCTGCTGTATCCCTGAAGTACGTGGTGATGTGCTAAGCAGAACAATGCCCCAATATCCCTGAGGAAGGCGCCAGGTGGGGCGCCAAAACGCGTTGGAGGAAGGAGAATAAAAGGATGAAAATCTGTTTGATGAAATTCTGACTCATTGGTGAGTTTTTTTGAGCTTGGAGCAGCGCGGACCGTGACACACCTTTATTCCCATTATCATCCTGGATATCACCACTGGTCAGTGGTTGGTGGAGGTCCTGCAGCAGCTTGGAGTATTATACGCCATCATACGCCTTCAAACCAATTGTGGGGATCACAACTGGATCAGGTGAGTGGTTCCACATCACCACCTTAAAAATATAAAAGGGTGGGGGACAAGAGGCGCAATAGTGCCCTATCACTAGTGACACTGATGGTAATGATGGGAGTGCTGGTGTGTCACGGTCCGCGCTGCTGTGGTATGGATAAACTCACCAAAGAGCCAAGATAGTTATCATCCTTTATTTCCTCCTCTCTCCTACGCGTTTCAGCGCCACACCCGGCGCCTTCCTCAGGGACCCGGCGCCGGGTGTGGCGCTGAAACGCGTAGGAGAGAGGAGGAAATAAAGGATGATAACTATCTTGGCTCTTTGGTGAGTTTATCCATACCACAGCAGCGCGGACCGTGACACACCAGCACTCCCATCATTGTCTTGGATTCAAACCACTATCCAGTGGTCGGTGGAGGTCCTGCAGCAGCTGGAACACAGATTCCAAAACGCCTTCAAACCAGTTGTGGGGATCACAACTGGACCAGGTGAGCAGCTTCATAGCACCACCAGCATACACAAGTGTCACTAGTGATAGGGCACTATTGCGCCTCTTGTCCCCCTCCCTATTTTTCTTTTCACTGATGGTAATGGGGTGATGTCGAGAAGCCACTCACCTGGTGCAGTTGTGATCCCCACAACTGGTTTGAAGGCATTTTGGAAATATTATTCCAAGCTGCTGCAGGACCTCCACCGACCACTGAACAGTGGTTTAATCCAGAAAGATGATGGGAGTGTAGGTGTGCCACGGTCCGCGCTGCTCCAGGGCTTAAAAAACTCACCAAAGAGACAGTCAGATTTCCATCCTTTATTCTCCTCCTCCTACGCGTTTCGGCGCCGAGTATCGCTGACCTTGGCACACCTACACTCCCATCATCTTTCCACATCACCACCTTGACATTTTGCAGTGTCACTAGTGATAGGGCACTATTGCGCCTCTTGTCCCCCACCTTTTTATATTTTTACAGTATTGCTGGCATGGCGACACATATGCACAGCCAACAGGGGGTACAACGAGCACTAGGCCCCTCACAAACACTGGGAGCTCAACAGTGCTTCCTCCCTGCCGTACCCTTCAAGGCACACCAGTGCAGCCGGGGCCTTGGTTTTAGGAGTCCTACAGTGCCTGCAACAAAGGGAAGAGGGACATACGGCAGAGCCTGCCATGCCACATAAGTACGGCCGGTCTGCAATGCCCCCCATCATTCTCTGGCTTCTCCAAAAGCCATGGCTCAGCATCCGCTATGCGGGGGTACAGCGAGTACAGCACTGCGGGGGGGCACACGCACAGCGACTCTGGAGAGTTCAATGTGCAGTTTCGTTGTGCAACAGTTTCCCAACGAAAACAGCAGGACAATCGGCAGTGATATATCCTGCTCCAGCTTGTCCCCCCCTCAAGACACCGTGTAAAGAGCAATACCATACTACGAGGAGCAGTGTAACTTCCTCTACAGTAGTAATCAGCGCACGTGCCACCGCACGTATTGTTTTTTCCTAACACCGTGCCAGATGCAGGTACCTGTTGGTACACTTGTCCAACCTTATGGCTTTGCCCTGGGGGAGCTGGGTTGAAGCGAGACACCAAAATGCCTATTTCTTGGTCCCCCAACGTTGGCAGAGCCCAGTTACTATTCCAACGGCTCAAAATACTCGTCCATCAGACCCTTCCCCAGGCCCCCACACAGTCGAGAGAACTAAGTTGTGGTGGAATTACTAAGAGTTTAACTCACAGGTTTCTTCCTTGGCCCTTCATTGTTGGAGAGCCCAGTTGAAGTTGATGTAATCTACAATTATCTGACAACTGCAAGGGTCCCAGGACCATTTGCCAATTCTCTCCAAATCCCACAGCTGGAGTTCTGGTTGGCGGTGATGACAGTCAAGTCTCACTAGGCGCAGGCTGAAACACCATAACCCGCAACTGCACCAGTAATTTAGTTACGGGTCTCTGGAACCTAAGACCCATAGCACACTCCCTCCTCAGCTCCCCACCGTTGGAGGCGCTGGGTCGTAGCCGAGATTGCTTTATACCATACTCCTTCCTCGACTCCCCACTGTTGGGGACTCGGGTTGAAGCTGTGACGGCCCAAGGCCTGGCCGGCCTCTGTCCCCAAACTACAAAAATAAAACTCTGGGTCGCAGAACGTGGAATACGAGCCCTGTTGCCAATCTCCTCCCTATACCTATATTAGGTACTTGGGTTGAAATGACACGTGCGAGCACTCTGCACAGCCCGATTCAAAGCTGGACTTCGCAGACCCCCGACCGCATTAACCAATGGAGGGCCCTTCTGGACCCCGTATGACCGTGGCCCGAACATTCTTCCACGCAATCTGTCCCTTCTCGACTCAGGAGTCAAAAAGAGAATACTCACGGTGGGATAGCGCTTGCTGTGTGCAGTGCAGGAGTCCGGCGACTGAACTATCGTGGGCGCAGCCTCCGGTTTCGGCCAGCGCTGCTCATGACTCCTGGCTCCCTCTGAACCTCCGCGCCGGGCCTCTGCCGTTCCCGGGTCCCGCGATTTACGGGAGGCCCCGGCTTCAGCCTAGCTGTGACATCACTGGCTTACCCGCCCGCCCTCTGCCCGCCCTTCGCCCGCCACGCCAGCCCTCCTCCTGACGTCGGAGCCTCCGAAGCGTCAGCACAGGGAGTGGGGCGAGGCCAAAAAGGACTGAAGTGCAAAGAATACAAAGCTTTTTCCCAGCCTGAAGTTGGCAATGTCTATACTACAATTCAGCAGTCTCCCATATCTGGATGACTCTTTTATCAGTGCATGACTTTCAAGGGCTACGAACACAGTGGCGCTTACACCGTGCTCGTTAAGAAGACTCTGTAGGATCGACCTCCACAGGTCTACCGCAATTTCAGGGCACATGCTGCAGCACAGCACACGCATTCCAGGAGTCCCAGCTACGCTGCATACTCCTGACGGCCACATGCTACAGCATCACGTATGGGCCATTCCATGTCAAGTGAACCAATGATTATTACCTCTATATTTTAATTCTTTTGAGATTTTGTTATTTGATAATAGCATGTCAGACAATGCAAAATGTGAAAAGAAAAATTTTTTAAAAAATTAATTTTTTTTAAATGATTTTCAAAGTTCGAAAAAAGTGCAAATTTCTGTGTTGCCTGCCTTTACATTTCTCCTCATAACTCAGGCTATAAATAAGATAGAGAGACAAAATAAACACCGTTCTACTAAGAATTGTGCAGGCTTTCACCAGATATGTCACAAGAGGATCTTTGTTAATATTTTACCCATGCGATCACAAGCGCAAAATTTTAAAATGCATTTACGAAAAATCGGCATCATTTAAATATTTCAAAAACTGCCCATATGTCTGCTGTGCTCTTAGCCACATCTGTACCAAATTTCAAGTTGGGATCGCGATGGGATCATATTTTAAAATATTTTACTATTAATAGTGTCAATGGGTCATTCCATATCAAGTGATCTAAATATGAATTTTTTTTTTACCTGACGTCTTTAGATTTTTTTTAAAAAATTTTCTATTTGAAGTACTACTTTAGTTAATTACAAATTAAAAGTTTTGAATTTTTTTCTTAATCAGTTAATTTTTTACAGATATTTAAAGTTTTAAAAAAGTGCAAATTTTGGCCTGGTATGGCTTTAAATTTTTTTATCTCGGGCTAGAAATAAGATAATGAAGCGGGAGAGGCATCATTTTACTCAGAACGGTAACAGCTTTCATTTGATATGTCACAAGACTATATTTTTTTATATTTTGTTTCGGAAAAATCTAATTCAAAATTTTGATGCGCAATTGTGAAATAAATGTAAGTTTGAAAATTATGAAAAAATGCCTGTGTGTTACTTGTATTCTTGGTTATATTTGTGTAGAGATTCAACTTCGGACCTGTCAAATTTATATATTTTTTATTTTATGATTGTATGAGTTATTACAACTTATTGAATTTTTATTCAATAAATTGTAATAACTCATACAACCATAAAATAAAAAATATATACATTTGACAGGTCTGTTTTACCGCGTCAGAGTGACAGGGCGGATACGCCCTTACTTACGTAGCGCTCACTAATATACGAATTAGGCACACTGAATACAGTTTTATGGTAAAACAATATAACAATTTATTAAGATTACATCAGGATAATGCTCAAGTATGGAATGGCAGATACAATATTACCCTGTTTCTATAATTCAGTTCATGTAAATCATACAATTACGGTGAATCATAGTATATGGAGAAATAAGTATCAATACATACCGGAGTATTGCAACATCACCTCTCCACCGGAGGGACCACAGTGTCAACGAGAAGGAATACTCTGGTCTTGACATCACAGAAACCGTGCGTCCACGATACGTTCTGGAATGTCCCTAACTCGTAGTACTGGGCCCTCATTTTTATATACAGCTCCCACATCCTCCCCTAACACATCTTGTGCAATATGTTTAGGCCAGATCATCAGAATCTTGCAACTGCGCAGTAGGTTGTTTGACATGGGCCCGGTGCTTACTGATAACACCACCTGGGTCTGTTCAAACAGACTCAGGGTCTGTTTGACATTCTCATGTCTTCTGACCACAGCACAATGCTTCAAGGTTACATTTTGTTTGAACTGCCTCAAGGTCTGTTTGCCACTGGCCTGTCTTTTGACAATAGCCCAGTGCTTCAAAAGTTGTCCGTTACTGATTACAAAAAACCTTAGGAATGTTCTAGTATAACATTTCAAGGTTCTCCAAAATATTGCTTGTCACAAAGTTAAATCTTCATGATCATAGCATAACGCTCTAAGATGGTAGCATATGGGCATCATGACCTCCATAATCACCTATGCTGAAAACTGGATACCTATCGTAACCCAGTCACACACTCATACTTGTCTCATTTGTATCACAATCGGTCCTTGATTATTGATGTCATGCATGACCATTGCTACATGAAACCATCAAAACATCTTGGTCTCCCTTGTCTCTGAGCATCATACTATTATTGAACACAAGACTTTCTTATTTAAGCAACATAAATATTCATTACCTGTGCGGTTGTTATTTTTTCTATTGTTTTTGTAATTTTTTTACAGCACATGTCTAAGAATACACCACACAACTCTTACCCCTATATATTTTAGAATATTACACAGAAAAAGTTGGAAAACTCCTTGTAGAATTCCCATCACCCACCCCCCCAGTTCCTTTAAACCAATTGGAGGGGTTTTGAAAAGAGAAAGTATTGAGTATATCCACTATATGGAAAATTTGCTCATCTAAATAATCTGTAGATTCTACCAATTTATCCCACATCTGCATAATCATTGGATATGCAAATAGAGTACTGACAATCATATTTGCAGTACCCATTTGCACCACATGGGGGCGTCCTGTCTCCCGAGGTCTATTATCTGCTGCTCTTTTGAATATCATGTGTTTTTAGTAATATCTTAGCATCTAACTGAGAATAGGGTACAATGAAAGTAGCAGGGGTTAACCGAGCTAATGTACATGTCCCTTGGATTCCCACAGGAAGCCATTTATATGCATTTTCCCCACATACCCAATACATGTTATGTGGAAGATCCCACAAGGCTCAATGTTGTAATACTAATCGATGAACTAAATCAATTACAACACTGACATTAAATGATACACACCAACTAGGACTTTGTCCAATAGGACTACAATACCCCACATCTGGATTACCACAAGTTTCTTGCCCTGGCGTATATTCAGATGACTCATTACACTTCAAATTCCTTCATATATTACTATAAGATTCAGTAGTCCCATTCACAAACATCTTAGCAAATGTCCACAGATCTTTCCAGCAATATAGGTTTAAAAGCATCAACCATATCTAAGGTTGATTTGAAACTTATTTGTAGGTTGTCCGTGGGTACAGTTCCCAATTTAGTCAATCCTACTGTATTTCTTGGTACCCATGATCCTCCTTTGGACACCAAGTATTGTAAGTTTTTGTTGGCTCTGCTCATATTTCCTTGCCACCAAGGAAGGTTTACCCATCCTTTAATAGGTATAGGTACGGTTATGTTCCGTAACCGAGAATTCCAAGTGTCATTGTTTGCTAAGGTATTAAAACATCTGCTCCATGTTAAAATGTCCTCCATTGCCACAGGGATAGCTAGGAAAGGAATACTGGTGGCTGTTACCGGAGAATGGGTACATATCCAGAAATCAGTATGTCGACTGCTGTTCAATGCCTCAAAAATCACTTGATGAGGTTTTAAGAATCGATTGGCCGTTGGCTCCTCCTGGTAGAAATTCTTCATCCCTCCACGAAAGGGAATACCAGGACCCATAGCCACCACATCTCATACTTCATTTTCTAGAATGGCCAATAATTCTGCACCAACGATTCCATAAACTGATTTTCACTTCTGTAATCAAGAGACACAAACATTATTCCCGCAAATAGCATTTTTCTTGAGGAACATACTCCCACTTCTCAACCCCAGGTCTTACTACTAGTAGGGTATGATCTTTCCTTACTGTAATGACCTCAGCCTCAGAAGGCGGTCCTTGAACATTTTGGATCCAGATTTGGACACCTACATTCCTAGTATTTGAGGAACAAAAACCCTTGTCCCCACTAAGGGCTAATTCAGTAGGTGCGCTTCCTTCCTCAGCCTGGGCTAAAGATACAGGTATCGGCAGCATCTGTGCCATTCGCTGATCCTTTTCAATGATCAAAGGCTCTTCTCCCATATTGATCATTATTACCTTAATTTCACCTTGATAATCCACATCAATTACATTACCTCAATTATTTTAAATATCAAATGTAAATGTTCAAGATGCACTTACAAATGGAGTTTACAAACCTATTGTGTTCCTAATTAAAAAATAAAGATTAAGAACTTACATAAAACTAAAACAAAACTTTTAGGCAAATACAGATTCATCACAATGGGATGACTACTTTTTTAATTGTTTGCAAACAATTATTTTAACCGTTTACTTTGAGCTCATTTGTCTAACTTACAGGTCTTATATATAACTAAATACATTGAATCTGATTCCTCTGAAAAACTGGTTTGTCCAGTCTGAAAAGAAGCACAAAGAAAAAGTTAAAATACAAGTCAAATACTGCACTTGGTCCTTATCCTATCTGTTAGCCATATGCTAATAAGGTAGATTATTCACATATAGACAGACCAAAACAACAGAAGGGAGAGGGAAAAAAAACCTCACTGGATACATTGTATTGTGTTAATAAATAACACAGGAATTACTGGTGACCAATGTAAAATCATCCAGCCCCATATACAGAAATATGACAAATTCTGCTCTTTCTCAGTCTCACTTTTATCAACATTTGGGATCTGCAGTACTTGCGACTTTTGTGCAGTTGTAACAAAGTCGGCTTTTTTACCTGTGTCTGTAAATTCAGTATTGTTGATGGCAAGTTCTTCCTCATTCTCAATACTATCAATATTCTGGTGCAATGAATGGCTCTCTAGTTCAGTATTACAATAACGTTTAATGTGGCCCATCTCCCCACATTTAAAGCAATACCTAGACCTGTACACAGCAGACACATTCTCTGATACTACATCTTGCTCTTTTGACTCATGACACCAGTCAGTTAATAGCTTTACAAATCTTTCATATGAACTAGTATTTCTTAGAGACACTCTTGTGGCATAATCCACATTACAATGATTTGCCATTGAAAATAGAAAACTAGCATCATCCTGAGACATATCTGGATGATTGTAAACATTTCTGTACAATGCAAGATAATTACTACAGAACAACATGGGATCATCAGATCGTCTGAATCTGGACGTTACCAGTGTCTTGTAACCCCTAGTATTTCTCCTACTTAAGGTACGTTGCAACTCAAATCTATTAGACACACTGCAATCGTCTACCTCATTCTGGTTTTGCTTCTCTGTAGCTGTCTCTACAACCTGGGTCTGGCAAATATGATGAGCTTTTAATGGGTTAAGAAGAGGATCCATCTCCGTCTCCCCATGAAAATGATCATCCCCCTGTTCTGGGTTGGTGCCAGTTTGGGAGTCAGTTGACTCCTGTGCATCACTATCCCACTGATCTATTGACTCCTGTGCATCATCATCCCACTGATCTGGGTTCCTCTCCATCTCTGCTTTGACTATGGCCAAAGCTTTCCTCTTGTTCACCTTCCCCATCTTCTTTCTGCACTTATACTGTTTTACACATACAGCAGCCTGTTCTTCATCATGCTGAGTTCCAACACATTTGTCCATTGCTAACTTATTCTGACCCTGTGCTACAACCAATGCATTCTGGGCCTCACACAGCTGCATTTCCAATTCCTGCACTTTAGTTAACAATCTTTGTTTTTCCAAATGCTGTTTTCTATATGCAGATAGCAGGATCCAGCCACTCCTACCAACAGCATATAATTCTTTCCCTTTTTCTACTTTTACTTTCTGCAAGCATTCTGCCACATCAGCAGGCTCTGCGTCCTGCAAACATTTGTCCCAATGTTCACTTGAACCAACACTGTGCGACCACTTAGTCGCCAAACTATGATATGGAGTTTCCTCCCACCCTGGAGTCTCAATAGACTCACTTACAACAACTTTTTGTTCCATTTCTGACAACTTTCTTTGTATATGGGTATTCTGCTCATGCATATCTCGGTATGCACTGAGTAAAATCCACATACGCCGTCCTAAAGACACTACATCACCCGCTTTTGCGGGGACACCCCTGAGTACATCAACAACATCAGTGGGTGCTGACCCTTTGAGCTTATTCTCCCAGGGTTCTGCCAATCCACAACAATGCATTTCCTGTGCTATAATATTATATGGAGCCCTGGTCCAGCCAGGGATCTCCACACAATCATCCTCTTTCTTTTTACCTTTCTTAAACATTTTGTTTTTCTGACTTTGTGCCAAAAAGCCGAACATTTTGGCCTAGTGCCAACAAATTATTCTCTAACTCCAAAATAAATTAGGATGTGAGGATGATCTCTTATACAATTTTCTTAAACACTTTTATAACCTTTGGAATTATGAAGATCTGGATTTGGTGCCCAACAAGAAAAAAAAAAAGAAGGGAAGAAAAAAGGAAAACTACATAACGTTCACCTTCGTACAATATACCCCTCAAATTCACCCTTCCAGATATTCATAATCCTGCCGACTACGCCAATTTATGTTTTACCGCGTCAGAGTGACAGGGCGGATACGCCCTTACTTACGTAGCGCTCACTAATATACGAATTAGGCACACTGAATACAGTTTTATGGTAAAACAATATAACAATTTATTAAGATTACATCAGGATAATGCTCAAGTATGGAATGGCAGATACAATATTACCCTGTTTCTATAATTCAGTTCATGTAAATCATACAATTACGGTGAATCATAGTATATGGAGAAATAAGTATCAATACATACCGGAGTATTGCAACATCACCTCTCCACCGGAGGGACCACAGTGTCAACGAGAAGGAATACTCTGGTCTTGTCATCACAGAAACCGTGCGTCCACGATACGTTCTGGAATGTCCCTAACTCGTAGTACTGGGCCCTCATTTTTATATACAGCTCCCACATCCTCCCCTAACACATCTTGTGCAATATGTTTAGGCCAGATCATCAGAATCTTGCAACTGCGCAGTAGGTTGTTTGACATGGGCCCGGTGCTTACTGATAACACCACCTGGGTCTGTTCAAACAGACTCAGGGTCTGTTTGACATTCTCATGTCTTCTGACCACAGCACAATGCTTCAAGGTTACATTTTGTTTGAACTGCCTCAAGGTCTGTTTGCCACTGGCCTGTCTTTTGACAATAGCCCAGTGCTTCAAAAGTTGTCCGTTACTGATTACAAAAAACCTTAGGAATGTTCTAGTATAACATTTCAAGGTTCTCCAAAATATTGCTTGTCACAAAGTTAAATCTTCATGATCATAGCATAACGCTCTAAGATGGTAGCATATGGGCATCATGACCTCCATAATCACCTATGCTGAAAACTGGATACCTATCGTAACCCAGTCACACACTCATACTTGTCTCATTTGTATCACAAGGTCCCAAGTTGAATCTCTGCACAAATATACATTTACATGCAACAAAAAAGAAACACAAAAAAACAAATCCCGTAAGTGCCAGGATAAATCCATCTTAATCATCAGAACACAACGCTCAGCATTTTCAACCTGAATGCATTGAACAAACCAAAAGAAAAAAGGTGATCATATCCTCAAGTTTGATTAAACAAGATCAACTAATCAAACAATTAATAGTACGTTTTTAAAGTGGCCTTTTATCATCAATTTGTCCCTTCTAGTGGGTGAAATGTAATCTTGTCCATAAGCACTTACTAGCTATCGTCATTTCCTTTTGTGTCACAGTATGTACGGCCTGTCACTGTGTTCGGCTCCACCTGAGTTATTATCTGACTTTTGTGCACTTTTAAAATGTCTGGCTTTCTTGGATACACAAATGATGGCGCTGGACCAGAAGGATGCAATGAAGTCAATTCTACTTCTTCATTTTCACAGTCTTTGGAGAGTACAGTAGCCAGCCACCAGTGCCAACCATATTCACAGGTCACATAGCCAGTTATGTCATCCATTGCCAATCTTGTGCCGCCTTCTACCACCTCATGGACTTCACTGTGTTTACTGAATGAAAACATCCTTGTTTTTATTGCTGAGTCCCTTTGATGGGTTCTTGGGTTCTGCTTCCTGTAACCGATGTTTTAACAAACTCTCCTCTTCGTAGTCCTGGTTTGTACAATATTCAATACAATATTGTTCATTCTCAGGTTGAGCCCTAACAAAGCTTTCTCCTATATGTCCCCTCCTGCTTCTAAGCTGTAACATATCAAAATAATACAGTAATGTCTAAAAATCATGGATTATTTGGTGAATATAGACCCCACACTTTTAGACCACAGGCTGAACAGATCTGAATTCAAGATTTTCGAGTTGACACTATAATAGTTAAATATTTTAAAATATGATCCCATCTTGATCCCAACTTGAAATTTGGTACAGATGAGGCTAAGAGCATAGCAGACACATGGGCAGTTTTGGAAAATTTTAAATTATGCCGGTTTTTCGGAAATGTGTTTTAAAATTTTGAGTGTACGATCGCATGGGTAAAAAATTAACAAAGATACTCTTGTTTCATATCTGGTGAAAGCCTTGACAGTTCTGAGTAGAATGGTGTTTATTTAGTTTCTCTATCTTATTTCTAGCCCGAGATATGATAGAAAATGTAAAGCCATACCAGGCCAAAATTCACGCTTTTTTAAACCTTAAAAATCTGTAAAATATTAGCTGATAAAGAAAAAAATTCCAAACTTTTTATTAGTAATTAACTAAAGTTGTACTTCATATAGAACACTTCATAAATGACATGTTTAGTGATATAATAGAAAACAAATTTACATATATAAATAGGGGTTAACATTTTTGGTTCTTTTAATCTTGTTTAATCAAACTTGAGGATATGATCACCTTTTTTCTTTTGGTTTGTTCAATACATTCAGGTTGAAAATGCTGAGCATTGTGTTCTGATGATTAAGATATATTTATCCTGGCACTTACAGGTTTTGTGTTTTGTGTTTCTTTTTTGTTGCATATAAATGTTTTATTCAATAAGTTATAATAACTCATACAACCATAAAATAAAAAATATATAAATTTGACAGGTGCCAAGTTGAATCTCTACACAAATATAACCAAGAACACAAGTAACACACAGGCATTTTTTCACAATTTTCAAACTAACATTTATTTCACAATTGCACATCAAAATTTTGAATTTGATTTTTCCCAAACAAAATATAAAAAAATATAGTCTTGTGACATATCAAATGAAAGCTGTTACCGTTGTGAGTAAAATTATGCCTCTCCCGCTTCATTATCTTATTTCTAGCCCAAGATAAAAAAAATGTAAAGCCATACCAGGCCAAAATTCGAACTTTTTTAAAACTTTAAATATCTGTAAAAAATTAACTGATTAAGAAAAAAATTCAAAACTTTTAATTTGTAATTAACTAAAGTAGTACTTCAAATAGAATTTTTTTTTTAAAAAAATCTAAAGACGTCAGGTAAAAAAAATATTCATATTTAGATCACTTGATATGGAATGACCCATTGACGCTATTAATAGTAAAATATTTTAAAATATGATCCCATCGCGATCCCAACTTGAAATTTGGTACAGATGTGGCTAAGAGCACAGCAGACATATGAGCAGTTTTCGAAATATTTAAATGATGCCGATTTTTCGTAAATGCGTTTTAAAATTTTGTGTTTGCGATCGCATGGGTAAAATATTAACAAAGATCCTCTTGTGACATATCTGGTGAAAGCCTGTAGAATTCTGAGTACAACGGTGTTTATTTTGTCTCTCTATCTTATTTCTAGCCCGAGATATGATAGAAAATGTAAAGTCATACAAGGCCAAAATTCGCACTTTTTTAAAACTTTAAAAATCTGTAAAAAATAAACTGATGAAGAAAAAAATTCAAAACCTTTTTTTTTGTAATTAACTAAAGTTGTACTTCATATAGAAAAAAGATTTAAAAAATCTGAAGACGTCAGGGAAAAAAAATATTCATTTTTGGATCACTTGACATGGAATGACCCGTATGGAGTCTCAGCCGTATTGGATGCACAGCATCGCATGAACACGGCGGCCTTTGGTTGCACATCCACAGCTCTAGTCAAATTTCCCCAGACAGGACACGGATTCTTCGTCTGGGAATCCGCAGCCTCAGTCAGAGGTCTCTCCAATCCTTCACAACTGCTATAAGAGTCCTAGACCGCATAGTAGCAGCTTGGAAGTCAGTTCCATTGGCTCAGCTGAATCGCCGGCCTTTGCAATTATCCATGCTTAGGTGTTGCACGAGAACAGGATGGGGTACGATGTACCCCCATCACAATGCACATGGCAGTAGCCTTGCCCTGTCTCGAAGATGCCCCTCAATCTACGAACATTCGTGCAGTATCTCTAGTACTGAAATCATTCATTCACCTTCTGGCATTCGAACATGTCAGGATACAGTCAGACAATGCCACAACTGTGGCATATGTCAACCACCAGGGTGGAACCTGCAGTCTCTAAGCGATGACAAGTTCACCACATCCTTTACTAGGTGGAATCCTTGGAACACTGTACTGTCAGTTGTTCTCATACCAGGTGTACACGTCTGGGAGGCTGATTTCCTAATCCACCAAGGGATGGACCCAGGGGATTGGCCCCTTTATCTAGAAGTCCTCTGTCGAAACGCCAACGCCAGGACACCACAGATATGGACCTGACGGAGTCACGCCTCAATGCCACGGTCCCGGCCTTCCTGGCCTGATCTCAGGATCCACAGTCAGTGGGACAGACGCACTAGTCCAAGCCTGGACCGGTATCCGTCTCTCCTATATTCTTTCCCCACTAACAGTCTGGAATATCAAACGGGAATGTCGCGGGATCGTCTTCGCGGTCTCAGATCGACCCACACGCGCCTGCTGCACAGACTCGTCCAATTTATAGCAGCAGTACCAGGACGTCTCACAGACAGTCCAGACCTGCTCGATCACGGCCAGTTCTCCCTCAGAATTCCTCTCATCCGAGGTTACTGGCGTAGCCTTTGAGACCTAGAATTTAACCCAAGAGGTTTTTTCCCCAGGATATTGTAACGACTGTAGTCACAGAGAGGACACCAGCTTTATCAGTGATATCCCATCACACGCGTAATCGTTTTGGTTTGTTGCTTGGGGCACCTCTAGAGGTCATTCCCCTTGGCCCTACTTCATGCCAGGGACTCTCCGTTTCTTCCACTCAGACCTAGACTCAGGTCTGTCCTTAAAGTTTCTTACACAGCAGGTTTTCAGCTGTTTTTCACTCTCTTACAAACACGTCTTGCCTCCAGACTTCTATGAACTCCTTCCTTCGAAGGGTGTGCTATTTAAGATCTCCATACAACAAGACTACACCCGTGGGGACCTGAACTTTGTCCTCACGGCACTACAAGAACCACCTTTTTAGCCTCGATGGGATATTACCTTTAGCATCCTCATCCAAATAGTAGTATGGTTCGGTGGCATTTATTTGTCTCTGCGGAAGTATCGGTACTTGCAGCGGTCTCATGTAATCCTCCTTTTCTAGTCTTCCATCTGGACAAGCTTGTCCTATGGCTGGTTCCATTCTTCTTTCTAGGGTAGGCTTACTCCTTCCACCTACATGAAGACATCTCTCTGCCATCGCCGCGCCCGACTCCAGTCTGTCCGGGCACGAAGGACCTACATATGTGGGACCTTGTCAGGGCCCTACGCGTCTGGGTATCCCAGACAGCGCCCTTCTAAGAAGTCGGATTCTCCTTTTATCCTTCTTCCAATGGACCTACATAAAAGCATGTCAGTCTCTAAGGCTCCCCTAACCAGGTGGATTTCTGTAACCATCCAAGACACTTATACCTTTGAAAACTCATCCCTTCCGGCAGGTCACGGCACATTCTACTATGGCCGTGGAAGCCTCCTGGACAGTTCGGTAAGAGGTATCGGCGAAACTGGTGTTTAGGCAGCCAAAAGGTCAGCCTACACCCATACCCAAGCCACTATAGTGCTTGCACTCAGTCCTCGACAAATGCAGGTCTGGGTACACGTGCACTCCAGGTGGCAGCAGCCCGCCTGCCGGTCCATAGTTCTTCACTGACCATGCTCAGTGTCTCTAGTTCCATTGTTCTTTCCCACCCAGGGACTGCTTTGGGACGTCCCACGGTCTGTGTCCCCCAATGAGGCAAAGGAGAAAAGGAGATTTTTGTGTACTCACCGTAAAATCCTTTTCTCTTAGCCTCTAATTGGGGGACACAGCACCCACCCTATTGCCCTTTTTTCTACAGTTCTCGCATAGCTTCTCAGCTGTTTCATGGTTAACATGTTTGCCTATTATCACTCTGTTAGCTGTTGACTGTTTAAACTTGTGCCTGCTTAGTTCCAGGCCTTGTAGAACTGTGAGCCTGTTTAGTTACAGGCCTTGTTATACGATTATTGCTTCGTTAACCTCACTGTTTTCCACATGCGCCTGCTTGGTTACAGGACTTGTGGTACTAGTATTAGTCTGCTATATCTTGACGGTTTACACACGTGCCTGTTTGGCTCAGACCTTGTTACACTGTTATTACCTTGTTAACTATATTTGTTTACACAGGTTGCCTGCGTAGACTCCTGTGTCACTCTTATTATCTGTTAGCTCTCCTACTGCTTTAGCACAAAACTGGAGAAGCACTTCCTGCTCCAGGGGTGTATACTGCAGAGGAGGAGCCACTTAACTCTTTTGCAGATTCTGCCTAGTGTCGCCTCCTAGTGGACAGCAGCATAACACCCATGGTCTGTGTCCCCCAATTAGAGGCTAAGAGAAAAGGATTTTACGGTGAGTACACAAAAATCTCCTTATAGACATTACAGCACAAGATTGCAAATTATTCTTTTTTTAAGGTAAAACATTTTTTTTTTTTTTTAAATACAGATAAATGTTTTACCTCCACAAAAAGAATCATCAGTGCAAAACACAATATGACTAGAGTGATGAAAAAATAGAAAAAGCTTATACCTCTCACAAGAAGGAGAGGAGAAAAATTAAAGAGTTAAAGGGATCCTGTCACCCCCAAAACACCTCTAAAGCTATTAAAAGCTGTCCCTAGAGCATAGTAACACTTACCCTACACTCCTTTTAGCTCCTAAATGCACCAAGTGAAATTGCAGATAAATGTTATTACAGTACCTCATTAGGGATGATAATGAGTGACTATGCTATTCATAGTCACCCTGGCAGACTCTCCCACTTCATGATATCACGCCTCCATAGGCGTGATCTTCTAATCAGATTAAAATGCGCGCCTCCCCGCTCTGTGCTGTGTCTCGGACGGCCTGTAGTGGGGCTGGGTGACTCGAATCGCGTCATTTCCGGCGCCGGGTGACGTATGTACACCCGCGCCGCTGTTAGCTTCAAGACCTGCAGTGCGCGGTTTGAAGCTAACCGAGCGGAGCGGGTGTACTACGTCACCCGGCGCCGGAAATGACGCGATTCGCGTCACCCAGCCCCACTACAGGCCGAGACACAGCACAGAGCGGGGAGGCGCGCATTTTAATCTGATTAGAAGATCACGCCTATGGAGGCGTGATATCATGAAGTGGGAGAGCCTGCCAGGGTGACTATGAATACCATAGTCACTCATTATCATCCCTAATGAGGTACTGTAATAACATTTATCTGCAATTTCACTTGGTTCATTTAGGAGCTAAAAGGAGTGTAGGGTAAGTGTTACTATGCTCTAGGGACAGCTTTTAATAGCTTTAGAGGTGTTTTGGGGTGACAGGATCCCTTTAAAAATAATATGTTCCTTTCCTAATTAACTAGTCAAATATAATGCAAGATCTTATAATAGGAATTTCTATCAATTCATACATTAGTGCATGGTTTATAAATCAGAGCCTGTTACCGCCAAGTAATAAGCCACTGTATGGAATATACACAACATTTAACAGGTGTTTTATTTTCCAGCAATCAGAAAAGCACATGAAATGGCTGATCGATCCCTTACCAGTGAATGTTCGAGTAATCGTATCTGTGAATGTTGAAACCTGTCCCCAAGCATGGAGGTAAATCACGCCCCACTATACTGTAGCATTGACGAAGTATTGAAGCTGGTTAGGTCCAGCAATCCGGCCACCTTTATAGCAGCCCGTGCAGGCTCTGAGCAGTAACGCTCCTCGCCTAGGTAATCAGCCACCACTAATATAGCTGAGCCATAGAGCTAACAATCCCTCCAGTCTCGAGAACAGAGAGGATTGTTAATACACTGTAAATGGCAAAGTTGCTTGTTTTTGCACCAACCACTATTCTGTTCTCTTGACTTGTGAATTTACCTTTCTGTTTGAATATATAGAATAGAAATAGAAGTAAAGCAATGATAGGCAACATTATGTAAATTGTGAAATCTCCTAAATATGGATATTGTGCCAAAGGGAAGCTTTATATTAACTAGACGGCACAGTGGCTCAGTGGTTAGCACAGCAGTGCTGGGATCCTGGGTTCAAATCCCACCAAGGACAATATCAACAAGGAGTTTGTATGTTCTCCCCGTGTTTGTGTGGGTTTCCTCTGGGCACTCCGGTTTCCTCCTACACTCCAAAGACCTACAGATGGCATGTTTACCTTGTGAGCCCCAATGGGGACATTGTTGCAAATGTATGTAAAGCGCTATGGAATTAATAGCGCTGTATAAATGAATAAATATTGTATTATTATTATGGCAACTTCTGAGGACATTAAATTGTTATTAGAACCCAATCCATAAAACCTGTTTAATTAGTTTAAAACTTAAAAAATGTAAATGGAAAGCTTCGGGCACCTCTTGCATGGTCTCCAGGCACTTAGCAGATAATATACTTTAGCAATCACAATCTATGGGCTTTATTATAGACTGTGGCCAACGCTCCATCTGGATCCCCTGAACTCAAAAGACGTGAAGTCTCTTATAAATGTCGAGTGCAGTGCGATTAGTATTGTATTAACCAAGGAGCAGGTACGTGTTTGTCTTACAAGAATTATTTCCACTTTTTATGAGTGTGATACTTACTATGGCCAATATACAGTTATTCCTATGTGTTCAGTATTGTTTTATATTGAACATATATGTCTGATTCTACTCCTTAATATTTCTTGCTTCCTGACAGCTCTAATAAGCTATGAGTGGTTATTAGAAGTTTTTGCTTGCTGAGTAAACTATCGCTTTCTTTTTCCAGGAAAGGAAACTGGAGAGACACTGTCGTTCTGCTACAACCTGCAATCCCTTATATGTAACTTTATTGGCTAAAATACTGATCTGGTAGGTGGAAATATACAGTACCTCCTCTGTCTATAGGGGACCTATCAGCTGTCCCATGATATTAAAGTTCTAGAGCAGATTTTCTTACCCAGTTATCAGATGTATTCAGAAATGTCTAGAAGGAATAACAGAGGAATGGCATATTCCAGAATTCTGACCGCTGCGAGGATGTGCCAGTTTCTCAGATGGGAATGGACAGCAATCATGTGATATGCATGTTCCAGGCGCAACCTGACTAGTGGGTGCGGCCTCACTTAATACAAGTGGGTGTTCCGACTAGTGGGAGTGGCCATCTCGTGTACACAGCCTTGCGAAATACACTTGTATTGAGCGAGGCCATGTCCACTAGTCGGAAGCTCTGGCTGGGAACATGCATACCGCATAACTGTGATCTGTTCCCAGTTTAGAAACGCAATCCTTGCAGTGCCCAGCTTTTTTTTTTTTTTATGAGGACTTGAGCAAAACAGACATGTCAAGAGAGGTGACAGTTTCTCTTTAAAGAGAAATGTATCAATACATCAAGACTGGAATAGTGCACAATCACCGCATGGCAGTCTTGCTGAAATAGAAGGCACGTAATGAATTTGGCACCTTTTTTCAGTGGTGTGTGTCTCCATAGTCTGCGCCAGAAATGCTACTCCAATTAAGGATTGGAATAGCATTTCTGGAGTGCACAGCCCTGGCATTCTGGATGGATGGGGCAGGTGGTTGTAGCCGCACTCCCTCCCTGACTCCACCCATTTCAGTAAATCGGAGTCAAACTCGCGGAAAAAAAAAAGAATTTCCTAATTTTGCTCAGCTCACTGTCGTGCCTACGTTTGTGACTTCTCAAGCTGGCCTAAAAGCTTTGCTGAATCGGCGTTAATGTGTCCCCAGACTACACTTTTAAAGGAGTATTCCTGTAATAGAATGTATGTAATATTTCATTAGCATAAGCATAATTTATCTGAATGAAGAGGGTGATTTTTTTCTTTTCGTTTTTTTCCTCAGCAATTGAAAAACTAAATAAAATACTAAACTTTTTTAATCCATATGAATAAAAACATATAAGTTCACATTTATTTAAAAGCGTGTATACTACTGGACAATTCAGGGGTCATGTGACAGTCAGCGACCACTGATCAGCTGCAGCCTTTACTATTTCGCTCCCTCTGGCACAAATATTGATGGACTGCAACTGATCAGTGGCTCCTGATTGGATACAACAGTCACATGACACAACAATGTTACACGAGGTCCCCTCAAGCAGTAGCATTGCCAGCATCACTATAACAGTGCCACTGTGGTAGGTGAGTATCAATTGTTATAATTTTCTATGGGGAACTGAGGTGAATCGGTAAGTGTTGGTCAGTAGTGGACAACCCCTATATCATGGTTACTTTACCTTTAGTATGTGCTCACAAACTGCACAATACATTAGTGAAAGGAGAAAGCATTATACGGAGTCTATGTGATTGACTAGTCCCTGCTTTAGTCTGGTTCCTACAAAGATGTCAACATTAACACCAATTATAATGTACATATGCATTCTATTTAGGGCTGCAAACATGGGGGACGTTACAGAAGTCTTACCGCTTTGCCTACAGTGTCAGGATACTGTGTCTTTGTATCGGCTGGCACTCCATACTGTGCAGGAATTCCTGCCAACTACACAAGACAAGGAGCTCATGAGAGAGGTAAGAACCGTGCACCCATCTAAAGCCTGAAATAATGACTAATATTTAGTGTGAAATCTTAGCATCGTGTGTATAGGTAGTATATTCAGTATTCAGGACTCAAAATAACTCGTTGCCCTAGATCAAGGCTGGGAACGTCTGCCCTCCTGGGTAGATTCCCAAGGGGCCCAGTCATCTGTATTGCTAGCCACGAGTCCTTTAATACCGCTTTAGACTGCAAGCACGCACATACAGCAATCATTACTGAATGGTGCAGTGCATGTAATGAAAGATTACATTCTTCATGGGTAGTGTGAGCATGCCCATGCGTCTCAGTGTCTCCTATGTGATATATATGTGAAGCAGTCCCTGTGCCTCCTATGTGATGTATATAAAACAGTCTCAGCGTCTCCCATGTGATGTATATACATCAGTCTCGGTGTCTTCTATTTGATCTATATACTACAGTCTTGGTGTATTTTTTTGTAATGTATATAAAACAGTGTCAATGTCTCCTATGTGATGTATGTCAAGTCTTGTGGTTCTGTACCGAGCGGGCCCCTCGCACTTCTGGACGGACTCCAACTATCTGTGGGGTCACCTGTTGCCCCTCACTGGCCATGAGGGGTGGGGTGTCACTTCTGGAGAGGGGAGCCTAGTGCAGGTGCTCGGTAAGGCTTTGTATTACGCTATGGGAGAATTACTTCTGGTGTTGCTGAGAAGCAAGACCCAGTCACTCCCAGCGATCATGCTGTTCAGGGGTCCCAGGATGCAGGGTCCCCTATTGTCAGCTATTGCCAGTAGATACTGGAGGCTGTGTCTGCTGGTTTAACCAGATGGTGAGAGGTTCCTTCCATTCCACCTAACTTGCCCCCTCCTTTGCTTCTCTGGGCTGAGGGTGGAGATTGAGCATTGCCTCAGCGACGTTAGGTGTTTTTCTGAGAGGAAATTTTAAACCCGCCATATCCTCTGTGTTGTGTTGATTATTTCTTTTGATTTGGTAGTAAAGTTTAGTTAGTTGGTATGCTTTCCTCTTTTGCTCTGACTGTTTTGTTTTATAATTGGTTTTGTCATGTGTGATGCAAATAAGGCAGTCTCTGATACTCCTATGTGATGATATACAACAGTCTCAGTGTCCCTATGTATGATATACAACAGTCTCAGTGTCTCCTATGTGATGTATATAGAAAATTCTTGGCATAACAATTGCAGTGTGCACATGGCCTTATTGTGAACAGTTAAGCAAGTTGAAGATGAAATGATCTCTAAGGCCATGTGCACACACTGAGTATTTGATGTGTTTTTACCTCAGGATTTGTAGACAAAACAGGAGTGGAGCCTAATAGAAACACGTCACCACTTCTGTGTTTAATCATCCATTCCTGGTTTTGGCTACAAATCCTGAGGTAAAAAACTCATCAAATACTCAGTGTGTGCACGTGGCCTAAAAGGCATTACATTGAAGATGACACATTTCTTTTGCATTTTAGGCAAAAAAAATATTTAAATTTTTTACATATCAAAAATTACAAAATGGAAAATGAGCTGCTGAAAAAGTTTTTGCCCTTGGAGATTTTTGTGCTCAGATCATTTTATGCAAGTTTTCAGACCTTAATTAGCCTGTTAGGCTGCTTTCACACTGGTAAAACCCTGTATGCCCAGGAATCCCCACACAAAAGGCAAACTGGATGCTGCAAGGATCCATAATGACACACCGCCAAGGGGGCATGTAATTAACAATTGCATTATGCCCATGCATTATGCCCATGTCCAGCGCATGCACAGTTCATGCTTCACAGCCTGGAAGTACGGATCCGCCGGAATCTGTACTGCCCGTGGCTTTCTGTGCCCATAGGCACCTATTCTGATTATTTACGTGGTGCTGGGGATCCATGTAGATCCGTGGCATCACGTTACTTTTCACGGAGATCAAAAACTTAACATGATACATTTGTGGTCTCCGTGAAAAGTAACGTGATGGCGCAGATCCACAAGGACCCGCGGCAAAACAGTGACACCAGGATGCCCATGGAAATGTTTTCCATCCCCATTGAAAGACAGTGGGGCCAAAAACTGATTCGTGGGCATCCTGTTTTTCACGGATTCACACTGATGCCAGTGTGAAAGCAGTCTTAAGGTACCGTTACACGCGGCAATATTGCTTGCAATGTCACTGGCAGTTTGCTGGTTGCAGTGAAATCATGGACACATTGTTACATTTGTACACGGCAACAAAATAGAACAATGTGTCCATGATTTCACTGCAACCAGCAAATTGCCAGTGAAATTGCATGCAATATTGCCGCGTGTGACGGTACCTTTAGGGTACCTTTTACATGCCGCAATATCTGCTGGCGATATGAGGCAATCTAACATGCGCGTGCATGTTTTTCATGGTCGCCTCAAATCGCCGATGGCGGCATTACACGCCGCAATTTCGCCCTCATCCTAAGGTGATGTGTCACCCCGGAAATCCCTCACCAACAGAGTAACCAATCCGGTGGAATTCCCTCACTGCTTCACATGCCGCAATCCCAAAGGCAATGTGGGCGTACATGTTCAGTGCGGCGAAGAGATAGGCGTGCCACAGTGGTTTACACCGCGCCCCATACACGCTCATTGGACAACGCAACAGCGTTCCGATTGGTCAGCCTGCTCTGGAAGGCTGGCTAATACATGACGCCATTGCCATTTGTGTGGTGCTGGACAGACAGCTCTTCAAATATTGCGCGGTGTCAATTGACAGCCAATGGGAACACAGTAGCCCACACCAATCAGTTCACACGGGGACTACAGCATGCTGTGGCACGCCTACAGGACATCAATAGGCGATGCAGATTCCATCACTATCGCCCTATCACGTGCCAAAACCCAGAAATCTTGCCTTCATGATTGCCTCTGATTTTGGAGCAGTGCTCTGAAATCAGGAACCAGGCGACAGGCGATTTATCGCCGCCAAATTCCCCAATTACACGCCGCAAGTGGGAGACAATTTGACGGCGATAGTTTCAGGGCAATATATCACCGTCAGGATTCCCAGCCACGGTTGTGGCGTGTAAAGGTACCCTTAAGGTACCTTCACACTATGCAATATTGCTAGGCAATTTCATTGGCAATTTGCTGGTTGCAGTGAAATCATGGACACATTGTTCTATTTTGTTGCTGTGTACAAATGTGACAATGTGTCCATGATTTCACTGCAACCAGCAAATTGCCAGTGAAATTGCCTAGCAATATTGCTGTGTATGAAGGTACCTTTAGAGTTATGGCTTGTTCACTAACATCAGTAGGAAAGGCCAGTTGATGCAAATTTCACAGCTTTATAAAAATCCAGCCTCCTCTAAGCTTGTGCCAAAAAAACAACAGTCATGGATTCTTCTAATCAGCTGCCTAGCACTCTGAAAATGGTGGAGGCCCACAAAGCCGGTGAAGGCTTATAAGAAGATAAAGCATTTTCAAGTTGCCTTTTCGTCAGTTCAAAATGTAATTAAGAAATGGCAGTTAATAGGAACAGTGGAAGTGAAGATAAAGTCTGGAAGACCAAGAAAAATTTCAGTTAATGCTGCTCGTACGATTGCTAGAGAGAAAAACCCCTGCTTGACTGCAAAGACCTTTATGAAGATTTAGCAAACTCTGGAGTTGTGGTATGTTGTTCTACTGTTCAAAGACACCTGCACAATTATAGCCTTCATGGAACAGTCATCAGACGAAAACCTCTCCTGTGTCTTTACCATAAAATTCAGTGTGTGCAAAAAAACATCTAAATAAGACTGATGCATTTTGGAAACAAGTCCTGTGGATTAATGAGGTTAAAATAGAATTTGTTAGCCACAATGATCAATAGTATGTGTGTAGAAAAAAAGGTGCAGAATTTCAGGAAAAGAACATCTCGCCAACCTTTAAGCATGGGGGTGAATCAATCATGCTTTGGGGTTATATCATGGAATGGGGAACATTTCATGGGTAAATGGAAGAATGGATTCAATGAAATCTTGATGCCAAAAATTCTTAATGCCAACATAACATCATCTGGAAAAAAGCTGGTTGGATGATGATCCTAAACACATGTTAAAATCTACAATAAACTATCTCAAAAGGCGCAAGCTGAAGGTTTTACAATGGCCCTCACAGTCCGCAGATATGCATATTATTGAAAATGTGTGGCTAGACCTCAAAAGAGCCTTTCAATCAAGACGAGCTAGGACTCTCACAGAATTGGAAGAAGAATGGATGAAAATCCCTGAAACAAAGATTGAAAGACTCTTGGCTGGTACAAAAATCATTTCCAAGCTGTGATACTTGCAAAAGTACTAGTTACTAACCATGCAGAACTCAAACTTATGCATCTTTTTTTCAGTTTTGTCATTTTTAAATTTGTAATATGAATATATATATACTAGGTGGAGGCTCAATGCTTTTGCATCGAGAGAGCGGTGATGTCACGTTGGGGGGTGGGTTCTGGTGGCCATCTCTCACTGTGTACTCTATCTTTTTCCCTGTGCAGTCTTCACCTGCCGACTCTCTCTCCCCTCATGTGGTCTCTCCATTGTGCTGTCTTCTCCCTGTGTTCTCTCCTCCCAGTATGTAATGTATACAAATGAAGGTATTTTTGCTTAAAAACCCATTTCTATGTTTATTTTTATTTACTACAGTGTTTAATTTCCTGGTAAAAATGTGTGGGGCTTTGCTGTGTTTTCTATTGCCAGCGCAGATAAACCAAGCAGATATTGGCTGCCAAACCCCGCTGCCTGGTGTTCGCTTCGCTGGCAATGAAAAATACAGGGGACACATTGTTTTAACTATTTAAATGAATAATAAAAAAAAAATGGCGTGGGCTCCGCTGTATTTTCTATTGCGACCCAAGGTAACCCAGGCAGCTGGGGGCTAGAATTCTCAGCGTGGTAAGGCTGAAGCATTCTGGGCCCCCCACGCTGAAAATTACAGCCAGCAGCAGCCCCAGAATTTGTGCCTCCATGAGAGATGCCAAAACTGGCGGTTACCCTCCTCTTCCATCTGCCGTGTAGCAGTGGCAGACTGGGTAATAAAGGGGTTGATGTCAGCTTTTTTGGCATCTGACATCAAGCCCTATTGCTTATGTCAGCTGCCAGTATGACAGCCGGCCATTGCCAATATTTTCAGTAAAGAGGATAAAAAACATGCAGAGAGAAAATCCTCTAGTGCATACAAAGTAGATAAGACACCTCGTTATCCACTTTATTAGATTCCACCAAGTTGCTCTGCAATGTAATCCTGTAATTACTGTAATCTTGCTGGTGGGTGAGGGGGTATGTGATGTGTTCATGCTACCGCCGACATCTTCCTGTACCCGAGTGTTTAAAGATGGATGGCGGCGATGTAAGTGTGCATGTGTGTGTCCCCGCCACGTCATGTGTTCCGGCACGTTTGTGTATGTATATGTGTGTTGACCCGCTGCGTGACGTGACCCACCATGTGTTTATATATGTGTGTGTATGGGTGTCCTCGCTGTGTCATGTGACCAGCCGCGTGTGCTTATACGTGTGCATATGTGTTTTTTTTATTGTGGACCTCGCTACATCACTTGACCACCGTGTGTATGTAATATATATGTGTATGTCACCACTGCATCACATGACCTGTTGCATGTGTGTATGTGTGTGTCCCCGTGCGTGTATGTGTATATACTGTGTCTATATGTGGTCCCACTGCATCATGTGGACGCTGTGTGTGTATATGTATTTGTATATGGGTCCTTGCTGGATCATGTGACCTGCCACGTGTGTACATGTGTGTGTATGTGGACCCGCTACGAGTGTGTGTATATGTGTATGTCCCGCTGCAAACGTGACCCGCCGCATGTATGTATATGTGGAGTCCCTGTGTCAACGTGATCAGCTGTGTGTATATATGTGTGTGTATGCCCTCCACCATGCCATATGACCCCCCAGGTGTATGTGTGTGTATATTATACAGTGCCTTGTGAAAGTATTTGGCCCCCTTGACCTTTTCAACCTTTTGTCACATTTCAGGCTTCAAACATAAAATTATAAATTCTAATTTTTTTGTGAAGAATCAACAACAAGTGGGACACAATCGTGAAGTGGAATGAAATTTATTGCATATTTTAAACTTTTTTTAACAAAAAAAACTGTAAAGGGGGCGGTGCAATATTATTCGGCCCCTTGAGTTAATACTTTGTAGTGTCACCTTTTGCTGCGATTACAGCTGCAAGTTACTTAGGCTATGTCTCTATCAGTTTTGTACATCGAGAGACTAAATTCTTGCCCATTCTTCCTTGCAAAACAGCTGGAGCTCAGTGAGGTTGGATGGAGTGCGTTTGTGAACAGCAGTTTCAGCTCTTTCCACAGATTCTCGATTGGATTCAGGTCTGCACTTTGACTTGGCCATTCTAAAGGACGGTTTACACACACAGATATTGTGCAAAGATTGTTCGCAGATCTCTGGTTGCAGTGAAATCATGGAAACATTGTTCCATTTTGTGGCTGTGTACAAATGTAACAATGTGACCATGATTTCACTGCAACCAGAGATCTGCTAGCACAATTATCTGTGTGTGTAAACTGGCCTTAACACTTGGATACATTTATTTTTTAACCATTCCATTGTAGATTTTGCTTTATGTTTGGGATCATTGTCTTGTTGGAAGATAAATCTCCATCCCAGTCTCAGGTCTTTTGCAGACTCCAACAGGTTTTCTTCTAGAATTGTCCTGTATTTGGCTCCGTCCATCTTCCCATCAATTTTAACCATCTTCCTGTCCCTGCTGAAGAAAAGCAAGCCCAAACCATGATGCTGCCACCACCGTGTTTGACAGTGGGGATGGGTGTTTTGAGGGTGATGAGCTGTGTTGCTTTTACACCAAACATATTGTTTTGCATTGTGGCCAAAAAGTTTGATTTTGGTTTCATCTGACCAGAGCACCTTATTCCACATGTTTGCTGTGTCTCCCAGGTGGCTTGTGGCAAACAACAAATAAGACTTTTTATGGATATCTCTGAGAAATGGCTTTCTTCTTGCCACTCTTCCATAAAGGCCAGATTTGTGCAGTGTACGACTGATTGTTGTCCTATGGACAGACTCTCCCACCTCAGCTGTAGATCTCTGCAGTTCATCCAGAGTGATCATGGGCCTTTTGGCTGCATCTCTGATCAGTCTTCTCCTTGTTCGAGATGAAAGTTTAGAGGGAGGCCAGGTCTTTGTAGATTTGCAGTGATGATACTCCTTTACTCCTTCCATTTCAATATGATCACTTGCACAATGCTCCTTGAGATGCTTAAAATTTGGGAAATCTTTTGGTATCCAAATCCAGCTTTAAACTTCCCCACAACAGTATCTTGGACCTGCCTGGTGTGTTCCCTGGTCTTCATGATGCTCTCTGCACTTGAAACAGAACCTGAGATATCACAGAACAGGTGCATTTATATGGAAACTTGATTACACATAAGTGGATTTCTATTTATCATTACCAGTCATTTAGGACAACATTGGATCATTCAGAGATCCTCACTGAACTTTGGAGTGAGTTTGCTGCACTGAAAGTAAAGGGACCGATTAATATTGCATGTCCCCACTTTTCAGTTGTTTATTTGTCAAAAAAGTTATAAATATCCAATAAATTTTGTTCCACTTCACGATTGTGTCCCATTTGTTGTTGATTCTTCACAAAAAAATTAGAATTATATATCTTTATGTTTGAAGCCTGAAATGTGGCAAAAGGTTGAAAAGTTCAACAGGGCCAAATACTTTCACAAGGCACAGTATACATATACACACACATATACATATATGTATGTATGTATATATATAAATAATATGTGACGTGACCCGCTGCGTCACATGTACCACCGTGTGTTTATGAATGTGTGTATATATGTGTGTATATAACGTGACCCGCTGTGTGTGTATACGTGTGTATGTATATATGTGCGTGTGTGTATGACGTGACCTGCTGCGTAACGTCATAGACATATATATTTGTATGTATAACATCAATTACACACACACTCTCACATGTATACATACATACACAAACACATATACACATGCAGTGGGTCACGTCATACACACACATATACACACGCAGCAGGTTACTTCATACACACACTCTCACACATATATACATATACACACACACACTGGTGTTAGTCCCCCCTCGCTGCTCCATTCCCCCTTCCCCTTTATTGCTCCATCATCTCCCCCCCTCACTGCTCCATCATGTTCCCTTGCTGCTCTGTCCCCACCCCCGCCCGGTGTTACCGATGCAGGCTGCACGCTCCAGGATGACAATCTGTGTGGAGCAGGTCATGTGACAGGGCGGGTTTATGTGACCTCATCACATCACACAGGCCCTGTCACATGATCTGCTCCGCACAGATTCTCCTCCGTGAGCGTTGAGCCTGCAACGGTAATACTGGGCAGGGGTAGGGACAGAGTGGCAAGGGGGAAAGGACGGAGCAGCAAAGGGGGGATAGATCGAATAGCGGGGAGAGTGGGTGGCAGCACCACTAGTGGCCACCATATTGGAATACCTATCACTTGGGTGTTCCAATATGGCGGTTTGCCTACTTCCGGTTGGCGCAGTGGCTTATGGGACTCATAGACGCCCAAACAGAAGTCGATGACGGACAATTTAAGGCAATTATGTATAGAGATTTTTTTGTGCCTAAAACACAAAGGAAATGTGTCATCTTTAACGTTAACGCTTTTAGAGATCATTTAATCTTCCACGTGTTTGACTTCTCACAATAACAGTAATTTTGATGACGGATAATTTTTAATTACCACTGTATATGCTACTTAGGTGATGTCTGGGCCAGAGAAGCATCAATCTGCTGTTCAGAATCCCAGAGTGTCTATCAGCGATTTCCTCCTCCTCTTTCTCCCTACAGCTCAATGCAGACAAAGCCGAACTCTGCATCTTTTCTCTATCTATCTTAACGCTCCTCCATAATCTATCTATTACAATAAATGATATCTCCCCTGTACCGGGCGTCCGCTGCCGTAGAGTAACCCTCGACTCTGCTTTGTTCTTTAAACCACATTTCCAAGCTCTTACCTTCTCCTGCCACTTCAAAGTCAAAAATAATTCCAGAATCCGTACTTCCCTCATCCCTGAATCTACTAAAATGTTAGTGCTAATTATTTCATATGTCTAACTAACCCTGGCATTTTTTAACAATGTACATTTATTTCCTCGCTTAGCAAATGCTTAGAACTTAGGAGGCAGGACTTTAAAGGGAATCTGTCAGCAGGTTTTTGGTATGTAATCAAAAGACAGCACGCTGTAAGGGTTCACACAATGAATTCAGCGATGCCTCTTTTGTCTAGATCTGTGCTGTTCTTTTTTTTTTGTAATATTTATTTAAGCAGCAGGACGTATCTTTGCTGGACTATATTGTCTCATGCACAGCAGCCCGACGCTCCCACTCTCCTGATTGGCACCTCGCTGTCCATGTGCAATGTCTATACCTCGAGCATGCTGCATGGCTCAGTCTGAAGCATCTGTGCACCCAGTTATTCAGGTGATATATCATTGGATTCTGGGTCTCGTTGACTACAATATGCTGCTCTCAGATCAGGTAGCAAAAAACAGCTGACAGATTACCTTTAAGAATAGATGAGAAGTAGTCCTGCCATACCAACACAGGGATTATACGATGAGATAAGTAGTCCTGCCATACCAACACAGGGATTATACGGAGTCACTCACAGCTAGGTAGGTATGATTATAGGACTCCATGCAGGACTAATCCTATAAAAAGATTCCCTGATGGACTTACTCTTGCCTCATTAGAAAATGCCAAGTTTGGGAATAAAATTATATTTTTAAAACTTGACAATGTTGACAGAATCAAGACATTCTGGAAGGGAGTAGGGACTGTGGTGGCTCAGGTAACGGGGTATGCAGACCCTCTGACTCCGGAAGCGGTCCTCTTGCACCTAACAAACATGCCCGAAAAAAGATATAAACATTCTTTGCTAAAGTTTTTAATTATAGCAGCGAGGGCATGTATACCTGTCCTCTGGGTATGACAACTTCGCCCCATCTTTCTCAATGGGTGGGTAAAATCAACGAATTGATGCTCATGGAGGACCTGACAGCCTCCATGAATGACTCTTACCAGAGACATTGGGCCACATGGTACAAGTGGATGGATTTTCAACAAACCCCCGACTACAATCGGTTGTTGATAGACTGCAAGACATAGTTTGAAAAAGGCTTATCTTAAGAAGCATACTTGGGCTGGACCTCTCCCTCTCTCCACCCCGGCCTCTCGGGATCCTGGACAGGGGCAAAAAGCCTCTGGCCTCACACTCACGGGGCTGGGTCCCACCATCTTACTTTTCTACTTCCCCTTTCCTCTCCTTCTCTCTCTCCCCGCTTTACTTTCTTCTTGTTCTCCCAGACTGGGTTCTACTCTGTTTTTCCTGTCGGTGATTTTGTTTTAAGACCACAATGGTAATATGCAATATGCTTAGACATTTAAGTTAGTGATATAGTTAAGACTACGTGTGGTCTTCATGGAAAAAGTCTACACAGACACTTGAATAGGATGATTTCGATAGAGAATCAAAAAAGGCTGTCTGCCGGCTATATCCTTTCGGAACGAGGACTACTTCTTTTGTAATAAGCAGACTGACAAACAGGTGTGTCCACCTTTTTCGGTTAAGAGAGATGTGACAGGTTTTACAGGTTGTTAAAGTCACTGTTAATTGCTTGTAGATTTTATACAAGAACCATTTGAGGTTGAAATTTTGGCATACTTGTGTAAAATGTTTATGGATTATATATATTCAAAATTGTGAAAATAAAGAATTAAAAAAAAAAAAAAAACTTGACAATGTTATTAAAGCACATGAAAGACTTAATTTTAATATTAGAATGAGCATACATACCACTAGAATAGCATTTTGGGACAGTCAGTGAACTGGACAGATTCCCTTTGGGCCAAGATTTTATGATCAAAGTCTAAATCCATCTTCCAAAGTGTAGACTTGAGCTTCATCTTTCGTCTTCTGAGACAACTATTTAACTTGCCTGAACCCGTTTCTTAGTTTTGGTATTTTTACTTTGTTCTCTATATTATGTGCTTTCTTTGGACTTGCCTATTTAGTTGGGTACATGTTATGATAAAGCAGAAGTTCAATTCAGTTATATTGCAGATCATTCTACTCTACGGAACATTAGTGAAGTCAGGGACAATATTGATGTTTTTGTCCACTTGTCTGTATTTTATTTGACTTCAGATTCTTAGTCTGATCAGTGTAAGCCACAATGGGGTGAGTGAATGTGAGCTGATGGAGCTGTGCCCTGGGCTGACGTGGCCAATATTGACATTTTTGGTGCACCACCTTCATAAGATGGTTGTTCTTCGGTATAGCTGTGGACTACTCCAGTTTCAACATCTCCAGGTATGTTCTAAGACTGTATATGTCTTAGCTCATTAATCTACTTTAATATTTGAACTTTTTATTACATACTGTATGATGTGATGTTTAGACATTCAATCCTCAGGAGTGCAGGACATCTGGGTTTTTAAAAGTGTTTAAATTATAGATTGATTTAATTGAAAACAGTGGTTGTAGAACTTGGATATATGAAAATCTTAAAGGGTATTTCCAGAAATGAAAATTATCCCCTATTCATATTATAGTAGATAATTTACTGATTGTTAGGGATCCGACCTCTCGTGGTACCCTCCAACAATCATGAGAACTTTAAGTACCGAAGTGGGCAAAACGTCTAGTGAGAGAAACCGTGCTTGCGTTTAGGAACGAATGTGTGAATAATCTTGTGGGCATGTTTGAGAAAATAGGCAATGGTGACATACAATATAAATATAGGTATGTTATGAGCATTTTAAGAATTGTTATCTGCATATATACAAGGCGAAGACTATTGCCATTTTTGTGTGTTCTCCCTTCAGGCATGGGAAGCTTCCAAACTGGAGTATATGCAAGGAGGGCACAATATAGTGTCTGAGTACAGAGAAAAGCTCATACAATACTTCACTGCTCAGTTGAGGTACCGTATTTTAGTATTTGCTTTTTGGCTTACTAATTAATTCTCTTGCTCTAATGGTAGTACATAAATACTAAGAAAACTAAGTAATAAAACTGCTGAAGCGAATATCCACATAACATTTAAGATAACTGTAGCGCAATGATGGTTTTGTTGACCGTCCAGTTGGCAGCTTTCTCTTCTGGTTCTGCCATACTGTTGGGGGCCCCTATACACATTAGACTTTTGGCCCAATATGTCGACACCATTGAGTTTGGCCGACGTTAGTCTAATATGTTTGGGAGCGTTAAAGAGGACCTGTCACCCACCACAGAGATTTCAATCTAAAGGTAGCACTGAATGCAGCATGTATGCTGCATTCAGGCAAGGGGTGCCCCAAGTGTTTCTGATGTCTAAATCATGAAATACAGCCTTTTAAAATGTGTGCAACTGAGTCCGGAGGGCATTACCAGATCCATGAGTCAGCTTCTTCTCCGGGGGCTTCTATGTTCCTCCCGCCTTCCTGTCCTGGTTGCCACCATGATGGCCTGTCAACTCTCCTCGCTCTGCGCCTGCGTCTCCTTATGCCATCACACGCAGGCACAGAGCAAGGTGTTGCTACTGTGGGCCCCTCGCTCCTGTCCCGCCTCCCGCCCTGCCAACAGCAATTATTCCCGCCCTCCTCCATGTATAACATGGAGCAGGGCGGGAACAAGTGCTGACGTCCGGGCGGCAGGAGCGAGGGGCATCAGCACTTGTTCCCGCCCTGCTACGTGTTATACATGGAGGAGGGCGGAAACAATTGCTGCTCACAGGGCGGGAGGCGGGACAGGAACGAGGGGCCGACAATAGAAACACCTCGTTCCTCACCTGCGTGTGATAGCACAAGGGGATGAAGGCGCAGAGCGAGGAGAGCTGACAGGCCATCAAGGTGGCGGCCAGGACAGGGAAGAGGAAGGAAGATAGAAGCAGGGGGCAGGAATAGCCCCCGGGAAGGACCTGACTGATGTGGATCTGGTAATGCCCTCCTGACTCAGTTGTACCCATTTTAAAAGTCTGTATTTCATGATTTAGACATCAGAAACACATGGGGGACCCGTTGCCTGAATGCAGCATACATGCTGCATTCAGTGCTACCTTTAGATTGAAATCTTTGGGGCCGGTGACAGGTCCTCTTTAAGAGCACGCTGCCCATGACATGCCTTGCCCACCATGGAGACAGAGGCCACCACAGACATCTCTTCATTTGCCTGTATCCATGGCCAGATATTACTGTAGAGCCAAGTGAGTACATGGCACAGTTGTAGTGTTGCTGTCAGTGGGCATCTTTTGGGTCTCACTGGCAGCATCATTCTGGATCTTTTGGGATGGGGTTGGCTGCTAATGCTATGGGGTATGGACTATAATGTCCTTGGGAGGAATGATTCCTGCAATAGGGTTTGTGATTTGGGCAGTTATAATTATTACTAGCTGTGAGCCCGATGCAAATGCATCGGGTGTCTAGAATATTTTTTTTTTTTTTTAGATTTTCAAATAATAATCCAATATAGTAGATAGAAATTTTTTATTTTATTATTTATTTTGTTTTGTTTTTTTACTATTTTTATTATTATTAAATGTATTTATTATTTGTTATTTTAAGAAAATTTATTTGTATTAAAATTATTTTATTTTATTTAAAAACCGCATCTGCGGCGCGGTTGCGGTAATCCCCATAGAAAGTATAGGGGGACTTGCGGCAGGTGCGGCAAAACCGCACTTGCCGCACCTGCCGCAAGTCCCCCTATACTTTCTATGGGGATTACCGCAACCGCGCCGCAAGTGCTCGCACTCAGCCAGCGACTCGCAATGCGGCGCGGTTGCGGTAATCCTTATGGGGATTACCGCAACCGCGCCGCAAGTGCTCGCACTCAGCCAGCGACTCGCTGCCGCACCTGCCGCAAGTCCCCCTATACTTTCTATGGGGAATACCGCAACCGCGCCGCAAGTGTAGCGACTCGCAATGGCCTCGCGGCCATTGCTCGCGCTACACAGCGACTCGCAATAGATCCCCATTGAAAGTATAGGGGGAGTTGCGGCAGATGCGGCAGCTGAGGTAGCGACTCGCAATGGCCTCGCGGCCATTGCTCGCGCTACCTCAGCGGTAAATCGCTAACTTTGTAGCCGGGCCTCTGGTTCTATTTTCGGCCAGCGACTCGCAATGGCCGCTTCGCGGCCATTGCTCGCGCGTGGTGACGTCACAGCGTGACATAGCCACGGCGTTTTCGGGGTCCGACACGATTTTGCCTACGGCAATTATATAGTAGATTCTATTGTATGGTGGTGTGGTGGTATAATTGTTGCTAGGGGTTAGTTGACTAGATATTTGGAGGAAGAAGGAAGCTGGGAGCTTTGATTAGTATACTAAAGTAGGGAGAGGGATTAGGAGTGCAATTTCTGTTGTAATGTGGGAGGTATATGAATAAATATGAGGGGATTTGTTCTACTATATGAGGATAACATTATTATAGCCAGTCCTGAACTAACACCACTTCTCCATAACAGTCATGATTTAGGTTTCAGTATGGCCTATGCTGCCCATCACCACTTCTATAATAGTGGGCAGTCCTAACGCTGCTTTGCCCACTAGATGTCACATTGGCACCGTGCAGTGACTGATGCACAGCCCATCAATCTGCACCCTCCTGAAATACCCTCTACTTGTGCTAAGCGCTGACTCTGACTTTCATTGAAACAACAGTTAGTGCCCCATGGCAGTAGTAAACTATCTGGCTGATTGTTCTAAAGGACAGAAATGTCCAAAAAGAATGAGAGATTCAACTAAATGAAATTCACACTGCACAATCAGTAGGAATCCCTAAAAGGGAAGAATGGAAAGCATTTTTAGAGACTAGATGTTTGAACACAGAATCTAAACACTTTCTAAAAAGGAAAAAAGAAATGTACATCAGATGGAAAGAGAGGAGCATATCTAAAGTAGAATATAATACTTTCTGCAGGGACTGCAGGGCAAGTGTTAAAATGACTAAAGCCAGTTTTGAAGTGAGGCTTGCAAGGGAGACCAAAAGCAATATATTATGATTTGGAGGGTATTTCAAAAGCAAAAAAGGCAAATATGCTTTAAGTTTTTACAGGATGAAAAGGGTGAAGTGGTCAAAAATGATGTTAAGAAGGAAGAACTTTTAAATTCCTATTTTGCAACTATGTTCTCTATAAAAGCAAATGTAACATCAACTGACCTGCACTGTACTAATAACAGAAAAGAAGAAATCAGGCTATCTATAAACAGATAATGAGGAAATATTTACATAATTTAAATTCATTTAAATCTCCTGGTCCAGATGAATTACACTCAGAGTACTGAAAGAGATGGCAGAGAAAATTACAGAAACACTAGCCAGTGTCTTTGAAAATTCCTAGAGAACAAGAAAATTCCCAGAAGATTGGAGAAGGGCAAATGTTGTCCCTATATTCAAAAAGGGAAAGAAAATATATCCATGAAATTACAGGCCAGGTACTCTTATACCATGAAAGATCTTTGATCAAATGATTAAACGGCATGTATATAAGTACTTGAGTAAGAATACCATAATTAACCAGAGCCAGCATGGGTTTGTAGCAAACAAGCAATGCCAGAAAAATCTAATTTCCTCCTATTAGACATTTACAAATGAGCCATGCACAAAGTGAACAGGTCTGTAAGGCCGTGATTACACCACCAGAAAACTAGATCACAAAAAAGCAGTAAAGCAAATGTGTAAAACTACTCTGCTGTAATGGATATTAGTAAAAAAACAAGTGCTGATAAAAAACAGTGTCAATAACAGGGCATTTAGTTAACACGTATTTTGCAAAAAATGTACTAATCCGCTCTACCAATTGTCAAGGTAACCCATATTAGAGCAGTGCCTAATGTATTTAAAACTTGATCATATGTACAGTACCTATAGATGCACGATGGGGTCATTCCATGTCAAGTGATCCAAAAATTAATATTTTTTTTCCCTGACGTCCTCAGATTTTTTTTAATTTTTTTTCTATATGAAGAACAACTTTAGTTAATTACAAAAAAAAGTTTTGATTTTTTTTTCTTTATCAGTTAATTTTTTACAGATTTTTAAAGTTTTAAAAAAGTGCGAATTTTGGCCTGGTATGGCTTTACATTTTCTATCATATCTCGGGCTAGAAATAAGATAGAGAAACAAAATAAACACCAATCTACTCAGAACTGTCCAGGCTTTCACCAGATATGTCACAAGAGGATCTTTGTTAATATTTTACCGATGTGATCGCAAGCGCAAAACTTTAAAACGCATTTCCGAAAAATCGGCGCGCTTTAAATATTTCAAAAACTGCCATGTGTCTGCTATGCTCTTAGCCACATCTGTACCAAATTTCAAGTTGGGATCGCGTTGGGATCATATTTTAAAATATTTTAATATTAATAGCGTCAATGGGTCATTCTATATCAAGTGATCTAAATATGCATTTTTTTTTTTACCTGATGTCTTTAGATTTTTTTTATTAATTTTATTTATGAAGTACAACTTTAGTTAATTACAAATTAAAAGTTTAGAATTTTTTTCTTCATCAGTTAATTTTTTACAGATTTTTAAAGTTTAAAAAAAGGGTGAATTTTGGCCTGGTATGACTTTACATTTTTTTATCTCAGGCTAGAAATAAGATAATGAAGTGGGAGAGGCATCATTTTACTCAGAACGGTAACAGCTTTCATTTGATATGTTACAAGACTATGTTTCTTTATATCAAATTCAAACTATTGACGGGCAATTGTGAAAAAATGACTGATTGTGTTCTTGGTTATGTTTGTGCAGAGATTCAACTTGGGACCTGTCAAATTTATATATTTTTTATTTTATGGTTGTATGAGTTATCACAACTTATTGAATAAAACATTTATATGCAACAAAAAAGAAACACAAAAAACAAATCCCATAAGTGCCAGGATAAATACATCTTAATCATCAGAACACAACGCTCAGCATTTTCAACTTGAATGTATTGCACAAACCAAAAGAAGAAAGGTGATCATATCCTCAAGTTTGATTAAACAAGATTAAAAGAACCAAAAATGTTAACCCCTATTTATACATATAAATTTGTTTTCTATTCTATCACTAAACATGTGATTTATGAAGTGTTTAATAAGAATAGTACAGTAGTTAAATCATCGTTCTATAAATTATGAACTAATCAAACAATTAATAGTATGTTTTTAAAGTGGCATTTTATCAATTTGTCCCTTCTAGTGGGTGAAATGTAATCTTGTCCATAAACGCTTACTAGCAATCGCCATTTCCTTGTGTGTCAAAGAGTATGTCCGGCCTGTCACGGTGTTAGGCTCCGCCTGAGTTAATATCTGATTTTTGTGCACTTTTAAAATGTCTGGCTTTCTTGGATACACAAAGGATGGCGCTGGACCAGAAGGATGCAATAAAGTCAATTCTACTTCTTCATTTTCACAATCTTTGGAGAGTACAGTAGCCTGCCACCAGCGCCAATCATATTCATATTTTTTCAAAAGGATTGCAACAGTGTCTATGATAAAATGCTGTTTCTTGAGAAGTAGCAGCCATTGCTGTGTGGGATAAAATACAGTTAATATTAAGTAAGGAAGATAGGTAATAAAAATAAAGATTTACAGTACACTTGAGATAGAACTGTATTACTATAAAGTGAGTTTTAGGGCTAGCGCGCACAGTTTTTTCTGTCTGCAGATACACGCTGCAGTTTTGGCAGCTTGTTTTTCTACCAAGTTTTTACCACATATGCGTTATTTTTTTTAATCGCTAGTGAAAAAAATGGCAGCTTTTTTTATATAAATGATAAATGCTGCGTTTATTGCAGCGATTAAAAATAGTTCAAGTAGTGATTTACTCACTCTTGAGTGTTTCCAAAAACACTGCATGTGGTGAACCCCATAGAAATCAATGGGGCTGTTTTTCTGAATGATGATCCCTAAGAATAGTACTGTATGTATTGGCCCTTAATAATAAAAACATTAAACTATTAATATATTTACTCACCCATATTTTAGTACATAGCCTTGATGGCTTTGTACAGACTATTGTTTGTTCAGGAGTGAAGATGTCCAGACATGTCAGGACATGAAAGGTCTGAACGAGCTGTCTTACTTCCTGAATGCAGTGGGTAGACACTTAACATGATTGACAGAGCTGCTGGCCTATCATCTGCTCTGCATTCACTGTCTATCCCTGTGCTTTCTCAGGTTGAGCCCTAACAAAGCTTTTTCCTATATGTCCTCTCCTGCTTCTAAGCTGTAACATATCAAAATAATACAGTAATGTCTAAAAATAATGGATTTGATAAATATAGACCCCACGCTTTTAGACCACAGGTTGAACAGATCTGAATTCAAGATTTTTGAATTGACACTATAATAGTTAAATATTTTAAAATATGATCCCATCACGATCCCAACTTGAAATTTGTTACAGATGTGGCTAAGAGCATAAAAGACACATGGGCAGTTTTGGAAAATTTTTATTAAAAAGTTTTTTCGGAAATGCGTTTCAAAATGTTGCGTTTGCGTTCGCATGGGTAAAAATTAAAATTAACAAATATACTCTTGTGACATATCTGGTGAAAGCCTGGACAGTTCTGAGTAGAATGGTGTTTATTTTGTTTCTCTATCTTATTTCTAGCCCAAGATAAAAAAATGTAAAGTCATACCAGGCCAAAATTCACACTTTTTTTAAACTTTAAAAATCTGTAAAAAATTAACTGATGAAGAAAAAAATTCTAAACTTTTAATTTGTAATTAACTAAAGTAGTACTTCATAAAGGAAAAAAAATCTAAAGACGTCAGGTAAAAAAAAATATTCATATTTAGATCACTTGATATGGAATGACCCATTGACGCTATTAATAGTAAAATATTTTAAAAAATGATCCCATCGCGATCCCAACTTGAAATTTGGTACAGATGTGGCTAAGAGCAAAGCAGACACATGGGCAGTTTTTGAAATATTTAAAGCGCGCCGATTTTTCGGAAATGTGTTTTAAAGTTTTGCGCTTACGATCACATGGGTAAAATATTAACAAAGATCCTCTTGTGACATATCTGGTGAAAGCCTGTATAGTTCTGAGTAGAATCGTGTTTATTTTGTCTCTCTATCTTATTCCTAGCCTTAGTTATGAGGAGAAACGTAAAGGCAGGCAACAGTGAAATTCGCACTTTTTCCGAACTTTGAAAATCATTTTTAAAAAAAATAAATTTTTTAAAAAAATTTTCTCTTCACATTTTGCATTGTCTGACATGCTATTATCAAATAACAAAATCTCAAAAGAATTAAAAATATAGAGGTAATAATTAATCATTGGTTCACTTGTCATGGAATGACCCGATGCAGACAAGCCAGAGTCCAATATGGACACAGTGCAGAAATGGCTTTTTATGTGCATGGCTTACTAAAGAAGGGGTAGGGACACTGCCTTATCTTGTTTTGCATTCACAATTCTACATCTGGGCAAGAAAAATAAACATCTCCAGAACAGGAGGAATAGAACTAAGCAACAGCACATGTGAAAAAGACTTTGGTATACTAATAGATCACAGAGTACACATGAGTCTACAGTGTGATGCAGCAGCAAAAATGATAAACTCGGTGTGGTTATACTCTGGGAAGGGTCTCTATTTGTGATTATACTGCGGGAGGGGCTCTATGTGTGTGTCTTGTGAGCAGCCAGCTCTATTCTAGAGAACATAAAAGCACTTGGCCGAATGATTGCTCTGGAGTATGGGCGAGTTGGCTGTTGGCCAAACATTGTTGGCTGAAGCATCATTTGGCTGACATCTATCTAATATGTATGGCTGGCTAAAAGTATGGACCACACCATAAATGGGCCAGTCCATTGTTCTTGCCCTTCAGGCTAAAATTTGTCAGCCAGCCCCTGACTTAAAGCACACGGCTCTTAAGTGACAAATGTCTGTAATCAAGCTCACTGCCCCAGAAAAAAGCTGCTGACAGATTTCATCTCAACAGGACCTATAAGCAGGTTAAAAGCAACCAGCTTCTGCTAAAATACATATTGATATATTTTTTTAAATCCAACATATAATTCTAGGAAATGGCCATTTTATTTAGTGCTGCATTTTGTGGTCTTTTTGTGGGGTTGTGGCGTATAGGGTGTTCTGGGCCAGTGTCTATAGGCTGCTCTGCATTCTTATTCTGTGAACAACCCCCTTGGAAAAGGCTATAAAAATTTCCACTACATTAAAAGACCCATATTTCTGTTAAGGAATACTCAGGAAAGCAGATTAATAATTAATAGAAAGAACTGGCCACTTTGACATTGTGACCGTTCCTCTTTAAAATGGAAAGTGCTGTGTAGTTGTCATTTTTGTTGTACATTTCGGCTCTGATCTGTTGCTTCTTTTCCTAGCCGAGAGAGAGTGACATGGAGGAGTGCGGATGAGCTCACCTGGCTTTACCAGCAACTCGGGGAGAAGCAGAAGCTCCACCAATGTCTCATGAATTTGTTTGTATCTCAGAATCTTTACAAAAGGTTTGTCTGTGGCTGAACACATCAGTTAGTCTAACATTCTGCAGTATGAGATCATTTTATCATGTTTGTCACATTTCACTACATCTGCTTCATAAACATTGGGGCTATCCATGGCTTAGATATTTGTCACTCATCTTCAAGTATTGGTATTAATTCATCGTTATCAGTGGAGTCCGACAATTGGCGTGCCCACCAATCAGGTGTTTGCAGGTCATGCGGTGACCCTAAATAATGTATGGGGACAGGAACACAACTCTGTACGCTGTTTAGGGGTCATTCTCAATTACTGCAATACTGTATTCTTATTCACTTTAATGAAGCTGAGTTTCAATACTTCACAATAGCCACTACCCGGTGTTTGAAGCTGTTCTCTGTACAATGCCTACTTCCAATCACAGCAGGAGTTGCTAATAGCTGTGAACGTGCATCCGCTATTTTGGATCAATGCTAAGGATAGGTCATTAAAGTGTTTTTACCTTTTTAGGAAAGTTGTGTCCCCAGGCATAGTTTGTGCTTAAACTCACCATCCTCAAGTCCCGCACTGAGTCTGAACCACCATTTTCAGTGTCTGTAGCTGTCTGCACTGCAGTGCTGACATTACATCAGCAGCATCTGCAGCCAATCATTAAGTTCAGAGGCTCATGGTGTCTACAGGAGCTATGCCACTGAACTCACTGATTGGTTGCAGCCGGTGGTTTTAGTCAGCGTTGCATACAACAACAGACACTCAGCCTTGGACCCTGGGGGACACAACTTTCCTGAAAACAGAAGAAAAACTTTCATGTCTATCCTGGATAACTTCAAGGTTTGACCATTTTCCTCTCTTCGTGACCAGGTACATTTTCAAGTTTTTGACTCATTCAGATATTCCAATAAATTTTGCCTCTTCATTTCAACTACTGGAGAAAATTATGAACAACATATATGACAATACCATATGTCTGTTTTTCACACTTTTTTTACGATCAAAAAGGACCACTTAAAATATTTAAAGTACGGTAATTTTTCTTTCATATTTAAATATTTTTCCATATTGGACTCATTTCTATTTGTTTTTCTTTCTTAATTTTTTTTTACTGGGGCAAAGAAAAACATTGATTTGGACTGATAGCTGCTTTCATATTTTCCTTTTTATATATTTAGTTCACACATTGTGCCTCCACCTAAAACAGTAACAGATTTGCGGGGGGCATTTCAACAATTACATACTTTTTTTTTTATTGTTAATTACCGTTCTAACTGTTGCTAGCTAGATTCTGCTTTGACACAACAGCTTTTGTTCCCTCCCAGGCCCTGGTGAACACATGATCTATAGGTCAAGATGAGGAGGGACTCTCAGCACCTCCTATACTGAATACACAGCATCTATTCAGTAAACAGGAAGGCAGAGATAGTATTAAACTATCCCTGCCTTCCCTACATGGAGATTGTCACACCAAGAAATACGACTCCTATTGCACGGGGCATCACAGAAGTACAATGGGATGGTTTTGGGAGAGGAAGGCTCTAACGGTAGGGAGAAGGGAATAGGACACCTCCTGTACCTATCCTGTGTCAGACACTGAGCTGCCCCCCACTGTCCTTCACATGCCTAATGCCTGGCTGTCCCCCCCACTCACCCTGCCTAGTGCCAGGACCGGTGAGTACACTAGACTGCACCACAGATTTAATCAGGTACAGGGACAGGTAAACAGACATGGGACAATTGGAATACAGAAGCTTGAGAGTAGTAGCCAGGCAACAGTAGGAGAGACATCCACACTCCAGAAATGGCCAGCATAGACTGACTCTACAGTATAATCCATGTCAGTGATGGGTTATGTGACAATTTAGGCTGTCTTCAGACTTGCAGATGCATCTGCAGCGTTTTGCAGATGCATCTGCAAGCATCTGCATGCAGACCGCGGCCCCTATGTTTATAATGGAGCGCACGGCGGTCTGCAGATGCTTGCAGACCGCCGTGCGCTCTCATTGCCCGCCATTTGTGATCTGTGCGCAGGCGGACGCCTGCGTACAGATCACACACTCTCGTCCGCACCAGGGACGCGAGATGTTGCGTCCCTGGTGCGGCGAGAGTGTGTGATTTGTGCGCAGGCATCCGCTAATGGCGGGCATTAAGAGCGCACGGCGGTCTGCAAGCATCTGCAGACCGCCGTGCGCTCCATTATAAACATAGGGGCCGCGGTCTGCATGCAGATGCTTGCAGATGCATCTGCAAAACGCTGCAGATGCATCTGCAAGTCTGAAGGCAGCCTTAAGGGAAGAATGTGTGGTCACCTGACTCAGACTAAGCAGTAGCTACTAGCATGGTGTAACTGACATTAACCCTTAGTGGTACAAAATTAACTAATCACATTTAAAGTCAACAAAACCCAGAGCAGTCACAAGGCTCTGATGGCCCTCTCCCACTCATGCAGCTACACAATCTCGTGAATCTACTTACTCTACAATGAAGTTTTACAACATGATTGCTGAGTAATATTGTCAGGGCGTTCCTGAGCTGTTCCAAAAGCATTGACAATTAGTTAATTGACTTTCCTTAAGCAGCTAAATTGTTTCATTTGTTCTCAGAGGGCATTTTGCTGAATTACTCAGTTACTGGCAACTTGTTGGGAAGGACAAGAACTCAATGGCCACGGAATATTTTGATGCTCTGAAGAGATACGAAAAGAGTTGTGAAGGGGAGGAGAGCATGACGTGTCTGGCAGACCTATATGAAACTCTTGGCCGCTTCCTCAAAGACTTGGGTCTCCTCAGTCAGGTCTCTAGTTTCTATCATGAATTTACTCATCAGTTTAGAAATAGATTTATAATAAATAATTCTTCTGTTATTAATTATATCCTTAATTGCATTTTGTAAGCATTGTTAAGTGAAAAATATATGCATAGTTTCAGAAATCTCACTCCAGATGGATATATCCTGCAGAGCATAGATGGCCATAAGTTGAAGATGTGTCATGATAAAATTAAATTGTAATGTAATAACATGTTGATAATCTCCTTTAAGCATCAGTAAGGGAAGGTTGTGGTTTAGCTATACCATCTCTGCTCGCTTCACAATCCAACATTCACTGCGATGTCCAGACCAAATTAGTCTCCATACCTGAACTCAATAACCTCATATATATTATATCAATGAAGCTATTGAAATCAGGTCAGAAGACCTGCAGCTTGTCCAGACATTACAGTCCAAACTGGTATCATAAATGTCGGATGTGTGAAAGTGACCTTATACACTGGCTACCTGAGTAAACGGAGACAGAATTAAAAGATGTCAATCACATAAAAAGACACTGGTTGCTAGGCAATGAAATCCTATCAAACTATAGTGAGTCTAAATAGCAATGGAGAGTGGCGCTTGCTTGATCCATCAGTTTTATCCATAGAGGTTGAATAAATAATGTGTGCACATAACTTATTTACCACCGATATTCGTTCCTAAATGTCTGTTCCTTTTGTGTTTCTATTATAAAGCTGTCGTCCAGCAGTCTTACACCTGTTTTAATACATAGGCTGTAACACCTCTCCAGCGATCTTTAGAGATCAGGGAGACCGCCCTAGATCCGGATCACCCAAGTGTGGCTCAGTCTCTTCACCAGCTGGCAGGAGTCTATGTACAGTCCAAGAAATTTGGAAATGCTGAGCAGCTTTATAAGCAAGCACTAGAAATAAGTGAAAATGCCTATGGTAGTGAACACCTGAGAGTAGCCTGGGAGCTTGATGCATTAGCTGTGTTGTACCAGAAGCAAAACAAGTAAGACACCGAACAATAGACCCAACATATGTGTGCAACTAATTGTGTTCTAATTCCTTTGCATGGACTAGTGCTTACTAACACACGCATGCATTAGTGTCACAGCTTAGTGTAACCTTCAATAGCTGCACTTTTCAAATGAATGGACATATTGACTTTAAAGATGTCTGATACAACCTGTCTTATCCGAAGCCCCATTGTAAAGCTGGCATTCATCCAGTCTAATGTGATAGAGTCTAATCGTTGTTTTTGCTCTGTTCAGATATGAGCAAGCTGAACAACTTAAGAAAAGATCATTCAAGATCCGACAGAAAGCTGCAAGACGGAAAGGGAGTGTGGTAATGTTCCCATTAATCTTCATGACATTGGCTGACTCTCGGCAATTGCTATTTCTTTACATCAAATATTGATTATACGAGGCTTTCAAGTTACATTTTTATGTTTTACTCCCGTCTTACGCTGGTTTCACATTACGTATTTTTCAGATCCGATGCTGTCCGATCAAAATCGGACAGCATCGGATCCGAATTTGGCCCCATGCAGCTCTATGGGTATCGGACCGAATCGGATGTGCACTAAATGACATCCGATTTGGTCCGATCCGATTCTGTCCGATTTTATTATCGGTGCAAAAATCGGAGCCTGCACCGATTTTTGCACCGATAATAAAATCTGACAGGATCGGATCGGACCAAATCGGATGGCATTTAGTGCACATCCGATCTGACCCGATCCCTATAACATGGGGCCCTATGGAGAAGGGTCCGAGGAAACATCTGATGTCTCCTTGGACCCCATTTTACTGTACTGAGCATGCTCAGTACAGTAAAACTGCTCCTGGGTGCACAAGGGTTAAAAAAAAAAAAAAAAAAAGTTTATGCTCACCTCCCCCCGAGCCCCCGCCGTCTTCCTAAAGGCATCCGGTGGCTCCCGCAGGCTGCAGAGGTCTTCTTCATGTGTAAAGGACCTGCGGTGATGTCACAGTCATGTGACCCGATTCCAGGCATCAGAAGGCACCCGATTCCAGGCATCAGAAGGGAGCCGATGCTGTCCGATTTATATCGGACAGCATCGGCTCCCTAAAATCCGTAATGTGAAAGTAGCTTTAAAAAGCTTTTTAAAAATCATCTGAAAAAGATCAAAGCTTTATTTGCAAAGACCCCGGAGAGTGGGATTTTTTTTTTTTGCACACCTAAATTATGTACGGGCCAGTATTCAGTGACACGCAATGACATGTACAAGGAGCCAGTATTTGGGTTACAGTGAACTAAATAATTATTGGCCCCCTGCTGATTTTGTAAATATGCCCACTGACAAAGAAATGAACAGTCTATAATTTTATGGGTAGGTTAATTTTAACAGTGAGAGATAGAATATCAAAAATAAAATCCAGAAATTCACATTGTCTAAATTATATAAAGTTATTGGAATTTTCACAGAGAAATAAGTATTTGATCCCTCTGGCAAGCAAGATTTAACACTTGATGGCAAAACCTTTGTTGGCAAGCACAGATTTTTTTTTGTAGTTGATGATGTTAGCGCATGTCAGGGGGAATTTTGGTCCACTCCTCTTTGCAGATCATCTCTAAATCATTAAGATTTGGAGGCTGTCGCTTGGCAACTCAGAGCTTCATCTCCCTCCATAAGTTGTCTATGGGATTAAGGTCTGGAGACTGGCTAGGACACTCCATGATCTTAATGGGCTTCTTTTTGAGCCACTTTTTTGTTGCCTTGGCTGTATGTTTTGTGTCATTGTCATTCTAAAGGACCTAGCCACGGCCCTTTTTAATGTCCTGGTGGAGGGAAGGAGGCTGTCACTCAAGATTTTACGGTATATGGCTCCATCCATTGTCCCATTGATGTAGTGAAGTAGTTCAGTGCCCTTAGCAGAGAAACACCCCCAAAAACATAATGTTTCCACCGCCTCGCTACACAGTGGGGATGGTGTTCTTTGGGTCATAGACAGCATTTCTCTTCCTCCAAACATGGCGAGTTGAGTTAATCTCTTAAGAGCTCAATTGTTGTCTCATCTGAACAAAGCACCTTCTCCCAATCACTCTCAGAATAACCAAGGTGTTCATTGGCAAACTTTAGACGGGCCTTCACATGTGCCTTCTTGAGCACTAGGACTTTGTATGCACTGCAAGATTTTAATCCATTACGGCGTAATGTGTTACCAATATTTTTCTTGTTACAGTGATCCCAGCTGCCTTCAGATCATTAACAAATTTGCCCCCCCCCCCACATGTAGTTTTAGTCTGATCTCTCACCTTACTCATGATCACGATCATCTCACGAGGTGATATTTTGCATGGAACCCCAGATCGATGTTGATTGACACTCATTTTGGATTTCTTTTTGGATCTCTTTACATTTTCTTACTATTGCACCAACAGTTGTCTTCTCACCCAGCGTCTTACTTATGCATTTGTAGCCCATTCTAGCCTTGTGCAGGTCTAGGATATTTTCTCTGACATCCTTAGAAAGCTCTTTGGTGTTGCCCATGTTGTAGAGGTTAGATTTTGATTGATTTAGTGTGTGGACAGCAGTCTTTTATGAAGATGAACATTTAAGATGTTTAGTAGAGCATCAAATACTTATTTCTCTCTGCAAAATGCAAATACATTTATATAATTAAGCAGTGGATAAGAAAAAAATGCGGCACTCACTGAGCAGAGCTTTTTCCTTTTTTATTTCAGAGTTCTCTTTACATGATTTCTCTGCGATAGGGGAGGGAGTGGGGAGACACACAGGTGACGGATTCCGTTTCGGAGCACCTGCCCCTTCTATGGACCTAGTTGTGCCCAATATTTATCTGCTATTATTTATATAATTTAGACAATGTGATTTCTCTGTCGCCTCATTGGGGGACACATGATACCATGGGTGTATACCTTTCTACCACTAGGAGGCATAGGGTATAATGGTGTGCACACCGCGTAGGTGATGAGTGGAGGTGCCAACTAACAGGATTTCTTCAATCCCAGTAAATGCAAATATGGATACAAAGTTGCACACTCCTTTAGATGTTTTTGATGCAAGGTTTATTATGAACAGTTAATGACACAGATGTCAACGCGTTTCGGCTTTAACCAAAGCCTTGATCACGACAATTGGCAGGTGTAGGTCATGGAATGTTCTAGGATAAGATTGGAAAGACGCCTCTTAACTGTTCATAATAACCTTGCATCAAAAACATCTAAAGGAGTGTGCAACTTTGTATCCATATTTACCACTAGGAGGCGACACTAGGCTAATTAAAAGTAAAAAGTTGGCTTCTCAGCAGTACACACCCCCAGGATGAAGTGTGCCTGATCAGTTTTAGTTAGCTTAGTGTCAGTAGGAGGCAGATGCGGTCTACAGACCTATATCTATTTTTATTATTTTATTAACAATTGCGACAGTTCCTTCACGTTCCACTCTCCACCAAACATCAGAAGGGCACGCGGAGTGTTACTTCCCGTATCCACCTTTGCATCGGCTATTTCATGCCCTACTAGCCCTCCCCATTATCCCACTCCATGGAAATAGGGTTGAGGAGCCTGGTGCCATCAGAGGAGTCCTATGGCCCCCCAGGTCCCACAGTTGGAAGCCTGGGTTGAAGGTGCCAGGTGCCACATATGGGATCCCCGGACCTCCCCATCCTCCCTCCTCAGGGATCTTGGGTTGCAGGCACCACTGCCAACAACTGACCTACGGCCCTCCCCATTCTTCCCGGGCAGGGACCATGGGTTGCAGGAGTCAGCACCAGGAAAGATTACTCGGATCTCCCTCCTCAGCCCCAGGCACATGTTGAGAGCCTTAACAGTATTAAAACTGTAACTGGTTGGTTTTGTACCCCTGCCTCTCCTTCTCTCACTCCTAGGAGAGTTTCGATTGAGGCACTGATGCACTCATTGACATTATGAGGAGGCCTGGAACCCCCGCTCGGAGTACTTGCGGTGGCACCGGCCGGGACGTACATCCGAGTGAGATTGCTCCTATGCGAAGCTCTGCGGCAGAGGACTCCCACGCCTTTTCCCAGCTATAAAGTGTCCCCCTCTCCTATTGCTCCCGACCCACCCCACAAATTTAGTCCCTGGCTTCGGCCTCGCTGGCAGTTGCTCCACCTGTTCCCTTCCCTCTGGATGACCCTGATCCCAGACACGCCCCTTAAATCCGGCGCCTTTCGTCCACGACGAGATTTCATGTGTGCCTCTCGCCGCCTTCCTCATGACAGCATCAGAGGGTTGGTTCTCTAGCAGCAGCTCTTCCTGGAGGATCGATTAATGGACAGTCTCTGCATGTCAAGCAGGGACACATGGAGGACTCGTGGACCAGCAAAGCTAGGCAGGTACCTCAAACAGGCCCGCTATGCAGGCTGCAGGATCTATGTTCTATTTCCGAAGCCAACTACTTACAGTGTGTGTGCTGGGGTCCGATAGCTCATAGACAGCCCAGCTACTATGGCTGCACCAGAACAGCATGAAACCCCTGCACATTATTTTTTTTCTCCAAGGCACATATGTATTTTATCATTTCTGGGCCTCTGTTAATTCTACAGCCGCATAGAGATGTCATTCTCCTTTCCTGGCTTCTGTCCCAATATGTGCTCGGGAGCCCTCCGCTGATCCGGACCCAGTGGTCATGGCCCATATATGTGGGATTTGCCCTCTCAAAGGACGGCCCCAACTACCTGTGATGTGGGCCTCTGGCATATGCCATTACACAGAATCCCATCCACCAGGTGTCCTATACCTGCCACTCTCACAGTGAGCAAAATCCAGCAGCCTGCATCCTTTACCTGTCTGTTTACAGTAGGTTACAGAATCCGCACTGCTATCCAGTGTACACAAAGGCCTGCAAGATGGACTCATGGTATCTGCCACTCACTGAGCAAAATCCAATTGCCGTGCATTCTATACCTGTCTCCTCCAGCAGGTTTCAGGATCCACACCATCGTCTGGTGCACACAATGGCCCGCAAGATTGAAACATAGGACTTGCCACCCTAGCAGTGAACAGAAGTCCAGCAGCCAACGGTCCTGTACCTATCTGCTATATGGCGGGGTACAGGATCCAGGCTACTGTCCAGTGCGCACAAGTACCGGCGGGAATGAATCACGGTTTTGGCAGCCCTAATTACGAGCACATATCTAGCAGCCGCACATCCTGTATCTGTCTGCCCCAGCAGGTTGCATGATCCGCACCAATATCCAGTGCACCCAGTTGCCGGCCAGATTGAATCTTGGGTTTTTACCCACCCTAACAGTGGGCACAGATACAGAGGCCTTGTCTCCTGTACCTGCCTGTTTTCAGCAGGTTGCAGGATCCGTGTCACTGTCCGGTGCACACAACCGCCTGCAAGAATGGATCATAGTACATGTCACCCTCTCGGCGAGAAGAAACCCAGCATCCATGCTCTCTATACCTGTTGTTTACGGCGGCTTATGGGATCCGCACCACTATTCAGTGTGCACAGCTGCTTGGATGATTGAATCATGGTATCTGCCACCCTATCAGTAAGCAGAGGTTCAGAGGCCACACATCCTTTTCCTGTTTCTCACAGCAGGTTACAGGATCTACACCATTATCTAATTCATGCATTATCTAATTAATGCATCGCAGCTATCTAGGTGCTCACACCTTTCAGAACCTGGAGGCCCTGCACCTTATACCTCGATTACTGCAGCTTTTACGGCCGACAGCTCTACTCAGTGCACATATTTGCTACGGCGATCTGCAAAATTGATTTGTGGTATTCATTACCTCAACATCAAGCTGGATACCGGACTGACTTGTGGCCCATACCCATGTAATACTGCACTTCACGTGGTCTGGTCCACTACCCAGGGCTCATAACCATACTACGTACCTTCTGCGCAGTTAGCCTATATGTTACGCCATCCTGGCAGTGAGCGGAACTTCGGCTGTCATGCATCCTATACCTGCTTGCGGGATCCACACCATTATCTGGTGTATATACCACTCTGCTTTACAGTGCCGCTGGCAGTTTATTCTATAGATTCTGCCAGAGGGTTACCGGTGTTCTCTGTCTAGTGCTTCATTTCTGCCCACAGGTCCGATCTAACTGACTGCTTGTTCTCTCTTGAGAAGACACCCAATTGCTATGTATCTCATAGCTCTTTCATCTGCCTAACTGTATGGTAAAGTAGTGAAGCTCCTGTCTACGTATGGGACAGTTCTTGGGTCTAAGCCTGCTTTTGACTTCAGCGCTTTACCGAGGCTGACCTATTTCCAGTGAGCCAGTGATCACATACTATATAAACCGGCTGACTGGCTCTCCGGTTAGCTGAGACAAACTTTATGGTCCAACGGCCCTATTCACTACTGAAACAAAATGCCAATTCTTCATTATTTATCTCTTACATGGCCACTTGGGTGTCAAAGGCTCTAAGCCACACCCTATTACTTCTACCCTGGCAGAGGTCCACACCTACCAGCTACTATTCAATGCCCTAAATCTACAGTCTCGGGGTTGTTTGTCCTTCACATGGGCGGCTCGAGTGCTCAACCTTTAACCAGTGTTTAGGCTCTTGGGGGTATTAGTACTATAGGATAATCTACAAGCCATCTGCTCTGGCATTCTTAACATTGTCTTTTACCCTTTGAGCCTTTTTTCAGGAGTATCGTCATGTGGCCCCTGACCCCATTAACTTGGGACTGGATCGCCAGCCACCAGATACGTAGTCTCTTCATGGGTTTTCTCTCTTCAAGGTCACATCTGAGGTACGACGGCAGCGTCCCCAACTCTTCCGACACCCACACATGAGTTACTTGAGCATCTTCTTCTAGCTGATCTGGATCCAAGTCTTTATCTACCATTGGTGAATCAGACTTTCTACTCCCGCCTCTCAATCCTTCAGTGATGATAGAACCCCCTGCTCGGCACACGACAGGACAGTTCTAGCTATCGACACCTCAGCTCGTGCCCAGACCTAGCACCTAGTTTTCTCACCTATCATATTCTAGGTGTTTGTACATGATCAACTGAAATGCTGTCACGACTTCATCATTCTGCTTGCTGGTCGCTGTTTTTACCTTACCTCTCCGACAGATTCCTACATTTCCCCTCTAAGTCACAAACTACAATCAGATTTCGCCTCCGGTTCCCATTTGCATTTATGGTGCACGCAGGGCCTCTGGTAGGGTCTCATTTAACATTCATGAGCTCACCCTTTGATACTGGGTGTTTTCAGCTGGCAGCAACAGTTATGCGTTTTTTTCATCTGAGATTCTAGATTCTCCGTTCACAAAGAAACCTCACACGAGCAAGCCCTCGTTAGGTTTCTCGACCATATGTTCTGACTTTTCAGCACTCCCTGGCCACTCTCCCTGATAGTCGTCATGCTGAGAATTTTCAGATTTGCCGCTTTTTTCCTTGTGTGTTCCCTGGCTACCCAACAGACCATGCAGTGAGATATATTTATTTTGCCTCTACACTCGCGCTCACCAAGCCAGCGCATATATGAAGTACAGCGAATTGGACCAAGGATTGGCACAGTCCTACGCAGGTTGTCTACTGTTTTTTCGTGAAAGCCTTGACAATTCCATGCTTACTATTCTTTTCAGACTCAAAGGATCATCTTATACTCCTGAAGTTTCCCCTTTTTTTTTCTTTTTCCCTGTCAGACAGCGCTGTTTACCTTAGGTTCCTCCACCGTCACACCGAAATAGCCTCTCTCCCTTACTGGATTAATGGAAAGCCACTTAACAGCTTCTTCTTTCGATTCCAAAGCTGGGAAACCCCACTCTGTCGGACTGGACTAAGATTTGTCTATTCCTACATTTTTTGGCACGATCTCATGAGTATCTTCTTGTCGAAGTCCTTGCAAAGGAGTTTTCACAGCAAACACACAGCAAAACACAAAGACACGGCAAACCCACCTGATCTAAAAGGATCTGCCTGTTGCCTGCAGGTTTTAGCTAGCGCTGTTCCGGTGGGCTAACCTGCTCAGGGGGATCCAAGATTTTTTGCCCGGTTTCCTTGTCTCTTTTTCTAAAATTCCCACTGTTCAGATCTTCATGAGCGCCCTGTTTTTCCTTCTTCTCACAGGACATACGACTTTGGACTTGTGGAGCTGACTTCTCCGCTCTATGTCTAGTGAATGTCTACGTGTTTGTTTTTTTTTCTCTTCTTCTAGTTTTTTTCTTATCCCAGGTACGGCTCTTACCTGGGGATGGGTCTCCCAGTTTTTTCTCTGGTGATTGAACCTTGCCAAATTTGAAAGGAGGCCCTACAAATGTGTAGTACCTTTTTGTTTTTTGTTTTTTTCACATGCTGTTTTGCTGTGATCAGAGTCATTCTTAGGGATCAAGAAGTCAAAGTGACTTATCACCTCCGGATGCTCGTTGTACCTCTAGGACCAATCCTATCTAGGATTTACTTCTGAGGTTTTATTCTGAGTCCCATGTGTCTTATTCTTCCTTTTTAGTTTGGACCCAGGTTATCCTTAGCTTACGACTTTCAGCGGCCCTTCATTCCCGAAACTGGCCCCTACTCTTACTCTCAAAGCTGTTTCTTCCCAGCCTTGAGTACTGCTTTGGGACGTCCCATGGTATCTTGTGTCCCCCAATGAGGCGATAGAGAAAAGAAGATTTTTGTGTACTCACCTGTAAAATCTCTTTCTCTGAGCCATCATTGGGGACATGCACCCGCCCTTATTTTGTATTATCTTTTGAGCCAGACATCGGGGTCTCACATTGATTCTCCTACTGATTTTTGCACAAACTGAGCAGGCCCACTCCAGCCTGGGGGTGTATACTACTGAGGAGAAGCAAACTTTTTACTTTTAATTAGCCTAATGTTGCCTCCTAGTGGCAGCAAAGTATACACCCATTGTATCCTGTGTCCCCCAATGATGGCTCAGAGAAAGAGATTTTACAGGGAGTACACAAAAATCTTATTCTTCTGGATTTTATTGATATTCTATCTCTCACTGTTAAAATTAACCTACCCTTAAAATTAAAGACTGTTCATGTCTTTGTCAGTGGGCAAACTTACAAAATAAGCAAGGGATCAAATAATTATTTCCTTCGCTGTTTCAGGAAAAGAATGTAAAGGAAATGCTGTCAGCTCTTCTGTCTGTTTTGCAGTTGTAAATACTTACATTTTTAAGTAATCTCATGTAACCTGGTGTTTATTACAGATTTACATCTGCTTGGATTCTGGAGATTTACTCCACTTTCACATTTTCTTGTCCATTTGGTAGTCCCATTAAATATTAACTGTTCTCCTTGGCTGGGGCAACTCAACCACAGCTTTCAGATATATGACCGTAGACCTTTGTAAAATTGTGTGCAACTTGTTTTAGAGCTGCAATTTGGCTGTTAAAAATCGCCAAATCACAGACTGGGCAAAACACCAGAGACTTGCATTGAAGTTTATGCAAATAAGTCACGTATACAACATCCAACACATTTGGAAACATGTACAACTCTATTCACGGTGGAGATAGATCATGGTCGCAATTAGGCACCATAGAAAATCACATGCCACCATGTAGCCGTAGCCTTAAATCCATGCAAGTGGTCAACTATTTTTCTGTAAGGCACAGTTGCATGTAACTTGCCTTGAAGTCTTTGGCAAGTAAGCGATTTGTGTGTGACAACCACTGATGGAAGTCTGAACACATTTACAATTGTGTCAACATTCACTATAGGTTGCAGCTCACACCATAGAAAATTGTGGCATATGTCACCGTGTAGCCATGTTCTAGCTGTTCTCTCTGAACTGGGGATTGAATTGGAGCAACTGAGAAAGACATGTCATTGGTGGGAGGGAGCTACCTCTTTGTGACTGACAGCAGTCTGGGCTTGCATGACCACGTCAGACTTCACTCTCCTCTCAGCCTGGATTATTGTGCGGTGCTTTCATCTGACAATGCGATGTGCCGATCATTAGATAGTATATCACAGGTTTTGTCACTGAAACCAGTTCAAGGCTTCAGCACTCTCAGCCTGCATCACACATGACCAAGCTCACATCAGGCTTCTTTCTCCTCTGTCTTGAACTGCTGTGCCTTCAGCTTACGAAAACCTGGGATATACTATTTAATGAATGCATCGTCTGTCAGATGATAGCACCGCACTGTAAACCAGGCTGAGAGGAGACTGAAGTCTCAACTGGGCATGTGTGTCCAGACTGCTGTCTCACAGAAAAGCTCCACACCCCCCCAGTGATGTCCCCAGCTCTGTTTGTCTGATTTCGGTCCGGCACTACTATCACTGCTGGTGGAAGTCAAGTTTTCCACTGTCCAAGAGTCACTAGGTCCATAAAGTGGATGATGATGATTGTAGAATGGAGGAGCTCACTGTTTTTCTGGGGGACTTGCATCCCTTCTTTTGTTCCTTTATGGGCCCCATATATTTTATTCCCCTAAGGCTCAGGCACATGACATTCCCTCCTGGCTATGGCCAGGGTCAGACTACCGTTTTTAGCAGATGTCACGGCCATTTTTTCAGCAGCACATATGTGCTATGCAGCACCGCTGCTGCTCAACGCTGTCCGTGACATCTGCTTAAAACAGTAGTCTGACCATGGCGTAAGACTGGTTAAAATTGATTAATGAGTTTAACCATTGGCCATTTCAAAGGGACATGATCTTCCTCAGTCTGACAGTTGTCCAATCAGTGCAGGCAGTGTCAAACTATTTAGGGGCACAGCCTTTTGTCAACAGAAATGTATGAAATTACATTCATACATTTCCAAGAGTGGTAACAGAGGAATGGCACAATGAAGAGTTGTGGGAAAATATGTTCCAGATTTATTAAATGAGGAAGGTATGGATTGGCTAAAACCACCATTTTTCTTTTCCTCTCTCTTTAGTATGGATTTGCTCTCCTAAAGCGTCGTGCTCTTCAGTTGGAGGAACTGACACTGGGCAAGGACACCTCAGATAACGCAAGAACCCTGAATGAGCTGGGGGTTTTGTATTACTTGCAGAACAACCTAGAGTGAGTACTGCCCAACGTAAATCCACGATCAATATAAATTTTACAAACTTTTATTTATATATTCTTTCACAATCATTTGTAGACTATTTTGTTTTTAATTATCTAATAATTTTATTTGTATACTAGCTGTACTACCCGGCTACGCCCGGTTAATAAATAACTGATGTTAGCTATAACAAAATAGAATTTGAATGTCATATTAATGACCTGTAGGAAAATAGAAGCTGAGCTGTGATTGGTTGCTATAGGCAGCCTGATAAATCTCCAGCCAACAGTAAACCCTCCCCCCGGCCGGGCAGTATATGTTACCTCACACATACACATAATAGACAGCTCATGTGACTGACATCTGCCTTAATTCCCTATATGGCACATGTGTTGCACATTGGCTGTTTTTAATCAGATGTTTATTTTTGGAAATTAAAGATAGCACACGTATGAGGCGAGTTGTGAGAGGCAATTTGTGCACATCTGTGTCTGTCTGTGTGGTGTGTGTGTCCCTGGGGTGTGTGTGTGTCCCTGTGGTGTGAGTGCATATGTCCCTATAGAGTGTGTATGTGTGTGTGTCCTGTAGGGGGGGGGGGGGGTCTGTGTGGTGTGTGTCTTTGTGGTGTGTGTGCCTGTGGGGTGAGTGCATGTGTCCCTATAGGTGTGTATGTGTGTGTCCCTGTGGGGGGAAGTCCGTGTGGTGTGTGCCTCTGTGTTGTGTGTCTCTTTGTGGTGTGTGTGTCCCTGTGGGGTGAGTGCATGTGTCGCTATAGGGTGTGTGTGTGTGTCTCTGTGTTGTGTGTGTCTCTTTGTAGTGTGTGTGTGTTTCGGGTGCGTGGTGAGTATCCAATGTTGGGGCTGCATCTTACCGACTATACACTTGCTGTTACTCTTTGTGTGCGTGTGGTGTGCATACATGTCCCCATGCGTGGTGAATATCCTATGTTGGGGCCCCACCTTAGTGACTATTTGCTGTTATATGCTGTTAGTCTTTGGCACTCTCATTAAGCCCCTCTCATTCACAACTGGTAACTGCCACTTTTTCCCCATTATGTAGATCGGGGCAAAATTGTTTGGTGAATTAGAACGCGCAGGGTTAAAATTTCGCCCCACAACATAGCCTATGATGCTCTTGGGGTCCAGACATGTGACTGTGCAAAATTTTGTGGCTGTAGCTGGCAGCTGTCGATTTTCCTCCCACAGTCTTCCTTTCACTTTTTCCCCATTATGTAGATAGGGGCAAAATTGTTTGGTGAATTGGAACGCGCGGGGTTAAAATTTCACCTCACAACATAGCCTATGACGCTCTCGGGTTCAGACGTGTGACTGTGCAAAATTTTGTGGCTGTAGTTGCGACGGTGTAGATGCCAATTCCGGATATACACCACATACATACATACACACATTCAGCTTTATATATTAGATATCTAGAGTCTCATAAAGCATAGTGAGACTCTGGACCCAAACCTGTCACTAGTCTCCTAACGAAGGGAGACCTTCGTGACAAATAACCTCATTAATAGCATTTCAAGGCATGTAAATGCAGGGAGTTTTGAATGTGTCACTCATACATACTGAATAAATGAATATGTTTTTATTTGTTGTTTTCATCATTTGCTTATTATACCATGTATATTGATCCTGTGGTTTCCATAATTCCATGGATGTTCCTTGTTGCTGCTGAAATTTCAATATTGAGAATATTCGGGACTCCCATATATAACAATTCACCACAACTGTTACTTCATGTACCCACAATCCAAAGCTAAGTCTCCTGTATAAAGTCTTGCAATTGATACCTTGCCCTCTTGTTGTATTTTTATCTTTTGTAGAACAGCGGAAATGTTTCTTAAGCGATCATTGGAAATGAGGGAACGTGTACTTGGTGCTGAGCATCCAGACTGTGCCCAGTCTCTGAACAATTTAGCTGCTTTGTATAATGAAAGAAAACAGTATGACAAAGCTGAGGAACTATATGAAAGGGCATTAAACATCAGGAGGAGGGCGCTATCCCCAGACCACCCATCACTCGCCTATACTGTGAAGCATCTTGCTGTGCTCTACAAAAGAAAAGTATGTTAAATGTTTAGCTTGTTTCAAAAACTCTCTTAGAGTATGGATGGAGTCTACATTGTCATTCCTTCATTTGTTTTCACACCGACAGATATGCAGTTTAGAGCCCGCTCCTAGTTTCAGACATTCCTTGTGTAGCATAACTTAAAGGGAACCAACCACCCCAAATAACCCCCCCGGACTATTAATATGGTTCCCTACACCCAGCACATACATGTGCTGCAAGGTTTTTTGCTAAAAAAACTGTTTTTTATAAATGAAGATAATGCTTTAGAAAGTTTATAACGAAGGTACGGGTGGGCGTTACTTAGCTGGTTATACAGCCGAGATTCTGCTGCCAGTCATCCTCGTGTCCTCATCACAGCAGTAACGGCCAGCCCTTTTTTCAGCGACCCAGGCTGGTGCACGGGATGTCATGCCCGTGCACACGTCATCAGCTACAGCCGCGTCGCGAGCACACGCTCTGACTTCCTGCGCTCAGCTATGGAAGTCAGAGCGCGCGCTCGCGACCCGGCTGTAGCTGATGACGTGTGCACGGGCATGACATCCCGTGCACCAGCCTGGGTCGCTGAAAAAAGGGCTGGCCGTTACTGCTGTGATGAGGACACGAGGATGACTGGCAGCAGAATCTCGGCTGTATAACCAGCTAAGTAACGCCCACCCGTCCCTTCGTTATAAACTTTCTAAAGCATTATCTTCATTTATAAAAAACAGTTTTTTTAGCAAAAAACCTTGCAGCACATGTATGTGCTGGGTGTAGGGAACCATATTAATAGTCCGGGGGGGTTATTTGGGGTGGTTGGTTCCCTTTAATTCCTGTGCTATTTCTCCCTTTTACAGCCTTCCTAATGCTGACATACCCTGATACTAAGTAGTATCAGATACACAGACTATGTAGTTTCCACTCTCCCTTTACAGACATTGTATGTTATCTTCGCTATACTCTTAATTCATATAGCTTGTTTGATCTGCTTTCTCTTAGGTGGGATGATTTCTCCCTCTCCATTCTCTCATCTGCAGTGCACCACCTCCTGTCTGTTATTACCTTTTACACTGAAAGAATATAAGGGGGGGTAAAGAGACAGCTGACACCGCTGTGAATTGTGTATAATCGATGTAAGGAGCAGCAGGACAGCCAGCTATGTGAAGGAGTTACACCATGCTCACTCATTATTGAAATCCTGCTTCACATGATTTATATTTGTAATAAACACAGAAAGGGGAGCAATGTGAAAAGCACCTAATGGTATATATGGGCTTTTGTGAGAGTGGGCCAAAGGGCCACTCACCTATCCTGGTTGTGCGCCTCTGCACAACCGGAGTAAGAGGCATCGGGTTAGAGGATCCGTGCAGGGCTGGGTTTGTCCTGGAGGGTCCGTGCGGGGCTGGGAAGTAAAGGGCAATAAAAGTTTGTAATTCAAGCACTCTGAGTGTGTTATATTTGCCCAAGTGCCCCAGCGCTCCTAAAAGATCGCCACTTGTTTCTTCCACATGATTTTTATTTGTGGCAGTTATTATACAGAGTTAAGAAGGGTATGAATATTGAGGAAGGGATTTTGAATTTTATTATAGATCAGGTTTAAACATTTATTTGTTTTCCTCAGGGAAAGCTCGATAAGGCATCACCTCTTTATGAACTAGCTGTGGAAATCCGTCAGAAGTCTTTTGGCCCCAAACACCCCAGTGTTGCTACTGCCTTGGTGAACCTAGCTGTACTATACTGTCAAATGGTAAGCACTGTGTAGTGTGATGGTACACTACTGAAAGTGGAGTACCTGTCAGCTCTCCTGGTAATACCTTTACTCTTCTGGACCATGTTTAATCTGTTTTGTGTAATTCCTCTTTTATTTCTACTGGCGATTTATACCTATATTGAAAATTATGTGTTACCATGCCTGTTATTTCAGGGGGATGTCTCTGTAAAGTCTGAGACTGGTAGCAGTTTGTGGAGACTGCCACCATAGAGGAATACACCCTAAACTTAGAGTACCCCAGAAAAAAAGTATTAAAAGTGTTGTCCAAGCTTGGCACAAAAGTCTGCAGTCATTCTATGTGAATCCTCACATTGCTCGCTGTCTGGATTCTCATGTGCTGGTGCCAGGATCGGCAAGTCATGTAACCACAAGTATGTGATATGCATACTTTATGCTGTATTCGTATTGGACATGAAAGGCCTGAATCAATACAAGTGAATGGAGTGAAACTGCGTCGGTCTAGACCAGGGGTGGGCACTTCCAGGCCTCGAGAGCCGCACACAGTCCAGGTTTTCTGGATATCCTTAGCATTCAACAGTTGGAATTGTCACCTGTGCAGGAGAATTAAATTACCAACTTTCAAATGCTAAGGATATCCAGAAAACCTGGACTGTGTGTGGCACTCGAGGCCTGGAGTTGCCCACCCCTGGTCTAGATTAAATGTAGCCAGAAGTATATACATCACATGTATAGTCTCGCTGGCGGAACCGGAGAATCCTGACTGTGCGCACTTCGGGGATTCACAAGTCTGCAGTCATATAGAGTGATTGTAAACCTTTGTGCCAAACTTGGATAACCCCTTTAACACAAGTTACTCAGAATTGTTTTGTAATAGGGAATTCAGTTCTTAAAAAAATGACCTGTCAGGACTGAGCTTCTTTACAACTGCTTACAACTTTACAGCTGCTGAAATTACTTTATTTATACTGTTCCTAAATTACAGCTTGGAAAATCCATAGTACCAAGAGATTAATACTGCAACTTTTTAGGTAGAACATATATATATATATATATATATATATATATATATATATATATATATATATATATATAAATGTTAATAATAGAGAAAACAATACGATTTTAATGATGTGCTAAATTTTATTAAAGTGCATAAATATAAAGGATTATCACAGATATAAAAGTATAATTGAATATTGCACCACCCCTTGCCTCACTAAACTAATACATATATATATACAGCTCTGGCAAAAATTAAGGGACCACTGCACAGTTTTCTAAAAGTCACCATCTCTACATGTCTGACAGCCTTTCCATTCCAGTGTCAGTTTAATTCCAACCAAAGTACACCTCATTCTACTTAATCTGCTTCTTATTAGGTGATCACCTGAACCAAATCTTATTTAATGAGGGAAAGTATAAAAAAACATTGCTGTGGTCTTCACAATCCTCTTGCAATAGGACAAGCTGGATGGCAAAACAAGTGCTAGGAATAGCGCAAAAATAATTTGAATGAAAAAAAAAAACTTTTAACCATGCCAAAGTCTTGAGTGAGGAAAATAAGGGCTCAATTCTGGTTTTACTAGCAGAGGGATACAGTGAGCATCATTTTGCCTCCATTCTTAAAATTTCAAATACGGCAGTCCATTACAACAAGGTCAAGCAGCAGACATTGCAATACACAAAAGATAAAAGCCCTCCCATAGGGAGAACCTGGTGGTCTAATGGGGTAAATGAAAGGTGAATGAGGGGTCGCCTCTCACCTGTAATGGTTGTGCGCCTCCGCACAACTTCAATGTAGCATATGGCTCAAAGGACCTCCGGGAACCGGCTCCACTCTGACACAGCTCCTGCCGGCTTCCTGACCAGCTCCTGGCTTTCCTTAAAGCAGCAGACATTGGGGACAACAAAGCTACAGACCAGCAGAGGGCAAAAGCGACTCTTCACTGACCGGGAAGACCGTCATCATATTTGAATAAGGTGATGGGAAAAAAGATGGTGTGTCACGGTCCGCGCTGCTTCTGTGTTCAAATAACTCACCAAGGAGCCAAATAGCTTTCAATCCTCTTTATTCCTCCAACGCGTTTCAACGCCACTCCCGGCGCCTTCCTCAGGGATATCCCTGAGGAAGGCGCCGGGAGTGGCGTTGAAACGCGTTGGAGGAATAAAGAGGATGGAAAGCTATTTGGCTCCTTGGTGAGTTATTTGAACACAGAAGCAGCGCGGACCGTGACACACCATCTTTTTTCCCATCACCTTCTTGGAATATACCACTATCCAGTGGTAGGTGGAGGTCCTGCAGCAGCTTGGAACAGTGTTTCCTACACGCCTTCAAACCAGTTGTGGGGGCCACAACTGGACCAGGTGAGCAGCTACACAGCACCACCGTTTTACACAGTGTCACTAGTGATAGGGCACTATTGCGCCTCTTGTCCCCCCTCCCCCCCCTCTTTATATTTTGCATCATATTTGAATGTCACTCAGCAACTGCAGGATGACATCAAGAGACCTACAAAAGGAATAGCAAATGGCAACTGGGGTGAAGTGCACGGCAAGAACAGTTCATAAGAGGCTCCTATAGGCAGGGCTCAAGTCATCTAAAGCTAAAAAAGAAAGCCTTTAATCAATGAGCAGGAAAGGAGAGTCAGCCTGAAGTTTGCCAAAGACCATAAGGATTGGACCATAGAGGACTGGAGTAAGGTAATCTTCTCTGATGAGTCTAATTTTCAGCTTTGCGCAACACCTGGTCGTCTAATGGTTAGACGGAGACCTTGAGAGGCATGAAAGCCAGTGTCTTGCACCCACTGTGAAATTTGGTGGAGGATCAGTGATGATCTGGGGATGCTTCAGTAAGGCTGGAATTGGGCAGGTTAATCTTTGAGAAGGCCACATACAAGCCACATACAAAGTTATCCTTGAAAAACACATGATTCCTTCTGCTCAGGCAATGTTCCCCAACTCTGAGGACTGGCTTTCCAGCAGAACAATGCCCCATGCCACACAGCTAGGTCAATCCATGTGTGGATGAAGAAGCACCACATCAAGACCCTGTCATGGCCAGCCCAATCTCCAGACCTGAACCCCATTGAAAATCTCTGGAATGTAATCAAGAGGAAGATGGATCCAAGCCATCAAGCCATCAAACAAAGAAGAACTTCTTAAATTTTTGTGCCAGGAGTGGCATAAGGTCACCCAAAAGCATTGTGAAAGACTGGTGGAAAGCATGCCAAGACGCATGAAAGCTGTGATTAAAAATCATGGCTATTCCACTAAATATTGATTTCTGAACTCTTCCTGAGTCAAAACATTTGTATTGTTGTTTCTAAATGAATATGAACTTGTTTTCTTTGCATTATTTAAGGTCTGAAAGCACTGTTTCTTTATTAATTTGACTATTCCCCATTTGCTGCAAATAAATATAACATTTTTAGCTTTGAATTTCGGAGACGTTTGTCAGTAGTTTATAAAATAAAAGAACAATGTACATCTTACTCAAAAATATACCTAGAAAGAGAAAAATCTGAGAAACTGGAAATTTTGCAGTGGTCTCTATATATGCAGGGTGGGCCATTTATATGGATATACACCATAATAAAATGGGAATGGTTGGTGGTATCAACTTCCTGTTTGTGGCACATTAGTATATGGGAGGGGGAAAACTTCCTGATGGGTGGTGACCATGGCGGTCATTTTGAAGTCGGCCACTGGATATCTGAAATTGCTACATGATTCAGATATCCAGTGGAATTGAGGTTTCCACTGGTGAAGAATGGCCCCACTATCTTTGTACCCCATATACCAAATCATACCATCAATTTTTGTGTTCAAATAGTCTTGGAGGGATCGGTGGGTTAGTGTCAGACCAATAGCGGTGGTTTTGTTTGTTAGCTTCACCATTCACAAAAATGTTTGCCTCATCACTCATCTGAAGATGTGCAGCATCTGAAACAACGGATACTGGAAGCCTGTGCTAGCATTTCTTCTGCAGTCTTGCTATTAGTGTGTCAAGAGAGAGAGAAGAGGGTTGCATTGACAATCCAACACAATGGGCAGCACTTTGAACATATTTTATAAGTGGTCATAAACTTGTAAATAACTCATGACAGAATAAAGGTATGTTAAACCCAACCACACCATTGTTTTTCTTATGAAATTCTCAATACGTTTGAAGTGTCACATGACTCGCTTCCCATTGAAAAAAAATAAAGTTGGATCAAAAATGGCCGACTTCAAAATGGCCGCCATGGTCACAACTCATCTGGAAAAGTTTTCCCCCTCCCATATACTAATGTGCCACAAACAGGAAGTTGATACCACTAATCATTCCCATTTTATTTAGGTGCATCCATATAAATGGCCCACCCTGTATATATATAATATATAAATATATATTAATATAAATGCTCTTAAAAAAGGGCTGGATGATTTTATGATTTTCTCAGTGTTTAGTATTGTGGGTTAAGGGTAATTTAGTGACAAAAAGGTATTTGGTGGAGAAAGGTTAGACTTGTATAACCATGTACCTACATGCTTTCAGCTCCAACCAGGTAAGCACAAACACTTTTGTCTCACATATTTGTGTCTGGGGATGCTTGGTCCTGTTATAGTCTAGTCTTTGTTTTATATTGCATAAACTATACCACAGTCCATATATTTTTATTATGTCATCTAATTTTATCCTTTTAGAAAAAACAAGTGGAAGCGTTACCTTTATATGAACGTGCCATGAAGATTTATGAGGATAGTCTTGGTCGTATGCACCCCAGAGTTGGAGAAACACTGAAAAATCTTGCTTTATTAAGGTAATATTATTATTATTATTATTATTATTATTATTATTATGTATATGTAAGCTGCAGGTATACACATATTGTGTATGACAGATCCAGACAGCAGATATCTCTAGTCGTGACATAATGAACCCCCTTACCTCATGCCATGCTGCCACTGTCCTCAATTTAGTCTGTCCATACATTACATTACTGAGGTGTAATGCTACATTTTCATAAACATATGAAGCTAGATCCAGCTATCTTACAATTATAACAGTTGAACCCCAGGGGTCAGACTAGCCGGACCCATTGGCACTAATTTGCTTCTGTTTATGAATTACTTTTCTTTGTAAGAACATTATAAAACAGTCAAAATGTGTTGTACAGTGTTGGCCAAAAGTATTGACACCCCTGCAATTCTGTCAGATAATATTCAGTTTCTTCCTGAAAATGATTGCAATCACAAATTCTTTGGTATTATTATCTTCATTTAATTTGTCTTCAATGAAAAAAACAAAAAAAGAATTGTCCTAAAGCCAAATTGGATATAATTCCACACCAAACATAAAAAAGGGGGTGGACAAAAGTATTGGCACAGATAGAAAAATCATGTGATGCTTCTCTAATTTGTGTAATTAACAGCACCTGTAACCTACCTGTGGCACCTAACAGGTGTTGGCAATAACTAAATCACACTTGCAGCCAGTTGACATGGATTAAAGTTGACTCAACCTCTGTCCTGTGTTCTTGTGTGTACCACATTGAGCATGGAGAAAAGAAAGAAGACCAAACAACTGTCTGAGGACTTGAGAAACCAAATTGTGAGGAAGCATGAGCAATCTCAAGGCTACAAGTCCATCTCCAAAAACCTGAATGTTCCTGTGTCTACTGTGCGCAATGTTATCAAGAAGTTTAAAGTCCATGGCACTGTGGCTAACCTGCCTAGATGTGGACGGAAAAGAAAAATTGACAAGAGATTTCAACGCAAGATTGTACGGATGGTGGATAAAGAACCTCGACTAACATCCAAACAAGTTCAAGCTGCGGGTACAACAGTGTCAACCCGTACTATCCGTCGGCGTCTGATTGAAAAGGGACTGTATGGTAGGAGACCCTGGAAGATCCCACTTCTTACCCCAAGACATAAAAAAGCCAGGCTGGAGTTTGCCAAAACTTACCTTAGAAAGCCTAAAACGTTTTGGAAGAATGTTCTCTCTTATTGGGCAAAGGCATCAACATAGAGTTTACAGGAGAAAAAAAAGAGGCATTCAAAGAAAAGAACACAGTCCCTACAGTCAAACATGGCGGAGGTTCCCTGATGTTTTGGGGATGCTTTGCTGCCTCTGGCACTGGACTGCTTGACCGTGTGCATGGCATTATGAAGTCTGAAGACTACCAACAAATTTTGCAGCATAATGTAGGGCCCAGTGTGAGAAAGCTGGGTCTCCCTCAGAGGTCATGGGTCTTCCAGCAGGACAATGACCCAAAACACACTTCAAAAAGCACTAGAAAATGGTTTGAGAGAAAGCACTGGATACTTCTAAGGTGGCCAGCAATGAGTCCAGACCTGAATCCCATAGAACACCTGTGGAAAGATCTAAAAATGGCAGTTTGGAGAAGGCACCCTTCACATATCAGGGACCTGGAGCAGTTTGCCAAAGAAGAATGTTCTAAAATTCCAGCAGAGCATTGTAAGAAACTCATTGATGGTTACCGGAAGCGGTTGATCGCAGTTATTTTGGCTAAAGGTTGTGCAACCAAGTATTAGGCTGAGGGTGCCAATACTTTTGTCTGGCCCATTTTTGGAGTTTTGTGTGAAATGATCAATGTTTTGCTTTTTGCTTCATTCTCTTTTGTGTTTTTTCATTTAAGACAAATTAAATGAAGTTAATAATACCAAAGAATTTGTGATTGCAATCATTTTCAGGAAGAAACTGAGTATTATCTGACAGAATTGCAGGGGTGTCAATACTTTTGGCCAACACTGTAGGGATTCACTCACTCTATGGCAGCTGGTAGCGTCCACACAAGTGCAAAGATACTAAAGGCCAGGTTACACACTATGATGTCCCAGCGAACCCACCAATGATTGGGATCGCTGGGACATCGTTAGCTGATCGCTGGTGAGCTGTCAAACAGGCAGACTCACCAGCGATCAGGACCAGTGAGAACGCTGGTATCCAGGATAAACAGCGGTAACTAAGTGCAGCGTTGCACTTAGTTACCCAATGTTTACCCTGGTTACCAGCTCCCACCACTTGCTGTGTGGCGCTGGGAGCTCATACATTGTTGGTCTCTCGCAGTCACATGCGCCGATGCTGGCCGCCCAGCGGAAGACCAACGATAAATTTATTATCCAGGTCATTAACCAACGACCAACGATGAACGACCTCATCGTTGATCGTTGGTAAATGTCACACCCAACGATGTTGTTTCGACATAGCTGCAACGTCACCAAAACGGTGACGTTGCAACAATATTGTTACTGATATAGTAGCGTGTAACCCGACCTTTAATATGTAGTCAGGCACATTTATTAAAGTTCAGAAATCTTCAGCATAAAGGACAACAAAAACAGCCTTTCCTCTGGCACAATGATAAGAAAATAAACTGTCCATACATCAGTGTGGAATCACAGAGTGGACTCACCCGTTCAAATTCACTCCAAGCTTTGTCAGACTGTCAAAGACTGGCTAACATTCAACAGGACCTATCCTTTCTCCACAGACAGACCAATATAGGTGCTGGAGCATACTTTCCGGATTTCACATCACCAAGGCTAGGGACATCGGTGACATGTACACTCCATCCAGGACCTGTCCTACTGCCCTCTTACAGTTTCTTAAGATAAACAATCTTTTGCATGCATACGTTTTGGCCTAAACGTGTGACATACGATGAAGGATATCAATACAGAAGTTTATATTTTACATTAAGCTTGTGCATAAAAAATATAGTGATCCTTAGAAAATACCATATCTACATCACCAACGTTCATGGATAAAAATATATTACAAATATGTTTTGGATAAAAATGTTATTTTTTAACAGGTACGAAGAAGGGGATTATGAAAAGGCAGCAGAACTTTATAAAAGAGCAATGGAAATTAGAGAAGCCGACATCTCAGTATTAGGGGGTAAGGCTCCCTCCGGACATTCATCTAGCGGTGGAGACACGTCCAGTGTCAGGAACACTTTATCAATAAATGTTGCTGAACAATGATATTGAAAATCACAGAATGGTACGGTGGCATAGAAAGCTGGAAGATCCAAAAACAAACCTGACCTCTCTACAACAGATACTACAAACATCAGCTGTGGATTATGAACCAAACATGGTCTGCCGTCATTTCGACTAAGTTTCACAAATCACACAAGCAGTAGTTAGTTTCCAAAGCCTTAAGAATAAAATACATGTATTTGGTCTTAACTTGAAATTAAATGCATATCGGTGCTTGGTCTGTGATATTTTTGGCAAATCCCAGTATAAGCCAGATCGCCCATTGGTCAAGTAAATGATTACAAATCCATCCCATGGGAATTCCTGGGACGTTTGGATTGCGCATGACTATTTGAAGCAGAACAGATGTTAAGACTCGGATGCTGTAGTTGACAAAACTAATATAATAATCATTGTCCTGAGGATCTGTACACTTCTGTATCGAATGTATAAATGGTCACAAGTTTTCTATGAAATGTAATTTTTATATACAGTACCTTGTGAAAATATTTGGCCCTCTTGAACTTTTCAACCTTTAGCCACATTTCAGGCTTCAAACATAAAGATATAAATTCTAATTTTTTTGTGAAGAATCAACAACAAGTTGGACACAATCGTGAAGTGGAACGAAATTTATTGGATATTTGAAACTTTTTTTAACAAATAAAAAACTGAAAAGTGGGGCGTGCAATATCTCGTGTAAGTCTCCGTATAAATGCACCTGCTCTGTGATAGTCTCAGGGTTCTGTGTCAAGTGCGACTTGCAGCTGTAATCGCAGTAAAAGGTGGCACTACAAAGTATTAACTCTAGGGGGCCAAATAATATTACACGCCCCAATTTTCAGTTTTTTATTTGTTAAAAAAAGTTAAAAATATTCAATAAATTTTCGTTCCACTACATGATTGTGTCCCACTTGTTGTTGAGTCTTCACAAAAAAATTAGAATTTATATTTTTATGTTTGAAACCTGAAATGTGGCAAAAGGTTGAAAAGTTCAAGGGGGACACATACTTTCAAAAGGCACTGTCTATTATATGTTCTTTGCTAAAATATGGGGACTGCACTACTGAGATATTCCATGTTGCTGTGATGTTACAGAAACTTTAAGGTCAAGTCCTAATGAGTATTTATTTGGTCAGTTATTGTCCCTGTGTATGTTAACTGTGCAATTAAACAATGCAGCCTATTAGTTCCAGCAAAGTTAATGGGTTTTCTTTAAATCTTCTCGACAGTGGAAACACACTAAAAACACATGATCCACACATGACTTTATCAATTAGGTTTTCCCAATGCTAATACCAGGAAATGTCCAAAATAAAGCAGTTTTATTTAAAACACGACATCCCAGGAAATAATGGCAGAAAATGCATGCTAAAAACAATGAAAAACTCAAGTATACTAATTTAGCAAATAGATGCACAAATGCTGCAGAAAATCTAGAACATCTAAAACTCGCCAAAAGCTCATCACTTTTCACTGTACCAGTATTCATGCCCTATTTAGTGATAGGTCAGTATTATCTTATTGATGAGGGGAGGACGATGGCAGCTCTGGCAAGAGCAGAACATCACCGATCATTCACATTGTTAGGCTACCTTCACATTAGCGTTTGTGTCTACATGCTGATGGCATGCAGACACAAACGCAGTCAAAAGCGGTGTCATTTTGATGTGTCCGCAGCGGAGAATGTCCGCCTGCGGACACATCACTGTGCAGCCCGGCAGCCAATCGGCGGTGTCCGCCAGCAAGGCCTGGGACATGTCGGCGGGGAGAAACAGCTGATTTGACAGCTGTTTGAATCTCCTGCGCCGACACCGAGAGGAGATGTCGGCACGGGAAGATTCAAACAGCTGTCACATCAGCTGTTTCTCCCCGCCGACACCGCTAGGGTATTACCGGTGGCGGGGAGGAATAGACCATCAGAGGCTGAGCTGATCTCCCGGTGGCCGTCGGTGATCTCCTGTGACATCACCGGCGGCCACCGGGAGATTTTTCAATGGGTCCGCAGCGTTCTCCTGCACTGTCAAGCGCAGAACACTGCGGACCCATTGACGACAATGCATGTTTTGTGCGCTTGAGGACGCTTGCTGATTTTCCAAGGTCCACGAGCGCACAAACAATGCAACATGCTGCGTCCCGGGTGCGGACGCTGGACCCTGGAAGGAGCAGATATCGTCCGCATCCGCACCCGAACGCAGCAAACGCAGGCACTATGCGTTCCTATGTTAAACATAGGAACCGCAGTGCGCATGCGCTTGACTGCGTATGGGAACGCAGCATAAGCTGCGTTCACATACGCAAATGTGAAGGCAGTCTTATGTTTCAATTCACATAAGCATTATAGGATCTCTTCCCTAAGGCACCACCTGCGGTTTATCAGATATCTACAGCTAAAAAACAGCTTTTCCATACCTAATTTTTTTTAGTGGGAGGAGTGTGATAGACAGGTCTGGTCATATGTTCCTCCATCAGAAGTCATTGTGAGAAGAGGAGCAGTCTGACAGGAAGGCAGCACTAACGGGAGGTGATCCTATAATATTTAGATGTTACTAGATGTCGCAAAATCATGCCACCCATTCAAATTTCTGTAAATTTCTTTAGAGAAACATGAAAACCCCTTTAAGCTAATTTTTTTTTTTTTTTAATTACCGTATATACTCGTGTATAAGCCGACTTTTTCAGCCCAAAATTTGGGCTGAAAAGTCCCCCCTCGGCTTATACATGAGTATATACTGTGTGGTGTGGTGGGGGCTGTTGTCCGATCACTGCAGGAGGCAGGAGGAGGCGGGGGGAGGCTGCAGAATGAGCGGCACGTCACGTGGTGCCGCTCATTAATTATGCATGGGGAGCAGCGCATAGTATATTGCTGCTGCCCTGCACAGTATAGCCTCCCCCGCTGTCTCCCTGCCCCCCCTATGTATACAGAGGCACCCCTCAGCATTGCTCCATCTCACCCCCTCGGTCTGCACCCGGGTCCTCCAGCTGCTCCGTCTGCGTGTCCCGCGGCTTCTAATACCGGCATCCTCCCGCTCTTCCTGCTTGAATGTAATCATGTGACCCGGTCACATGATCGCAGTCAAACAGGAAGTGCGGGGAGGACGCCGGTATTAGAAGCCGCGGGACACGCAGACGGAGCAGCTGGAGGACCCGGGTGCAGACCGAGGGGGTGAGATGGAGCAATGCTGAGGGGGGGCCTCTGTATACATAGGGGGGCTGTATTGGCGCTGCTGGGGGCTGTATTGGCACTGCTGGGGGATGTATTACCACTGCTGGGGGCTGTATTGGCGCTGCTGGGGGCTGTATTGGCGCTGCTGGGGGCTGTATTGGCGCTGCTGGGGGCTGTATTGGCGCTGCTGGGGGCTGTATTGGCACTGCTGGGGGCTGTATTGGCACTGCTGCGGGCTGTATTGGCACTGCTGGGGGATGTATTACCACTGCTGGGGGCTGTATTGGCGCTGCTGGGGGCTGTATTGGCACTGCTGCGGGCTGTATTGGCACTGCTGGGGGATGTATTACCACTGCTGGGGGCTGTATTGGCGCTGCTGGGGGCTGTATTGGCACTGCTGGGGGCTGTATTGGCACTGCTGGGGGCTGTATTGGCACTGCTGGGGGCTGTATTGGCACTGCTGGGGGCTGTATTGGCACTGCTGGGGGATGTATTGGCACTGCTGGGGGCTGTATTGGCACTGCTGGGGGATGTATTGGCACTACTAGGGGCTGTATTGGCGCTGCTGGGGGCTGTATTGGCGCTGCTGGGGGCTGTATTGGCGCTGCTGGGGGCTGTATTACCGCTGCTGGGGGCTGTATTACCGCTGCTGGGGGCTGTATACCCGTCCTGGGGCCTTTATACCACTGATGGCGGCAACTGTATACCAGTGATGGCTGCTATATACAGGGATGGTGGGCTATATACCAGTGATAGGGGGCTTTATAACAGGACGGTGGTCTGCTGCATTGGTAGTTTACTGTTTCTATTTAAAATAAAAGTTCAACATTTTATTCGTATCTATTTTCATTTTTAAAATTTTTCAGTACCGGTAGCTGCTGCATTGTCCACCCTAGGCTTATACGCGAGTCAATAGGTTTTCCCAGTTTTTGGGGGCAAAAGTAGGGGGGTCGGCTTATACACGGGTCGGCTTATACACGAGTATATACGGTAGTTTTTATTAAAGTTTTCATGTCATACAGGATTAAACATCAGTACACGTACCGTACTAACAAATAAGCATATTATATAAAACAAATTAAAAAAATCTTAAGAATATCTTTCAAACCCTTCTACCCCACCTCCCTCCCCCCCCCCACCCCTCCAGGTCTGACAGGTAAAACCCTATAAGGTTATTTTCTGTAGATCTTCAATCAAGAAGTAGAACATTAATTTACAATCTCTTGAAGCTATGTCAACATCAGCTCTGTATCTTGAAACTAACCCGCTGGCAAGTCGTATAATGCAAGCCATCCCTCCCAAAGTCTATCAAACAGTCCGGGCCTTCCCCTTTTCAAATAAATGTATTTTTCTCTAAACAATACATAATTCAGCCTATTAATATACTCTTGTCTTGTAGGTGCCTTATCTGAAATCCATGCTGAGGCAATTAATTTCCTAGCAACATACAACATTCTGGTGACTGTAATTTGATGACATTCGTCTCCCCGCATATCCTCCACATATCCCAAAATGCACACCACAGGGTCTCTAGGGACTTCCTGCCCCGTAGCCATATGAATGAGATTAAGGACTATAACCCAAAATATCTGTAAACAAGGGCATGTCCACAGCATATGTAAAATATCCGCTTCCTCTAGTGTACACTTCGGGCAGCACGAGTCCTTCCTCAGTCCTTCGTCACATAGCCACTTGGGAGTTCTATATACCCTGTACAAAACGTAAAGCTGCGATAACCGGCTGGGCTCACTAAGAGACAACCTGGGAATCATCTGAAGGATGTTGTCCCACTGTTCCCCTGAAATCGGGCCCAGCTGATGCTCCCATTTTGCCTGTGCTCCTATCGGATGCTTTGACAGGACCACACTCGTGAGTCCACTGTAGATAAATGAAAACGGTCCTCTGGACATTGGCAGACCAAGAATATTGATTATACTATCCTGTTGGATAACTATAGGAGAATTTTTATTCTGAACTGTATAAGCATGCCTTAATTACAGGTATTGGTAAAACATGCAGTGCTGCAAGAGGAATTCCTGCCTTAATTCTTCAAAGGTCTTAAAAGATTCTTTCCCCATTAATTGCGAGAGCTACCAGATACCAATCCTCCTCCATTGTGCGAATCCCTTCAATGACCGCATTGCCGGTAAATTGTTGTTACCTCATGGGAGAATATTTTGTAAACGCCGTAATGCCTCTTATTTGTTTGACCTTGTCCCAGACTCTAGACATAAGAAATATAATAAGGAACCTGAAGGCTAGCGGGCGAAACTTCCAGGCCTCTAAATTGGTCATCAGTGAACCCTGACCCACCAAACATTTAAGGATATTCTTTCCTCCCTCCAGACCTCCCACGTTACCCTCGATCCCACCTACCAGGTGTTGGCATTGGGATGACAAATAATACAGCCATGAATTGGGAAGCGCCAGTCCTCCTTCATCCTTAGGCTTCAGTAGATGTTCCAATTTGATCCTGGCGCCACCCTTCAGCCATTTTAATTCCCTAAAGATAGCGTTTATCCTGTGAAATCTGCCCTGAGGAAGCCAGACAGGAGAGTTGTGGAGCACGTACAAAAGCTGTGGCATAATCACCATTTTTAATAAATTCAGTCTTCCCACCACCGACAAATGCAACTTGGCCTAGGCTCTAATTTTCTGCTTAATCCTCACCACCAGCAGGGAAAGGTTCAGGTTCTCATATTCCTCCAAATTAGTGGCTATCATTATCCCCAGGTATTTAAAGTTTGTTACTACTGGTATTCGTAAATGTAAATCAGGACTTGGGTCTAAAGGGAGCACAGCAGATTTATCCCAATTTATGATTAGCCCCGATATCTCCCCAAAATTATTAAGAAGTGACATAGTAGTACTCAGAGAATTTTCAGAGTCAGCCAAGAATAGAAGCAGATCATCTGCGTATAACGCCACTTTTTCCTCGTATGATCCATACCTAAAGCCCACGATAGTCGAATCACGTCGTATAGTCGATGCTAATGGCTCGATTGCCAGAGCAAACAACAGCAGAGATAGAGGGCAGCCCTGCCTCGTGCCTCTGTGAAGATGAAAATGATCAGACAGTGATCCATTTGCTCTTATCCTGGCCTGTGGGTCCGTGTACAGAAGTCTGATCCAGCCTATAAACCTGGACCGAAGCCCATACATTCAAGCACAGCCCATAAATACTTCCACTCGACACTGTCAAAGGCTTTAGCAGCATCTAGAGACAGGTCCATATATTTTAGCCGGTAGCCCATCCACCCCCGACACCTTTCCATTGGGCATACAACCCAAAGCCTCTTCCAACTCCTCTAGGCCTATAGGTCTATCAAGGCTTTGCTTAATATTATCAGTTAATTTGGGAAGGTCAGCGGACTCCAGAAATCTAGTAATGTCTTCCGCTGTGGCCAGAGTATGTGACGAGTAAAGGTTGTCATAAAACGCTCTCAGGATATTTAATATCCCAGGTGTGTCTCCCACCACTCTCTCCCTCAGAATCCTGGAGCTGAGCTATAAAAGAGGACCCTCTCTGTGCTGATGCAATTACAGAGAGCATATGACCCACACTTTCCGCCTCCTCATAGGACTGCACAGACTTAAACAGTCTCTTTTGAGCTGCCTCCTTCATGGTTATTTTTGTCATAGCCTGTTGAGCCTTTTTCAGTCGCTTCTGAGTGGTCAGAGTGAACTTTAATGCAACAGCCTTCTCCACCTCCTCAAGTTCCCGTATAGTGCACTCAGTGTGTGCTCTAGTTTTAGATTTTGCCTTCGATATTTCCCGTATGCACATGCCCCGTAGATACGCCTTTAGTGTATCCCACACTACCAGTCTAGAAGCCGTGTCCTGATTAAAATCAAGATATTCCTTTAATTCTAGGATAAAATGCTCATCTCTATCTATTATCTGCAGCCAAAAGGGATTCAGCCTCCATTGAGACCTCCTACCAACCGGAACAGAATCGCGCCTAATCTCGATAGACATAGGCGAGTGATCTGATATTGTCCGTGGTAAATATTCAACTTTCAGTATTTTTTCCTGCATAGACCAATCACTCAAGGCCAAATCAATACGAGACAGAGATGAGTAAGAAGATGAAAAACACAAGTATTGATAGGTAGTTGGGTTACAGCTTCTCAATACATCAACCAAGGCCACTTTTTTAATCAGCGTCCCAAATGGTGTGCAGTTGCCCCCAAATTTCAGTGGCTCATGGTTCCCCTTGTCCTAGTGTGAGTTTTGTATATTATTAAAGTCACCCACCAACAAGTATGGGATATTTGGGAAGTCTTTTAGAAGATTAAGGATCTGATATAAAGCTCTACTGCTATATGGCGGAGGGATATTTATGAAAACAACTACCATCTGTACATTAAAAATACTGCAGTATAGAAAACAAACTGTTCCTCAGGACCTATAATTACTTTATGGCATGTATACTGAATCCCGGAATATATCAATACGCTTACTCCTCGAGCGTATTCAGAGTATGTGGAGTGGAATCCCTCCAGCACCCAACGTCTCTCTAATAGATTGATTGTTCCAGAGGTAAGATGAGTCTCCTGAAGACAAATAATAGCCGGTTTCTGATCCATTATGGAGGTAAATATTGTCTGCCTTTTCACTGGAGTTTTTAAACCCCTGATGTTCCAATAAGAACTTTAATGGAGCCCATTTTCTAAGTGTAGTGCAATCAATATTTGAATCGGTCCTGACATATCATATCTACAACTTACAATTACATAGAAATCAGTACCCCTATAGACCTGTATCCCCACTTCCCCCCTACTCTCCCCAACACACCCAAAAAACCCAACTGAAGCATTAACTGTAAGGACGATGACATTGCCCTTTTCTCAAGCTATGTATCAAGCGCTTCAATGCCCTCATGCTCTCCGTCCTTTTCAGGATAACACCCCACAGCACGGCTTAAACAACCTGTTCTATCCAGTCCAAAACCCGAACGAAGATACATCAACATATCACTTTTAACCTGTATCTTAAACCAGACAATGCAGAAGATAGAGACGAAGAGAGGAAAAAAGAAAAAGAAGGGGGGGCGAATTAATTTGTGAAAGGAGGGAAATTAAATCACAATATCACTGGTCTCACATGGCTAAGGCAAGAAAAAACAGCTCAGTGGCCAGACAGCATCTTCCATATTCGGCCCTCCCTCATCCGTGCCCTTGCTCCTTCCACTCCTTCCTTAGCTGTCCTTCGTTCAAATCGACCCAGTTCATCGCCTCCTTTGAGTCTAGAAAAAAATGGGTTTTGTCTCTTGCCTCAATCCTCAACTTCGCCGAGAATATCATGGAGTACTTGACTCCAAGAGCTCTCAGTCTCTTCTTAACCTCGATGAATTTGGCTCGTTGTCTTTGAACTACCAGCCAGTAATCTGGGTAAAACGAGACCCTGGAGCCATCAATATTAAGCTCCGGATGATCTTTCGAGTACGGAGTATATTATCCCTATCTCTATAGTGCAGGATCTTCACCAATAATGTTCGTGGCTGATGTCCAGGGGGAGGGGGGCGACGGGGACCCTATGTGCGCGCTCCACTGCATACAGGTGCGTCAATTTGTCCGCCCCTGTCTTGTCCTTTATCCACGCCTCAAAAAATTCAGTGGGGTTTTTCCCCTTGCATCGTTCAGGGACTCCCACTATACGCACGTTATTACGGCGCGACCTGTTTTCCAAGTCGTCGGTTTTGGCCCATATCGCAGCATTGTCTCTTTTGGACTTCGACTGGTGTTTAACAGATTTCCTTTAAGCTAATTTGATGTAGTTATTGTTGTATTTGGGATTTCTATCTCGCCTTATTGGGGGACACAGACCATGGGTGTTATGCTGCTGTCATTAGGAGGCTGACACTAAGTAGGCACAAAACAAGTGAACCCCTCCTCTGCAGTATACACTCTCATGCTGACTCAAGCTGAAGCCAGTTTCAGCTTAGTGTCAGCAGGAGACAGATATGACTCTGACTTTTCCCTTCAGAGCACATCTACACTGTGTTCCAAATTATTATGCAAATTGGTTTTAAGTGTCATAGGGTTTTATTTTTATTTTTTTCAATGAAACCCATTAATGGTATTGTGTCTCAGGGTTTTTTGGATCATTGAAATCAATCTCAGATATCTGTGATAATTAGTTTGGCAGATGAGCCCAATAAAAGGAAAACTGGGTGTTCGACAATATTACGCAGGCCACAGTTTTCAAGTTATATGGGAAAGAAAAAGGATGTCTCTTTTGCCGAAAAGCAACAAATAGTGCAATGCCATGGACAAGGGATGAAAATATTTGATATTGCACAAAAACTTAAGCATGATCATCGTATTGAGAAGAGATTTGTGGCTGATTCTGAGCACAGATGTGTTCGTGCAGATAAAGGCAGAATGAGGACGTTTTCTGCCAGGCAATTCATCAGATTAAGAGAGCAGCTGCTAAAAAGGCCTTACAAACCAACAAACAGATATTTGAAGCTGCTGGTGCCTCTGGAGTCCCTCGAACCTCAAGGTGTAGGATCCTTCAAAGGCTTGCTGTGGTGCATAAACCTTCTATTCGGCCACCCCTAAACAGTGCTCACAAGCAGAAACAGTTGCAGTGGATCCAGATATACATGAAGATTAATTTTCAAACAGTCTTGTTTACGTTATGAGTGCCGAGCAACCCTGGATGGTCCAGATGAATAGGGTAGTGGATGGTTGGTGGATGCCACCATGTCCCAACAAGGCTGCGCGTCAGCAGGGAGGTGGAGGAGTCATGTTTTGGGCTGGAATCATTGGTAAACAGCTGGTAGGCCCCTTTAAGGTTCCTGAAGGTGTGAAAATGACCTCTGCAACGTATATAGAGTTTCCAACTGAGAACTTTCTTTCATGGTACAAAAATCAAAAACGTGCCTTTAGGAGCAAAATCATCCTCATGCATGTCAATGCACCATCTCATGCTACAAATAATACCTCTGCGTCATTGGCTGCTATAGGCATAAAAGGAGATAAACTCATGGAGTGGCCACCATCTTCCCCTGACCTCAACCTTATAGAGAACCTTAAAAGTATAATCAAGCAAAAAATCTATGAGGGTGGGAGGCAGTTCACATCAAAACAGCAGCTCTGGGAGGCTATTCTGACATCATCCAAAGAAATACAAGCAGAAACTCTCCAGAAACTCACAATATCAATGGATGCTAGAATTGTGAAGGTGATATCAAAGAAGTATTCCTATGTTAACATGCAACTTGGCCTGTTAGGATGTTTTGGCGTTAAATCGCTTTTTATTTCAGTGAATGTGACCTGTTAATGCTGCAAATTCAACAAATGAGCATTTTCAGTTCTTTCAAACAAATCAAATGTTTACAAACTCTACTGTGCGTAATAATTTGGAACAGTGCTTTTAAAGTTTTTTAAATTTTGAAAATTATACTGTTATCATAGGGAGATTTTTTTCAATTAAATTTGATGTATACTCTAACGGTTGATGATGTTGATTACACTGACTGTCATTTGCACCAACCATTTAGAAAAATCAGAGAAAAAGAACATTTGCATAATAATTTGGAACACAGTGTAGTAGTTTATTTTTAATTTTTATTAATTTTTTTTTTACAAGACTCTCTGGAGTACAGAGTGATGAGACCCTTCAGGGTACTGCTCTCCCGCAATCAGCATCACTTTCGAGATGTCACCTTCCCTGGGTGCCCAGATGCCCCAACAGCTGTCCGTTCCCAGCCCTCGCCACCCCTGCTGGACATGGGTGTGTTGAGAGACATGGACGCTTGTTCTCTCTCCCTCCATGGAATGGATGGATCCTCTATTCATTGGCCCTGCGACGCTTCTTCTTCCTTCTCCCAGATGTCGACATAGGGATGAACGAATGGCTCCCTCCACTGCAACCCGGACCTTCTGTGGTGACTTTTTGGCCGGGACGCACACCTCCTGTAAGTGTACACTGTGTGCGTCTACGCCGTAGACTTTCCGGATGCGCCGCCAGGATTGCCCCCACTGGCCTCTCTGCCTAGATTGAGAATGGCTCCGCCCCGGTCCACCTCCATCCCGGACCACATATCGCACTTCTTGCAGAGAGCGAGATTTCCTGCACGACCTTTTCTCTCTGCTCCTCCCAGCCAGGACAAACCTCCCAGGGTCCCAAGGAGCCATTTTTACTATAACGCTCACATATACCGGAGCGCTCTCTCCCTAGAGCCACAGGCACAGAACGCTGCACACCGTGGATTCTGCAGCTGCTGGAAGGACATCACTAAAATTGCACCTTCTACTGGGGCTGAGCGACCACATTCTAACAGTGGACGGGGTAAGCTGATATTCAGCAGGCACTTAGCCTTTCTATGCAGTACCCAGGCCACTTTCATCATAACTATTCCTAACTCTAAGAACTCTCGGCCCATCAAAGACCACACTGTTTCCAATGTTAACTGCACAACCTGTCAGTCAAGGCTGCCCCATGAACATCCCACCCCGTACTGCCAGCCATGTAGCCTGGAGCTGGACCAACAGATCCCCTCTGAACCGGGGCCGAGCACGCCTATCCCCGGAGTGGGTATCGTCATTGGCACTAAAGGTCTCCCAGGCCCTACAGCACCTTCCCAGTCCCAAAGGGCTCTCTACAAGTACTCCTCGGATCCCTCTATTTCAGGGGGCTCCTCCTCGGATCGGGGTCGCAGCTTGGTTAGAGTTGCCAAAACGGCTAGAAAAAGGGGCCACACAAGCCCATCCCACAGACCTTCTTATTCCTTGCTAATGTTGGACCATGAGTCCGGCTCTCGCTTTCCCGGGGAATTCTCCAACTCGGATTCTGCTTCCGAGGAGGACACAGTTTTCGACAATGATTCCTCTGACACACGGGGAATGGTGGACAGCCTTATTACGGCTATGAACCAGACATTAAAGGTAGAGGACAACCCCACTACCCTACAGGATCGCCCAATCTCCTTCAAGAGGTCTAAACTATCACACAAAATCCTCAAATCATACAGAACTTTAGGACATAGTACAAAAGTACAGGGAGCATCCGGATAGAACATTTACTGGACGTAAACTGCTAGACTTGCATTACCCCTTCCCTGCCAACGTGTGCAAAGAATGGACAGAGTCTCCGGCTGTGGATCCACCTATTTCCAGGCTGTCCACAAAAACCCTACTATCCTTGCCAGATGGGGCATCCCATAAAGACCCCACAGATAGACAGATAAGGTCCCTTGCTCGCTCTGTTTCGAATTGGATGGCGCAGTTCTCTCGCCTGCTTTTGCCTCAGTTTGGGTGGCCAAGGCACTGACATTGTGGTTGGAGTCCCTCCGCTGGGCGATTCAGGCCAGTACTCTCCCGCCGGAATTAGTCGATCTAGTGGCTCAGATCTCTATAGCTGGAGAATTTCTGATCAGTTACTCCCTGGACACCGCAAATTGTGCGGCTCAGTCAGCTAGCAACTTTATCACCATACACAGAGCACTCTGGCTTAGGGCCTGGAATGTGGACGCAGCTTCCAAATGGTCACTGACGGGTCTCCCATACCGACGCGGTCATCTTTTTGGAGAAGGTCTTGATAAACTTATTTCCGATGCGTAGGGGGTAAAAGCACCTCCTTCCCGCAACTCAGACCTAAACATACCTTTTCCAGATGCCAGCCAGTCCATTTTTGTCCCTTTTGATCCCCTGGTGGGTGGGCCAAGCCTCAGAAAACTTCCAGGTCCGATAGATCCCCCCTATGGATAGATGGAGCCAGGTGTCTTACAAGACAAACCTCTACTGGTGCTCTCGCCCTAAGCAGGCCAGAAGCCAGGGATCACGATCCCAGAGGTTTCAGGTGGCATGACTTGTGGCCCCTCACGGAGAGCATCACCAGCAGGGTCGGACTGGCCCACCAAGAGATCGGGAGATTCCCCAGTGGGCCCCAGGTCTCTGTGACTCTTTTCCTTTAGCCCCACCCCATCCCCCTACCCCCCCCACTGCACGGAGAGGGCCCCCCACCAGAGCTTCCGCCAGTGCTAATCATATTGGCACATTGCGCTGATATGATTAGGCAGTGAGCGTCCCTTCGTCCTGCGCTCTCCAACACTGTCGGTACATGCACAGGAGGTCAGAGTTTCGGGGTGATGATGTCATCGCACCGGGACTTTGCTTCCTGTGCAGCATCGGCAGCACAGTGATTTTGCGCTAGACCCTGGACGATCATCACGTTGATGAGGTGAGCATAGTGTCTTTTTTTTTTTTTTTCTTTTTCTGGGGCCCAGGATGGAGACATTGGGCAGATGGGGCCCAGTATAGGGGCCAGAAGGAGCCCAGGATGAGGCCCAGGATGGGGGCCAGAAGGAGCCCAGGATGGGGGCTAGATGGGCCCCAGGATGTAGGGCAGATGGGGCCCAGGATGGGGGACATATATCAGGGGCCTAGGATGAAGGCATAAGGGGCCCAGGATGGGGACATATATTAGGGGGCCCAGGATGAGTTCATATGGGGCACAGGATGGTGGCATATATCAGGGGCCCAGGATGGGGATGTATAGGGCCCAGGATGAGTGCGTATGGGGCCCAGGATGGGGGCATACAGGGCCCAGGATAGGGGCCAGAAGGAGCCCAGGATGGGGCCAGATGGGGGCTAGAAGGAGCCCAGGATGGGGCCAAAAGGAGCCCAGGATGGGGGCTAGATGGACCCCAAGATGGGGGCCAGAAGGGGCACAGGATAGGGCCCAGGATGGGGGCCAAAAGGAGCCCAGGGTATGTGTTAAATGGGGGCCAGAAGGGGCGCAGGATGGAAGGCATATGGGGCCAAGGATGGGGGGCAAATGGGGCCCAGGATGTGAGACATATATTAGGGGCCCAGGATGGGGGACATATATTAGGGGCCTAAGATGGGGGCATAAGGGCCCAGGATGGTGGCATACATTAGGGGCGCAGTATGGGGGTGTATGGGGCCATATATCAGGGGCCCAGGATGAGGGCATATGGGCCCAGGATGGAGGCATAAGGGGCCCAGGCTAGGGGACATATCATGGGCTCAGGATACGGGCATATACCAGAGGCCCAGGTTGGAGGAATATACCAGGAAGAGGCCCAGGATGGGGGACATATGTGTACCAGGATGGGGGACACATATAATAGTATAAGGGACATGTATACCAGGAAGGACTCAGGATGGGGACATATACAGTGCCTACAAGTAGTATTCAACCCCCTGCAGATTTAGGTGGTTTGATAAGATGCAAATAAGTTAGAGCCTTCAAACTGCAAACGAGAGTAGGATGTATTAACAGAAGCATAAATCTTACAAACCAAAAAGTTATGTTGCTCAGTTGAATTTTAATAAATTTTAAACATAAATGTGTGGGTCAATTATTATTCAACCCCTAGGTTTAATATTTTGTGGAATAACCCTTGTTTGCAATTACAGCTAATAATCGTCTTTTATAAGACCTGTCAGGCCGGCAAACTGTAGACGAGCCTTGACATGACGCTTTGAAAGTAAAGGTACCTTACGGGCTCGTCTGGAACGGAGACCATTGCGGTGGAGTACGTTACTTATGGTATTGACTGAAACCAATGTCCCCACTGCCATGAGATCTTCCCGGAGCTCCTTCCTTGTTGTCCTTGGGTTAGCCTTGACTCTTCGGACAAGCCTGGCCTCGGTACGGGAGGAAACTTTCAAAGGCTGTCCAGGCCGTGGAAGGCTAACAGTAGTTCCATAAGCCTTCCACTTTCGGATGATGCTCCCAACAGTGGAGACAGGTAGGCCCAACTCCTCGGAAAGGGTTTTGTACCCCTTGCCAGCCTTGTCACCTTCCACGATCTTGTCTCTGATGGCCTTGGAATGCTCCTTTGTCTTTCCCATGTTGACCATGTATGAGTGCTGTTCACAAGTTTGGGGAGGGTCTTAAATAGTCAGAAAAGGCTGACAAAAGAGATAATTAATCCACACATGTGAAGCTCATTGTTCTTTGTGCCTGAACTACTTCTTAATACTTTAGGGGGACGAAACACAATGCTGGTGGTTTGAGGGGTTGAATAATAAATGACCCTCTGAATTAACTTTAACGCTTTAAAAAAAATAAATAATGAATTAAAAAATCTTTTTGGCTGCAGTGCATTTCCCACTTCCAGGCTGATCTACAGTCCAAATGTCACAATGCCAAGTTAATTCCGCATGTGTCAACCAGCTAAATCTGCAGGGGGTTGAATACTACTTGTAGGCACTGTATATCAGGATTGGGACAAATATATATACCACGATGAGCGAGATATTTATTAGGATGGAGACAAATATATACAAAAATGGGACATATATATACCAGGATAGGGGACATATATGCTAGGATGGGCCCAGGATGAGGGACATATACACCAGGATGGAGGTCATACAATATATACCAGGATGGGGACACATATACCAGGGTGGGGACATATAGATTAGGATGGGGGACATACAGTGTTGGCCAAAAGTATTGACACCCCTGCAATTCTGTCAGGTAATACTCAGTTTCTTCCTGAAAATGATTGCAATCACAAATTCTTTGGTATTATTATCTTCATTTAATTTGACGTCAATGAAAAAACACAAATGAGAATGAAGCAAAAAGCAAAACATTGATCATTTCACACAAAACTCCAAAAATGGGCCAGACAAAAGTATTGGCACCCTCAGTCTAATACTTGGTTGCACAACCTTTAGCCAAAATAACTGCGATCAACCGCTTCCAGTAACTATCAATGAGTATCTTACAATGCTCTGCTGGAATTTTAGACCATTCTTCTTTGGCAAACTGCTCCAGGTCCCTGATATTTGAAGGATCCCTTCTGCAAACTGCCATTTTTAGATCTCTGCACAGGTGTTCTATGGGATTCAGGTCTGGACTCATTGCTGGCCACCTTAGAAGTCTCCAGTGCTTTCTCTCAAACCATTTTCTAGTGCTTTTTGAAGTGTGTTTTGGGTCATTGTCCTGCTGGAAGACCCATGACCTCTGAGGGAGACCCAGCTTTCTCACACTGGGCCCTGCATTATGCTGCAAAATTTGTTGGTAGCCTTCAGACTTCATAATGCCATGCACACGGTCAGGCAGTCCAGTGCCAGAGGCAGCAAAGCAACCCCATAACATCAGGGAACCTCCGCCATGTTTGACTGTAGGGACCGTGTTCTTTTCTTTGAATGCCTCTTTTTTTCTCCTGTAAACTCTATGTTGATGCCTTTGCCCAAAAAGCTCTACTTTTGTCTCATCTGACCAGAGAACATTCTTCCAAAACGTTTTAGGCTTTCTCAGGTAAGTTTTGGCAAACTCCAGCCTGGCTTTTTTATGTCTGGGGGTAAGAAGTGGGGTCTTCCTGGGTCTCCTACCATACAGTCCCTTTTCATTCAGATGCCCACAGATAGTACGGGTTGACACTGTTGTACCCTTGGCTTGCAAGGCAGCTTGAACTTGTTTGGATGTTAGTCAAGGTTCTTTATCCACCATCCGCACAATCTTGCGTTAAAATCTCCTGTCAATTTTTCTTTTCCATCCACATCTAGGGAGGTTAGCCACAGTGCCATAGGCTTTAAACGTCTTGATGACACTGCGCACGGTAGACACAGGAACATTCAGGTCATTGGAGATAGACTTGTAGCCTTGAGATTGCTCATGCTTCCTCACAATTTGGTTTCTCAAGTCCTCAGACAGTTCTTTGGTCTTCTTTCTTTTCTCCATGCTTAATGTGGTACACACAAGGACACAGGACAGAGGTTGAGTCAACTTTAATCCATGTCAACTGGCTGCAAGTGTGATTTAGTTATTGCCAATAAGGAAAAAGGGGGGAGGGAAAGACAGCTCTCCAGCTGATAGTATAGTCCTGCCCCGCTTGGATACTCACTTGCACGGACGCCGTCCTGGGGCCAGTAAAAGATATGAGAGGAAAAAGATTCCAGCGAGAAGATCTCCAGTTGCAGAATTTATTGTGCATATATAAAAGCTTCAATCCATACAGTGAGGTACATGGTGCTTAAGCCAACATGTTTCGACATATAGTCTTAGTCACCGCCATGACTAATACTATATGTCGAAACATGTTGGCTTAAGCACCATGTACCTCACTGAATAGCAACCAATCACAGCTCAGCTTCTATTTTCTTACAGGTCATTAATATGACATATTCAAATTCTATTTTGTTATAGCTAACATCAGTTATTATTAACCCGGGCGTAGCCGGGTACTACAGCTAGTGCACAATAAATTCTGAAACTGGAGATCCTCTCGCTGGAATCGTTTTCCTCTCATATTAGTTATTGCCAACACCTGTTAGATGCCACAGGTAAGTTACAGGTGCTGTTAATTACACAAATTACAGAAGCATCACATGATTTTTCTAACAGTGCCATTACTTTTGTCCACCCTCTTTTTTATGTTTGGTGTGGAACTATATACAATTTGGCTTTAGGACAATTCTTTTTGTGTTTTTTTCATTGAAGATAAATTAAATGAAGATAATAATACCAAAGAATTTGTGATTGCAATCATTTTCAGGATGACACTGAGTATTATCTGACAGAATTGCAGGGGTGTCAATACTTTTGGCCAACACTGTACATACATGTAAGGGGCCCAGGATATGGAACACTTGCACAGTGGTGGCATGATTATGTGGACAGCACAGTGGTGACATTATTATGTGGGGGCACAGTGGTGGTATTATTTATGTGGGGGCACAGTGGTGGCATTATTGTGGGGGCACAGTGATGGCATTATGTGGGGGTACAGTGGTAATATTTGTGGGGGCACAGTGGTGGTATTATTATGTGGGGGCACAGTGGTGGTATTATGTGGGAGTGCTCTCTCCCCATGAAGAAGCCATCATCCTAGACGGCGACACGCGTAGGGCCTGGGCACTCAGTGCTATGTGTCACCCTCCCTCTCCACTACGGACAATAGTGATTAACCCTTTCAGGGATGGCTCGGATCCTATTTTAGCTTCGGTGTAGGGCTCAGGTCTGTTTTGTTGCATTGAACATGATATTTAGCAGCGACTTTTACTTGCATATTCTTATTGTTCCTTGCAGGTCACACAATTGATTGTTGACTGCTGTTCTATAACTGCGGCCTTTCACTTTTATAGGCCACTTATAGGGGAGCTAACATTTGGTTAAAGTTTCTCCATAGGCACAAACAGTATTTGCAGGTGTACAGTCATGGCCAAAAGTTTTGAGAATGATACAAATATTAATTTGAACAAAGTCTACTGCTTCAGTTTTTCTAATGGCAATTTGCATATACTCCAGAATGTCATAAAGAGTGATCAGCTTAACAGCAATTACTTGCAAAGTCAATATTTGCCTAGAAAATGAACTTTAACCCCCAAAACACATTTCAACATCATTGCAGTCCTGCCTTAAAAGGAGCAGCTAACATCGTTTTAGTGATTGTTCCATTAACACAGGTGTGGGTGTTGATGAGGACAGGGCTGGCGATCAATCAGTCATGATTAAGTAAGAATGGCACCACTGGACACTTTAAAAGGAGGCTGGTGCTTGGTATCATTATATCTCTTCAGTTAACCATGGTTATCTCTAAAGAAACACGTGCAGCCATCATTGCACTGCACAAAAATGGCCTAACAGAGAAGAGTATCGCAGCTAGAAATATTGCACCTCAGTCAACAATCTATCGCATCATCAAGAACTTCAAGGAGAGAGCTTCCATTGTTGTCAAAAAGGCTCCAGGGCGCCCAAGAAAGACTAGCAAGCGCCAGGACTGTATCTTAAAACTGTTTCAGCTGCGGGATCGGACTACCAGCAGTGCCGAGCTTGCTCAGGAATGGCAGCAGGCTGGTGTGAGTGCTTCTGCACGCACTGTTAGGCGGAGACTCTTTGAAAAAGGCCTGGTTTTAAGGAGGGCAGCAAAGAAGTCACTTCTCTCCAGAAAAAACATCAGGGACCGACTGATATTCTGCAAAAGGTACAGGGAGTGGACTGCTGAGGACTGGGGTAAAGTCATTTTCTCTGATGAATCCCCTTTTCGATTGTTTGGGACATCTGGAAAACCGCTTATTCGGAGAAGAAGAGGTGAGCGCTACCACCAGTCTTGTCTCGTGCCAACTGTAAAGCATCCTGAAACCATTCATGTGTGGGGTTGCTTCTCAGCCAAGGGAATCGGCTCACTCACAGTCTTGCCTAAAAACACAGCCATGAATAAAGAATGGTACCAGAATGTCCTCCAAGGGCAACTTCTCCCAACCGTCCAAGAGCAGTTTGGCGCCCAAAAATGCCTTTTCCAGCATGATGGAGCACCTTGCCATAAAGCAAAGGTGATAACTAAATGGCTCAGGGAACAAAACATAGAGATTTTGGGTCCATGGCCTGGAAACTCCCCAGATCTTAATCCCATTGATAACTTGTGGTCAATCACAGAGGTGTAGCTAGGGGTTCAACACAAGGGGGGCGAAACATCATGAGTGGGCCCCCAGCCCAGGTGACCAGCAATAATCACACGTACAACCTAAAGCATGAACATTTCTTTTAGTCAAATAGAAAACTGAATAACATTAACACTCAAGTTTGTTTAAATTCAAAAATAATAATGTAAATCATATTTTTAAAGAATGAATAAGCAACTAATTCAAAAATGTGGTGAACTATATTCCAGTAAAAACCACTTCTTACAGCGCCATTTTCCTCTCCTTAACTTTGGCAAATCTGTTGACCACCTTGTCTTTGTCAATTTCAATGTCTATCTCAATACTGAGTAAGGTTTAATTGGACAGTCTGGCCTCATGCATGCATGCTCGTAGGTGTGTTTTAATGAGTTTCAGACGACTAAAACTTCTCTCTGCTTTTGCACTACTAACAGGAATAGTCAAGTAAATCTTATAAAGTGTAGTTAAATTTGGGCTGATGTGTGTCTGCCATGCTCCTATGCCTACCTTTCTATTTTACATTTTATGACGGGTGCTGAAACATTTTGCTGCTCTCAATAACCCCTTTAGGTAGCGCACACACGTGGCGGATCCGCATGCGGAATTGTATGCGGATCCACACGTGGATGCCCGTCCCGGACCCGCTATGACGGGCCGACGCCCGCAGTTCAGTCCGTGTGACCCGCGGTCATGCCGGGATCGATGCTCTCCGGAGCTCAGGTGAGCTCCAAAGTTCAGCCCGTCATAGCAGGTGGTCCGGGATGGGCATCCACGTGCAGATCCGCATGCAATTCCGCATGCAGATCCGACACGTGTATGCACTCTATTAAAGACATGTATTTATCATTCTAACGTTACAAATTAAGAATAAAATGAATATGCAGTCAAATGATTGTGTACTTTTCCTCAGACAATGCCTGCTCCTCAGTCTTCTTCCCACCGTCCCACGTATTCTTTCACTCAGGCTTGTATCTGTGGCTGTAGTGCTGCTGCCGCTGCTACAATCGGCAGTGCACGGCCGCGGGACCAATCAGAGCAGCCATACCGCTGCTCCAATGAGCACAGCAGGCTTGAGTAGCTCCAGTGTCTGCTCGGACACTCAGGCTTGTATCTTTGGCTGTAAGTGCTGCCGCCGCTGCTCCGATCAGCAGTGCACGGCCGCAGGACCAATCAGAGCAGCCGTACCGCTGCTCCAATGAGCACAGCAGGCTTGAGTAGCTGCGGTCTGCTCGGAGCATCGGACGGGTCACGGCTGTATTGCTGAAAAGAGTGCACTTGTGGGGTCCACGGCGTCGCGGCCGCTCAGCAGCCTAGGTGACCTCTCAGCCCCAATGGGCCCCTCATGCTGGGGGGCCCGGGGCACTCGCCCCCCTGCCCCCCCGCCAGCTACGCTACTGCTATAGGGCATTCATTGGTACTGGGGTCTTTATACTCAGTCAGATAAGCCCTATTGCATTATCTTGTGTGCTTACAGGGACATTACCCTAAGGTGTTTATATAGGGCCTACAGTGTCTGTTGTTGTTTTCCTGGTTCAACGTATAACATGATTTATGAATCTATGACAGTAATAATCTAATATAATCTTGATATTCTTGCTGTATATCTGAATTTGAAGAAAGTATTTGAAAACTTTAGAACTGAACAACCAAGTATCGTATATTTTGATATTGGGTCCGAACCTTAAATTACCCTATTAAGATAGCCACTATTCTCTGGAGATTATCATAGGGGACCATAGTGTTGGTGTTTTCCGCACGCTTTAAATTATTTTAATCTTGTCTGTCAGTGTGTGCTTAAATTTTTGTACAATGAAGAATTTTTTTAATATATTCAAACGAGTTTTCTGAACAATTCCCTGATCCCAGTCAATCTAACATGCCTTCTGGTTCTTTCCCAATTACGTATTATTATGTGGGGGCACAGTCGTGACATTATTATGTGGGGGGCATTGTGGTGGTATTATTATGTGGTGGCACAGTGATTACCTTACTATGTGGGGGCATAGTGGTGGCATTATTATGTGGGGACACAGTGGTGTTATTATTTGGGGGCACAGTGGTGACCTTATTATGTGGGGAGTACAGTGGTGACATTATTATGAGGGGAGCACAGTGGTGACATTATGTAGGCGCACAGAGGTGACATTATTATGTGGGGGCACAGTGATGGCATTGTTATGTGGGGAGCACAGTTGTGGCATTGTTGTATAAGGCAGTAAGAGGAGCACTGTTTTTGTACTATGCAGCAGGGACAGTAATAGAGACACATACAGGAGTGGTGGCTTAGCATTGGGGCATCAGTAGCATGAGGAGTTTGTACAGTTTGGGAATAGATGAGGACGGGGCTGGAAATGTGAGATGTCAGATGTGTCTTCGTTGTAATCTATCTAGATGGCTGGAGATGTTTTCATGTCGGTCTGGGGACCTAGGATGGAGGAACATAGGGATCCAGGATGGAGGAACATAGAGACCTAGGAATGATTAAATAAAGGGGTCAGAATGAGGAACATACATGTTTGATTTATGGTGGCAAGTGGAGACATATTTACTGTTGGGCAGAGGTCTCAAACTTGGTTGGTTGGTGTGCCGCACATAGAAAAACATAGCGGGCCATCCCTTGTAGGATAAGTGATATTTTTAGTAAACCAGAATTTTGCTCATTAGTAAAGTACAAAGCCTGACCGCTTCTTGTAGTAATGTCCCATAATGCAGTAATGTCTTCTACTGATGTCCCCCATCGATCCTCTTCTAGTGATGTCCCATCCTGATCCTTTTTCTAGTGATGTCCCATCCTGATCCTTTCTCTACTGATGTTCCTCATCCTGATCCCCTTCTCTACTGATGTTCCTCATCCTGCTCCTTTTCTAGGATGTCCCCCATCCTGACCTTTTTCTAGTATGACCTCCCATCCTGATCCCTTTTTCTAGTGATGTCCCCATCCTGATGCTTTTTCTACTGATGTCCCCCATCCTGATCCCCTTTTCTACTGATGTTCCCATCCTGCTTTCCTTTTTCTAGTGATGTCCCCCATCCTGATCCCATTTTTGTGATGTCCCCCATCCTGATCCCCTTTTGTAAGATGTCCCATCCTGATCCCCTTTTGTAGTGATGTCCCCCATCCTGATCCCCTTTTGTAGTGATGTCCCCCATCCATCCTGGTCCCCTTTTGTAGTGATGTCCCCATACTGATCCCCTTTTGTAGTCATGTCCCGTTCCTGATCTCCTTTTCTAGTGATGACCCCATCCTGATCCCCTTTTCAAGTGATGTCCCCCACCCGATCTCCTTTAGTAGTGATGTCCCTCATCCTGGTTCCCTTTTGTTGTGATGTCCCCATCCTGATCCCCTTTTCTAGTGATATCCCCCATCCTGATCCCCTTTTCTAGTAATGTCCTCCATCCAGATCCCCTTTAGTAGTGATGTCCCCCATCCCAATTCCCTTTAGTAGTGATGTCCCCCATCCTGGACCCCTTTTGTAGTGAGGTCCCGCATCCTGGTCCCCCATCCAGATCTACTTTTATAGTGGTGCCCCCCATTATGTTTTACATTCTTTTTACAGACTCAACTACCTCTTGAAGCTCATCAAGAGAATGCCAAGAGTGTGCAAAGCAGTAATCAAAGCAAAAGGTGGCTACTTTGAAGAATCTAGAATATAAGACATATATTTTCTGTTGTTTCACACTTTTTTGTTAAGTATATAATTCCACATGTGTTAATTCATAGTTTTGATGCCTTCAGTGTGAATCTACAATTTTCATAGTCATGAAAATAAAGAAAACTCTTTGAATGGGAAGGTGTGTCCAAACTTTTGGTCTGTACTTTACACACTCATTCACACCCTCACACACAAATACACACACACACAATCTCTCACATATCCTCCTACACACACTCACACACTCTCATACACACACTGAAACTCACACACACTTTCTTATACACACATCCTCACTCACATACTCACACCCTCACAAATTCACCCTCACACACACACTCACACTTTTCTCAATTTAATGATGCAGGGGCCGCTGCGGTCCCCGCTGTGCTGACATCCGGCCTCCGCTGTGCTATGCCTTCCTCCAGCCGCCGCTCAGACAAGCTCTGTTGCTCAGCAAGATCAATGCAATCTGCCAGCCAGATGCCGCATGTGCCGTCATATTCCGCCATTAGCTGTGGGCGTCTTATTGGCTGGCAGCTTGCATTGATCTTGCTGAGTGGCAAAGCTTGTTAGTGCTGCGGACGGAAGTCATCACACAGCGAGGACTGCAGCGGCCCCCTACACTGGGGCGATGCATCATTAAGTTGTCAAAGGTGCTGCTGACCCCATAGTGAAGCCCGAGGGGCTTCACTGTTTGAGACCCCTGCTATAGGGGCCAATTAGGGGACATTACAGTTGTAATATAATTTAATTTTGAGAATATGGTTTTCCATGAGGGGAACAAAAGGGAGGGCTTGTTACTGTGCAGGGCGGCACTATGTCGCTTTTTTGTCATGTGATGTAGTGTAGAAATCTTTGGAAAAGTGTGGAATGTGTTCTGGAAGTGATCAACTATAGATAACTGTGTTATTTTCTGCAGTGATGAGTCCAGGCTAGAAGATGTGATATCTGTCTGCAACAGGTGAAGAAGAAAACTGAAGATGAATGACTTCACCTAGAGACATCACTGGTAAGCATGTGTATTACCTATACATGCATACTGACATTATATACTGAGCTCATCGGTGATCATTACATTATCTGAACACTGTCACTATATACAGAGCTCCTGTGTATAATGTCCCTTGTGATCACTGTCCACTGACCCAATGTACACAGCTTTTTTTACATTTTTATTATTTTAGTATTATTTGTCACTATGTGGTGGCATTATGTTCTTTAGTCACATGTGTGTCATGACATGTATGTGGTATTATTCGGTTACTATGTGGTGGTATTGTGGACCCTCATGATGTGGTAGTATTTATACCTTGTATGTCGTAGCATTTGATCACTATGTGACGGTATTATGTGCTTTGGTCATGGTGTAGCAGTATTTGTGCCTTGTATGTGGTATTATTTGGGCACTATGTGGTGGTAATATGTGATCTCGTCACGGTGTGGTGGTGTTTCTCCCTACTATGTGGTATTATTGGTCTTGGTCTTGGTAGAGTGGATTGTGGTCGGTCATTTGTTTTTTTTCTGATATCAATAAGGGGAAAATTCTTTATTTCCAATAGATATTAAATACTTGGATGTTTAACCCCTCCCTGTCCTGTGACATAGCAGCAGAGATGCAGTTACAGAGGTTCACCAGAGAAAGCAAATTGGCATTTGGTGAGATTTTCACCAAAGACAAAACCAGGAGTGAGTGAGAAATGTATAAAAAAATATCTCAGAGTGCTCCACTCCTGGTTTTGCCTTACAAATACTGATGTCAAAAATCTCACCAAATGCTCAAAGTGCCACATTGTTCTGATGGTGCGGATTCCACCAATAAATAAGGGGTCACCTTCCTAACCTGCACATTGCTGATAACTTGTTTTCACCAAAGAGTCCCTTTAATGCAAACTACAGTAATGGCACATCACAGACATGATGAGCGCACAGTGATGTGCAGGAGCCGCCACTATAATTGGTATAACAGCTAACAGGTATTTGCATATAGGGAGGGGGGCCTCTGGAGTCAATTTCCCTGGTGGGCCCCAGACACCCCAGTCCGGCGCTGATCATCAGAGTAGGCGGCCATCTGCTCTTGTTCAGCCAAGACTGGCTCTCCATAGTAGTGGATGAGTGGGTCAAAGATCTTGTATCCTCCGGATACAAGATAGAGTTCGCAGTTCCACCTCTAAACAGATTCTTCCATTCCTTTCCCCCAAAGCCTACCACGCAGGCCCGCACATATCATCGAGCAATTGACTCACTTTGCCAAGCCGGTGTGATCACACCAGTCCCAGAGGACGAGCGTTTCAAGGGGTTCTACTCCAACCTTTTTGTGGTGCCAAAAAAGGATGGCTCCATTCGTCTTTTAGATTTAAAGCTTCTGAACAGGTCCAGCAAGGTCTGGGCTTTCCACATGGAGTCTCTTCAGTCAGTGATAGCATCTAAGGGGGAGGGGAATTCCGGCGTTTACCTACACATTCCCATTTTTCCTGGCCATCAGATGTTCCTTCGTTTCGCAGTGCTGTCGGATCACTTCCAGTTCACGGCCCTACCATTTGGCCTAGCCACTGCACATAGAGTATTTACGAAGGTCATGGCGGCTGTGTCATGCGCTTTGATTGCGCTGACTTTACTGGATGCTGCTGTGTGTGTTTTGTCTGCATTTCGTCAAGAGCTGCATGAGGTACGGTTGTGAAGGTCTTGATCCTGACTTGGCTTCCGTGTTATGCTCCAGAGCTGCACTCACTATTATGCTCAGCTGCTGCTTGAGGGGTTGATGTAAGGCTTGGGTGTGACTCACCTGTTATCCCCTCCCCCTGGCTTTACATAACTTTCCACCTCCTTTGTCAAACGCTGCTGATAGTTATTTAATCTTGGTCTTTGTGCTGTGCTGATGCTTTGTTGCTGTGCTGAAGTCCTTGCTTTGGGAGTAGCTGTGATTCTGGATGCGTGGGTAGAGGTAGGGGCCCTCAGCCTAGGGCTAATCAGGAGCTCAGGAAAGCAGGGTGGAGACTCGGACCTCCTCACCATCAGAGGTACCTCCAAGAGTAGGGCAAGCCAGGGACCCCTAGTGTTAGGTTCAGATTAGCTTCCATTCAGTTACCTGATTCCCTCACCTCCTAAGCATGACAGGCTGTCATGACCATTCTACACTTTCGAGGCATCATAGTTCTCCCTTATCTGGATGATCTACTAATAAAAGTTCCATCCTTCCGAGCCTGTACTGAGAGTGTACAGATTAACATCAATACTCTTTCTCAACTGGGCTGGATCGTGAATCTGGACAAGTCCTCTCCGACTCAGCGCCTCACCTTCCTGGGAATGGTCTTCGACACTTCCCAGGGATTGGTCTTTCGCCCACTGGACAAGACAACTGCCATGTGTCAGGGAACTCTCGCTCTCAGGCGCCCGATTCCACATTCCATCCGATTCGGGATGAAAGTCCTGGGTATGATGGTGGCGGCGATAGAAGTGGTCCCGTTTGCCCAATTGCATCTCCGGCCTCTACAATTGGCACCACTAGCCACTTGGGACCGGAACCCCTTTTCTCTGGATCGGAAGTGTCACCTGAGCCCCAGGTCAGACACTCACGTGGTGGACCCTCCGGTCCTCACTGGAATGGGGGATAATCTTCCTGGTGGGTGGTCACCAGAGATGCCAGTCTTCTGGGTTGGAGTGCGGTATTCCATCACCACACTACTCAGGGGAGGTGGACTCTTTCTGAGACCTCGCTTCCAATAAACATTCTGGAGATAAGGGCCATTCTTCTGGCTCTGTGCAGATTCCATCACCTCCTGGGGGGCCGCCCTATTCGGGGACAGTCCGACAATGCCACGGCCATGGCATACATAAACGACCAGGGGAGCACCAACAGCAGAGCCGCTATGCGCGAAGTACAAAAGATTCTTCGCTGGCCAGAGAAGCACCACTCGATCATCTCGTAGGTGCACATGCCCAGCGTCAAGATTTGGGCAGTCAATTATCTCAGCGGTTGGGGTCTCGCGTCGGGGCAATTGTCCCGCCCTCAGGATGTGTTCCTCCAGATCTGCAACCGTTGGAGGACCCAGGACATGGACCTAATGGTGATTTGGCTGAACGCCAAGGTGCCCACGTTTGTGGTGCGATCCTCTGGCCATAGTGGCAGACGCGCTCATAGTCCCGTGGGGAGGGTTCAGGCTCCCGTACATCTTTCCCCCTCTCCCATTAATCCAGAGGAAGATAAAGGCCGAGCAGGTCACGCTCATCCTCGTGGCTCTGGACTGGCCTCATCACCTGTGGTACGCGGAGTTGGTCTAGTTCCTCATGGACACTCCCTGGCATCTGCCAGATTGGCCACATCTGTTATCTCAGGGCCCACTTTACCACCAGAACTCGGGGGCCCTGAGTTTGACGGCCTGGCTGTTGAGTCCAGGATCTTGGCCCAGGCTGGTTATTCTCCCGATGTGATCAACGCTATGATCAGAGCCTGGAAGCCTTCTATTCGCATTTATCATAGCACTTGGAAAACGTTTTTTTCCTGGTGTCAGAGTCCCTAGCCATTCCTCACTGGTTTTCTCCATTCCAGTGGTTCTGGGTTTTCTTCAATCCATTTTGGATGCAGGCTTAGCACGGAGTTCCTTGAAGGGCTAGATATCTGCTTTGTCAATCCTTTGTCAATTTCCTTTGTCTTGCTTCCGGCTCTCAGGTCTAGACGTTCATTTAGGGAGTCTCCCATTTGGCACCTCCTTATCTACCCCTCTTGAACCATGGGACCTTAATATGGCCCTAAATGTTCTACAGGGACCCCCCTTTGAGAAAAATCTCACTTTTAGGCTACGTTCACACATGGCTTATTTACTGCGGTTTTTTTGCAGTGGCGCTTTTTTGTGTGTGAACGGCAGTCATTCTTCTTGCACGCGCTTTTGCAGTGAAAGCGTGCTCAAAAGTACGCGCAAAAGCGCAACGTGTGAACACATTTCTGTAAAGGCCATAGCTTTTGCAAGAAATAAGTTACTATAATTGCATTTCATTGCAATTTATGCAAGCGCAAAAAAGCGCTGCATAAACGCAGCAAAATGCAGTATATATGCTACGCGTGAACAGAGTCTAACATCTTTCCTGAAAGGTGGCTTTCTTGATAGCAATTACCGCCATCAAGAGTGTTTCAGAGCTAATAGCATTCTCCTGTCGGTCACCTTTTCTGGTTTTCCATCAGGACAAGGTTGTGCTCTGACCTTCACACGATTTTCTTCTGAAGGTGGTGTCCCCATTTACCTGGAGAAGGAAATCATGCTGCCTTCTTTTTGTCCGGCACCATGTCACAGTCGGGAGGTTTCTCTACATTCCTTGGATCTAGTCAGGGCACTCAGATGGTACGTTTCCCGTTCTGCTCCCTCCATGAAGAAGGATGCGCTCTTCATTCTTTCTAATGGCTATAGGAAGGGCATGCCGGCCTCCAAGTCCACAATTGCACAATGGATAAGATCCGCAATTCAGGAATCTTACAAACTCAGGGAAGATCGGTCCCAAAGGACCTCAAGGCACCTTTCACAAGGGCGGTAGGAGCTTCCTGGGCCATCAGGTGTCGGCACTTCAGGTTTGCAGAGCTGCGACTTGGTCCAGTCTACACACCTTCTCATATCATTACAGGGTTCATACCCAGGCTTCGACGGACGCATTTCTGGGACGGAAGACCCTATAGGAGGCGGTTGCTCACCTCTGAGGGAGGTAACTGTGTTTTTATATATTGTTACTAATTGCAGTTAATTTTTTGATTCTCAGTGTGGTTACTTGTCTCCCACCCAAGGACTGCTTTTGGACGTCCCATGGTCGGTGTCCCCCAATAAGACGAGAGCGAAAGAATGATTTTTGTGTACTCAACAAAAAATCTTTTTCTCTGAGTCGTCATTGAGGGACACAGCACCAAACCCTATTTAGCCCTACCGGGCATACGTTGAGTTCTTTTTCATTTGAGTTGTTGATATACGTTATCATGTCGTGTGTTGTTTCTCTCCTACTGCTTGGTTACTGAACTGGCTTCAGCTTGAGTCAGCATGAGAGTGTATACTGCAGAGGAGGGGTTAACTTGTTTTGTGCCTACTTAGTGTCAGCCTCCTAATGACAGCAGCATAACACAGATGGTCTGTGTCCCCCAATAAAGGCTCAGAGAAAAGGATTTTTCGGTGAGTACACAAAAATCATTCTTTTGGCTCCACACAATAAGTTCCTGACAATTTAACAGAAGGTTTAAAGTGCAGCTTGAGGCCTCTTGTTTTAATCATATCAAAAGATAAAAATGACACTAGGAACTACATGTAATCACACAAAAATGTGGTGATGCCTCCCCAATGCCTCGCGTCGATGAGCTTCAAGACCAGCTAGCTGCGGCATGATAAGTCACCACCTTAGTTTTCTGTAAGGCATACTGGCAGATTTTTCAGAGAAAGAACAGCCACCTTTGGTCTGTATGAATTTCTAAACATGCCTTTGGGTTTGAAGAGTGTCCCTTCAACCTTTCAGCAAATGGTGGGCCAGATACTTTGTGGATATGGAAACTTTGCTTGTGCCTGCTTAGATGATATTGCTATCTTCAGTCATACTTGAAACTATCAGCTGAGTCAAGTAGCAGTTGTTATTGACTGGATTTACAAAACTGGCCTAACAGTTGGACTAGATAAGTGGCAATTAGGGATGAAGGCTGTACAATACCTGGCGCAAAGAGTAGGGAGAGAAACTGCATCCTGAACCTGTCAAAATACAGGCTATTAGAGATTGGCCTGTACCCCAAACTAAGAAGCAAGTTATGATGTTTTTTGGCACTGCCAGTTAGTGCTGAAATGAGGAACACATTTTCTGTAATGTGGGCAAGGCTAGTTCATTGCCAAGAAAAGATGCGCAGAATGGTTACCTAGACGCCAGCAAGTTATAAGGCTTTTAACCTGCTGAAGGATGCCCTGGTCTGCGACCCTGTTCTTGTTGCTCCAGACTACAAGAGGATATTTATTGTGCAGACAGATACATCTTTTTATGGACTAGAAGCCATGTTAATGCAGCTGGGAAGAAGCACCCCATTTCATACCTTAGCAGGAAACTACTGGACCAAGAAGGGACCTATGCAACTGTTGAAAAGGAATGCTTGACTGTAGTATGGGCTCTTGGAAAGCTAAGGCCATTTATGTATGCTCGAGAATTCACTGTGATTACTGACCCCAATTCACTCACCTGGCTAAATATAGTCTCTGGGGACAATGGACATTTACTATGGAGCCTGGCTCTTCAACTTCACCATACAATATACTGTAATATGTATTCACTTATATAGCACTATTAATTCCATAGCACTTTAAACACATTGACAACATATGTAGAAGGGGGAAGTAAACTCCAAAATGCCAATAGATTGTTCAGGCAGGAGGAGCCCTGAGTCATTTTGGCTGTATCTATGTGTAATTAACAAGCGACCTACTGAAATTACTTATCTGTACAAAGTTTGAATGGGGAAGGGGTTTGTAACAGTGTGCATCATAGGTGACCTGGCAACCAACAAGTGTCCCTGACACACCCCAGAAAGTTGCAGGGGTTCCTCCAAGCCCTGGACATACCTTACCCGGGTCTTCTCTTCCCTGACTGGCCGTCCTCATCGTTTGCTGGCTACTACCTGTCTTTGCCCCTTCCTCACGGAGCCAGCGCAGGAGAGGAAATGGAAAGGGCAGAAACAGAAAACGTCGTAGGCCCAGTGGGGAGGGCCACTCTGGGGATGGTTGGGATGCTGGACGTCTTGTAATTTCCCTTCATGCATTCCTCTCCTGGAGGTCCCATACTAAGCCGACAATTTGTCCTGATGTAGACTCATCTGGTTAATAATAGGTGACTCCTATTTTTGTATCAGGACATGACCTCTACATACAGTCATATAACTTAACTAGAGAGAACCTCCCCCTTTTTTTCCTTTTCTCTCTCACTTTTTCCCCTCTTTTAGGTGCATAAATGGACAATATATATATGTTATATGCTCCTGTAATCCTACCGCAGGCTTGCTTCCTCATTTTCCCCGTCTCTCCTTTTCCGCCCTCATATTCCTTCTCCCCCTGCCTGCCCAAACTCCTTCCCTACTTCCCCACTACCCTATATCCATGATTCCCTTTCTGAGTTCCTCTATCTTCAAACTTCCCTCCTGATCCATCTTTCCTCTAAAGAGGCAGTTTAGGGTTTGATATACATACAGTTGAATTGGTCAAATGTCATTTTATATGTTAAGGGCGTCCCCCCATTTGATTGTGTTTGAGCCGGTTGTAGCATAACAACTATAGTTCGAAATAGTCGGGTTGATGATGCTATGTAGCTATATAATAAAATTTGCTCAGGTTTAAGGCCGGGGAGTTACTACCTCTCGAGCAAAGCATATACCAAAACTTGTGTTTTTACACAGGACTGTGGAGTCAGTAAGCCACTGTTGCGACTCCGACTCCTGGAATTTATCAGGTTCTGACTCCGACTCCTGCTCCGACTCCGACTCCTTCATAAATGGCCACTTCGTAACAATACATTTACTGTTGTAAAATATTACAATCGTGCTTATTCAGTTTCTCACCATCATATAAGTAATCAGACTACTTAGAGCAAAAACTATATTTATTAGAATACAATTAGAATATAGCAAATAACTTTTATAAACTTTTCCAAACTGTAAGTAAATATGCAATAAACACTGTTATGCAGTTAATAAGAAGAAATCTATAAATTTGTCCTCAGAAAAAGTATTGCCTCTGTCAGGTCCTCCTTCATGGATGCTCTAAAATCTGATCTAATTATTTTAAGAGCAGAGAACAACCTCTCTACACTAACTTGGGTTGGTGGCAAAGCAGTAACCACTCGGGCAACATCTCTGACTATGTCAGGATACAGAGGAATCGCTTGTTGCACTGTTATTTTTGACGAACGGTCAAATTTCTCAATTTCTTTTAGTGCACATGAAAAATTCTGCTGAAATGTACTGGCTGTGTTCTTTGATTGGAATGACTCTTCTATGCGGGAACGCTTTGCACGGTCCTTGTGATCCAAATACTTTTCGAAATTAAATTCTTCATCAGTTGATGATGAGGGTGAAGATGTGGCAGGACGACCAAATTCTTCTTGTTCCTCCTGACTGTTCTGCAACCCTTTCATCCTTACTGCTATTTCAAACAGAGCTTCTTTTCCTTTACTTAGCTGTTGATCATCTAGAAGAATCCGATGCATTGGGTCTACATAAACAGCTGCCAAAAGAATGTTATTTTGTAATAGTAGCTCCTCTCTCCGTTTCATTGATGTAGCAATGCCACTTGCAATTAATCCTCCTCTTTGGGACAGACAAAACATCAGGTTCTTCCACTCCTTTAAGAAAATACCTGGAGTTAAGTCCTCTGCTTGTAATTTTTTAGTCACTGTAAATGGGTGCTCTAGCAATTTTTCCAGCTCAGTCACCTGATTCCATTGACTTTCATTTAGCGTCAGTTGAGGGTTAGCCATGTCTACAAGAAAGGTTTTCAGTTCAACCAAGCGCTGAATCATTAAGTATGTACTGCCCCATCGTGTGGCTTGATCAATAATTGCCCCTTTTCCAGCACGTCCCTTCAAAATTGAGTCAACTTTAGGGGTTCTGGCAACAGTAGCCAATTTTCTCACCTTTCCAATCAGTGCAGCAGCATGTCCTTCTTGCAGACTGTCTCTTATAGCCAGCTGTAGCGTATGCACAACACAGCGCATGTGATGAATGAAAGAACGTATTGACACAGTTTCGACAAGATCATCTAAACTATCATGTTGCTGATCATCTGAAGCAACTTCAGTTTGCTCCTCAGTTACAATACTGTGTTCCTCTATTTCAAACATGTCTGTGTCTGTGGACCCAGAATGTTCTTCTGGCTGCTGGTCACCATCATTACACTCATTCATTAGCTTAATAGTACTTCTCATATTTGAAGCATTGTCAGTTACGACAGAAAGAACTTGCTCTTTTTTAAGTTCATAGTCTTGCAGAACCTTTTCCACCAAGACCTGGAGAAACTCACTGGTGTGATGAGCTTTGGTGTCTTTTACTGCCAATGTCTTGGTAACTATTTCATTTTTGTCACAAACAAATCGGACATTGATGACAAAATAGTTCACTCTGTGGCGTGTGCAGGCATCCATTTTAAGAAACAGAAAGCGTCCCTTGAGAGTTTTTTTTAAGTTCTTCCTTTTGTTTAAAAGCTTCTTCGATTACTAATTTTCTAATACTCTCTCTCTCCAGAAAAAACACCAAGCTTGCGGGCCATTTCCCCATTCAGACACATAAAAGCTGGTCGTGAAAATAATGAAATAGGCACACTATCCTTTACAACAAGCTCTATGATCTGTTTTTTAAATGTATATACGGTCATTGTCACAGTAACTTTGTCACTGACAAAATATCTTGCAACTGATGGCTGCAAAGTTCTCTGCTCCTTTGTTTGGCTGGAAGAGCTGGGCACTGGTTCCTTGGTTTGGGTGCAGTCTTTCTCTTCCACTGCTTTCAGTACTTCTGGATGAAAGCACTGTAAATGTCTCTTTAGATTAGAAGCTCTGGTAGGAGCATTTTTATCTTTGCCCGAATATGCACTGATCTTGGCTTGACAGGATTTGTTTTCGTCTGGATCATTTGTCATACACTGACAGACAATGTTTTCCATCTTGAGTGATGGTGAAATATTCAAATACAGCTGATTTAATGTGATGCCTCTTTGACATTCTCAGGTTTTTAATTCTGCATTTACAATCCAAATGACAATTGTTTTTCCTAAAAACAATTGTACAAAATTATTGCCAGGTCGTACAACTGATATAGTGGTCAGTAATACTGTTATTATTCCTTATGTACTCACAGTTAACTGATGCAAAGTTTGTTGAAAAGACAATACTTCTTACAGTCTTCCTCTTCTGAGTAGCAGGCAGCTGTGAGATGCTTGGAGATGAACACCTAGTATGATCTAGTCTGGACGAGGAGGAGCTTTACTACTAAGAATTTGCAACACATTTTCACTTTCAGTTTCATACATTGTAAGTAGGGGGGTTGGGGCAGCATGAGGTTAACCAAGTATAAGATTAGAAGGGCAGTGGAGAACAGTGACACACAAGAAGTAAGAAATGTCTCTATCTCCAGCAGAACTGCTTATCACTGTTGTTCATAGTTTGATAGAACATATATATTTGAGTAACATTTATAAAATTCATATGAAAGTTCAATTATGAAATATTAATACATTTTTTTAAAGCTGGAGTCGGAGTCGGTACATTTCTACCGACTCCAACCAAAACTAACTCTGACTCCGACTCCACGACTCCGACTCCACAGCCCTGTTTTTACAAATCCTAAGAATAAGAAGGAAAAGAAGCGCACATAGAGTAATACCTTCGGGTTTGATGGTCACACGGACTCCCACAATACAGACTCACCTGGTCTGGTTGTGAATGGTCACAACTCCCTTGGACAAGCACGTATGGTCGCAGCAGGCTCCCGGCAAAAAGTAAGGATCAACTTGGAGAAAATAGAACCGGATGGATAGAAGCCGCGCTGACCACAATAAGAGTAACAGAGTAACACACACACTCTGTTTATTCTGTCTACGCGTTTCGTGGCAAACAGGCCACTTCATCAGGACATCAAGATTCAACAGCACATCCAGTTATATATACACACAGGAACAATAAAAAAAAAATCACAAAAAATGAAGCTCCACCCCCTCTGACATCACTTCCGGTGAAAACGCCCACTATAAGTGAAACATGTAAAAATGCCCATTACATTGATTATAATACATTAAAAATACATTAAAAACACAATACTCAGTATTTAAAATCACATATGTTCTTCAATAAATAATTAAAACATTTTTGGTAAAAAGATAAACCAGGATTAGAACTAACCCTGGCAGGGGCATAAAAACTCTCCTCCGGAGAATAAACCCCCCTCTTATACCACTTAACCATTCGGTCGTCTTAGGTAAGAGCAACTGTTTAGCCAGGATCTACCAACTCAACCCATCCAAACAATTAAATATCCTCATTTACTTAGTACACAAAACCTTCTTTTTTATATAAAAAGTAAACAAATAATTATAAAAATATAAATTTCTTGTCTATAGGGATCTTTCAAGGTAAATGACCACTAAATTTTGTGTCTATAATATGCTCACTGAATAATTTATATTCCTTGGTTTGTTGATCTATGTAAATTACAAGTCACCCATATATACAAAATCACAATTAAAAACCTCTCAATATAAAGAGGAAATGCAGACAGGATTTATATGAGGTAAAGGATGAACAGAGAAACCGAAAAAATGGAGAATTTTGTGTACTCACCGAAATTCCTTTTTCTTTAGCCTCTAATTGGGGGACACAGACCGTGGGTGTTATGCTGCTGTCCACTAGGAGGCGACACTAAGTAAAATCTGCAAAAGAGTTAACATGACTCCTCCTCCGCAGCATACACCCCTGGGGCAGACACTGCCTCACCAGTTTGTGCTAAAGCAGTAGGAGCAAGTAAACAGATTAACGATATAATAAGGCCTGTAAAAAACCAGGCACCTATAGAACAAGTAACAGAATAGTAAAAACAACCGGGCCTGTAAAGAACAGGCACGTATGTAATATCTCAGAAGTACCCTGAGAGACCAGAAACTTGAAAAAAAACAGTAAGAAGGTATGAACAGGCAACAGGGTGGGTGCTGTGTCCCCCAATTAGAGGCTAAGAGAAAAGGAATTTACGGTGAGTACACAAAATTCTCCTTTTCTTCTTCGACTCATTGGGGGACACAGACCGTGGGACGTCCCAAAGCAGTCCCTGGGCGGGAAAAGAATACATTAGACTCTTATACAAGCTGTACCCTACCGGTGAGCTGCTGCCACCAGGGAGACGCATCAACTAGAACTGCGTCTAATAAGGAAAGAAAATGAACACTGTGCTGGTACACAACAGCGTAAGCATACGAACATTGTGATGTACCCCAACAGAGTAAAAACTGAACCAGGTGACAGCCTCGTCTACCTACAACTGAGAAGCCTGGTCCCAAAGGAGTAGAATGCCCCCGGTTGTACAAGTGCGTGCACGACATTATACCCGATGTAAACGGTAATATTTGCAACTGCTAAACTTCCTGAATAGGAAGTCTGTACGTGTAACCAGTTAGCTGAGGATGTCGGCATGCGCAGTAAGCGGCCCACCAAGGGGATGAAGAACAATCTGTCAAGAGTTTCTTTGAAGGACAGAAGGAACTTCTGGAAGCTGCCGCAATAGCCTCAGACACGTAGAGTTCAGGTGAATCCAACGTGAGCTGAGCCATGTTGCTACGGTGCATCAGTGCTGAACAACTGAAAAAGAGCCGGAACGGTGTGGTCTTTGTGTATATAACATGACCCTGTCATCTTATGAAGAAAAATGAGACAGGTCGCAACTCAACCTATCTTGGCGACCACCTAAAAAGGGGCGCTTCGAGGAGAGCGCTAGGGTCAAAGACTCAACGGATAGGGTAAAGGTAGAGGTAAAGTTAACACCACCCTTGGTAACAAAGGTGAAGAAAAAATTTTTGTGAAGGTCTGAAGGAGAATCCCGCAGCACATATTAGACCGGAACGAAGTCCCATGAAACCAACCGTTGTTGTAATGAAGGAGGGGACAATGCGTGAAAATGTCCCGGATGGAAGGCGCTAACCTGAGCCCACAGCCACGCAATGGAGGCGTAAACCGAGAAGGTAGCATGGGGATGTGCCCCTGAGGCACTCGAGGGAGAGAATCGATGAGACCGGAAACAGGTGTTTACCCCCCCGAGACAAGGTTGTAGCGCCTGTTCGCAAAAGGAGAATAAGTATCAGAGCTACAACCAGGTGTCAGGGCCCCACTAAGAATAGAGTTTCCGATTCTTTGAGAAAAGGACCTTGGAAAGAGGGCCTGTACGGTCTGGACAATGCCAGGGAAAACCAGTGGTGAGTGAAAATAGGCCAACATACTAAGTGCGCCTGGACCAAACCGGGGTCCTCTAGAAGACTAACGCATTGGACCTGAACCTGCCAAGGCCCTTTGGATGACTGCAAGGGCCGTGATGAGGGTATTAAATCCTCGCCTCAGACTAAGAAAGAGAGGCCGAGGGGTATCCGCTCTCATAAGTTGTGAATTGTGAGCTATAGCCCCGAATACAGGTACCTGCTGTGTAGTAGGAACGAAGAAGAGAAAAACCGGAGTGATCTGATTCACGGTATACTGGGTCCTACCTTGGACATTACATGAGTGGGTTACACCTGCGAGGCCCCAATGATGAGATACAAATCCCCAGGAGGAGAATCGTGTGGGAGACCAGAGGAATGGTTGGTCAATAGGTAACCAACCCGTATGCCCTAACGTCACGGAAAGAGAAGTGACGGACTGAAGAGGGTCTGCGTCTGTGACGATGGCATCCAGATTGGAACTGGAGAAATTTCCTCGGCATGGAATAACTAGGTACGATGATTTAGGGAGTTCACTATAGTGTGATCACCGCTGCGCAGTCCCAAAAGAACGCGTTTTGAGTGTATCCCTGGTGAGCAACCAGGTTAAATGAACTGGGAGGTCCACTGCAATGTGCAAACGCATCTGCGCAGCCTCCAAGTGAAAAAGCCTTGATAAGGAGACCCTCTAGATAAGGGAGGACAACTTGTCGTCGTGATTGAGAAATGGATATAATCGCTGGTATCACACAGAGCCACCGAAGGGCTAGTAGAGAGAACAAACTATGGAGCACCCGGGAATATGTAGACAAATGTGTTGACATCTATGAAGGCCAGAAACCTTTGTACTGCCATGGATGAAAGAAGTTCAGGGAGGTCGCATAACGTTTCCCTGTTTGGGGACTACAAGAGGACTTGGTGACGATCAGTCAAGATATACATCCGCTTCAGCTGCGACCTCAATGCCATGAGGAAACGGACGGAAGCCTGAGGATTACTAAGGAAAAACGTTGTTGCAACTCTGCATCCAGTTGTGGGACTGAGGAAGAGGATCGTCCGAAGTTGCTTGTAAGACGGTCCCATATTGGAGACGGTACTGTGCACGTGCTACAACCCAATGTCCTGAAGAGACGGATGGGGAGACTAAGGAGTACCAAATAGTGGTGCCATCCATTGCAAACCAGACACCCAGCTGTGGGAGCTGGAGAGGATGAATATTCAGATCCGCGTGATAAGGAGTCTCCTATCGAAGACGGCAATATAAAGGTGCTACAACCCAAGTGCCCTGAGGAAGGCTAATGGGAGACTGAGGGCTACTAAATCATAGCGCCATGCACTGCAAACCCAGCTCCTACGTGGGAACTGGGGGGGATGATTGTCCGGATCCGCATACCAAGCTGTTCTGTATTGTAGAGGAACCAGGGGGGACGATTGTCCGGATCTGCGAGCCAAGCAGTCCTGTATTGGAGATCGGAACACTTAGGAACCGTCGCCATAAATGATGTTTCTCAAATCAGGAGGGGGAACGTGGAGGTAACACCCCGCGTTGCCGCCTGTTGGTTTTGGGAGATCGGTACGCACAGGTACCGTCACCCTCCATCTTTCAGTACTCGTTCCTCTTGTGGCTAGATTGCTTCTCTAGTCTCAATGGCGCTTGAAGCCACTACGGCTGCTCCATCGGTTATCATCTGCATTGTATGCTTAACTGACGGTCTGATGCATCCTCGCGAAGACTCTATCCTGGAGAGGAGGGAAAGTATCAGATGAATGTCTGAATCAGCTCCTAAAACAGTTCTTAGTTGAAGATCGGAATGCTGAGAAACCGTCGTCATAATGATGTCCCTCGGAGCAGGAGGGGGTACGTGGAGGTAACACTCCGCGTTCCCGCCTGTTGTTGGTTTTGGGAGATCGGTACGCATAGGTACCGTCGCCCTCTATCTCCCGTGGGTGGTGGATGTGGACTCCAGTCGACACTGGGAGGATATATGCGGTGTGAATGGGACATGTACATCTGAAGGACCGCCTGGATTGCGTGATGAATTGTTTAACATTTGTGCGGCCGTTTCCTTTCTGTGAATTAGTCCGTGAGACATAGGACTGTCCATGGATGGAGAAGGTACAAAAAGTGTTTGTTAATGGCCTGAATAGGGTAATAACCCTCGCCAAATGTGCGACATGTCCAGCAGGGTGAGCGTGGAAGATCAGGGCCCCAGTCTAGAGAGTAGATCTGACGGACAATAGCTAAACCAGCCAGCTTTCCCCGCAGTCTTTGACTTAACATGCAAATAGAGTCTGTGGAGATTTGGTTGGGAGTCTCAAAACACAGATCTAGCCAGATATCCCTCTAAGGAAAGATTCAGCTAAGGGGTGGCTCCTGCGGAGAACACCATTACCACCATAAGTGGCCCTTGTAGTCAATATCCAGCTCCCTTACAAGCTTAGAGATATGACCAGGGAATACCAAGGCCAGGTATCCAACAACAGACAGCTGCCTAATATAGCATTCCGCTACAGGCAACGATGGTAAGCACGCCTGAGGAGGAGTGCTGTCTGTACCATGGTTGTCCACGGTGCAAATCGGACCGGTCTGAGTCGCACGTTGGGGAGAATGGTAAATCTTGTACTTGGTAAGAGTACGATTGTGGCAGTGAGGGTAGGAACTGCTGAAGTCAGAAAAAATAACATATAATGAAGTTCCTGCAGCGACACCTACAATGAAGTGCCTGCAATGACACATATAATGAAGTGCCCGCAGTGACACATATAATGAGGTGCCTGCAGTGACACATATAATGAAGTTCCTGCAGTGACACATATAATGAAGTGCCTGCAGTGACACATATAGTGAAGCGCCTGCAGTGACACATATAGTGAAGCTCCTGCAGTGACACATATAATGAAGCTCCTGCAGTGACACATATAATGAAGTGCCTGCAGTGACACATATAATGAAGCTCCTGCAGTGACACATATAATGAAGTGCCTGCGGAGACACGTATCATGAAGTGCCTGCAGTGACACAGTGTCTGCAGTGACACATATAATGAAACTCCTGCAGTGACACATATAATGAAGTGCCTGCAGTGACACATATAATGAAGCTCCTGCAGTGACACATATAATGAAGTGCCTGCGGAGACACGTATCATGAAGTGCCTGCAGTGACACAGTGTCTGCAGTGACACATATAATGAAGCTCCTGCAGTGACACTCCATACAGGGAAAGAAGGGGATGAACCCAAATGTGAAGGCTTGATATCCCTATAGACGTGTGTCCCTTGGAGGGGTTCTCCGAGCACCCGGCTGAGAATCCCCAGCCTGGCACTGTCCTTGGTGCCATAGTGTCCCTGGTGCTGAGCCACAGCTGCGGAAGCATAAGAGCACTTACCCTGCTTGCCACATGTTGCACGTCCAGGGTCCGGTTACGTCCGGGTATACAGCGACGCCAGCTCGCCCAAGTCGGTGCCCCTCCGGGGACCGAGTATACAGCGGCGCCATGTGTATTCCGGGAGGAAGTGGCGACCGCTGACATGGAGGGAAGAGGCGGGCCAGATCACAGGGCTCGCTGGGATCACGCGATGCGCGAGAAGCGCGAAGAGACAACCGTTCCGCCCTCCTCTGACGCGTCCTGGGCGGGCTCCGCCTGAGATGCGCGTCACGCGAGGGGCGGAGAAAGGCGGGGACTATCGAGGCTAGGCCGAAGCCGGGGCCTGGAGTAATACGCGGCCCTGGCAAAGAGGGGAGGCCGGCGCGGAGGTCCCGCCAGACCCGGGGACAAGGCCAAAAGCCAGATTGCTGCTGCACCGTGGGAGGAATCCCCGGATGCAGAGAGCCATCGGTGTCCGGGTCCTGTCGGGATGGAGGCCGGAGGTATGCGGCCGCTGGAAGGCATGTGGGAAGGGGCAAACAGGGCTCCAATGCCATGGGTAAATGTGTACCTGTGGTTGGCTCCTCTACCCGGAGTTCCTGTGAGGGGAGACTGGGGAGGGCAATGTCCGTCCTGCGTGTAGGACAAGTGACCGGCCTGCTGCTGCCATCCAGAAACCTAAAGATAGTATCCTGAAGAGGAGAGTGAGATGAGACCTCCGTCCCTCAACCCAGGGCTCAGCTATGAGGCCTGGGGAGGGCTGTTAATAAAGGAGTCTGTCAAAAACCTTGGCCCAGGTTCTAAGATGAAGCTGGGGAAGGAGATGATTAGGTTCTATAAACTCAGCCCATGTGGGGAGCTGAGAAAGATTCTTCTTTTTCTTCGGAGTTGTAGAAAAAAGAGGGAGAAAAAGTAAAATTCTAATAAATCTATCTAAAAAAGGGAAAACAATAAAAGAGGTCTGCCTCCTAAGCGACACTAAGCAAAAACTGGTGAGGCAGTGTCTCCCCCAGGGGTGTATGCTGCGGAGGAGGAGTCATGTTAACTCTTTTGCAGATTTTACTTAGTGTCGCCTCCTAGTGGACAGCAGCATAACACCCACGGTCTGTGTCCCCCAATGAGGCGAAGGGGAAAAATGGATTACAATGTACTCGAATCACAATTACATAAAAATAAAGGGTTCATCCAGAATATGAACCCATTATGTCTAGGGGTAACCACAAAGTGATTAAGCAACGCCTCAGACCAGTAAGCTATCTGAGCTTTAGGGAATAGAGACCACTACGGTCCTAATATCTCGTCACATTGTCACATAGAAGAACTCCATCTGGCAAGATGGTAAGAGAGAAACCATCACAGATAACTATCAGTATAATAAAAGTCTTCGATGGAATCAAGAAGACATTAACAACTCATGGGTTCTTAGAAAAGGTCACTTACCTCATTAAGCCCACCAGGGCTTAAAGTGCCCAGCTTAAAAAATCCAATATGTTTCTCTTTTACCCAAGACATCCAATCTCCTAGGAGTATTTTCAGGCACATAATCAATAGGGGTAACAGATAATTTAACATCACCATGGTGAACTACGGTGCAATGTCGCGATAATCCATGTTTTAAAAACCTCTGAGAATGTTAAACCTATGGGAATTTACACGTTTATGAAGAGGTTGAGAAGTTCTTCCCACATACTGTTTACCACAGTTGCACTGGATCAAATAGATCACATGGTCCGTCTGGCATGTCATTCTGAAGTTAATATTAAAAACCTTGCCTTCATTCGTAAATGACATGAAACTGTCCACGTCATTACTAATAGACCTACAACATTTACACCCACGTCTATTGCATCGGTACGAAACCCCTACGGCCAGTTTGTTCATTACCTACTTTTGTACATCCAGAGCTAGGAATCTTAATTACACTAGGTGGCAAGACATTTTTGATGGTAGGGGCCCTTTTAAATGTCACTGTCGGTTTCCTGGGGACCACCTTATTGAGGATCGGGTCATTTAAAATCACATTCCAATGTTTTTCCAATATTTCGTACTTGTAAATTTTGTGACGAAAAAGTAGTGATAAAATTTGTTTCAAAAAGGTTATTCTTTACACCCATGTTCTTATCAGAATTTATAAGCTCATTCTGGGTACAATGTTTAACAGAGTTATAGGCCTTTTTGACAAGCCTCGGGGGATATTCTTTTTCTTGAAATCTCTCCCTCAATATTCTGCTTTGATCACTAAATACTGCATCAGAGGTGCAATTTTTCCTAATTCTGTAGTACTGATTCCTTGGGATATTTTTAAGCCATGGTCTGTAATGGTTGCTTCCATAGTGAACATACCCATTTGCATCAACTTTTTTAAAATGATTTTTTGTCATAATCTTACCCGAATCATCAATATAGATGTTCAGGTCTAAAAAGGTAACATTTTTTTCTTTCAACACAGGGGGTAAGCTCTATTCCCCAATGATTCTCCCTTATAACATCAAGGAAATCAAAAACTGTATTGTCTGTATTATCATAGATGATGAATATATCGTCTATGAATCGTTTATATAGGATGAGATTCTGTTTATGTTTGCATTGGAGGACATACCAGGACTCGAAGGCAGCCATGAATAGATTTGCATACGTAGGTGCTGCCCTTGAGCCCATAGCGGTCCCCCGTAGCTGGGTGTATTAGTCTCACTTGCTAATGAAGTCAAAGGGGGGGGACTAACCTACTTGACCGCCTGATAAATGAGGAAACTAACCATGGGGTGCTTTCCCAAGTATTAACACCTAGGGTGGAGAGTGATTTTAACCTAATAGATATTCAGGGGGATGAATTACAATCAAATAAAATTAAGAAGAGAATAGTTGTGGATAACTCCAAGTCTGGATCTTCCTCTGTTTGTTTTTTTACCCAAGGCTGTAGAAAACAACAACAGCATAATAAAATACTTTCTTCCAAAACCACAAAAAAGAAAAAACTTAGAAGAGGAACCCGAGGAAAGAAAAAGAACAAAAAGCATACAACACTGAGGCCGATCTAAATACTATGGAGAAACAGGTGCAGTTTTTTGTAAATAAGAATGGATGTGTGCTAGAAAGAAGAGGTAATATTTTTAACCTCTCAAAAACACAAACTTACTCTAGGCGAAATAAAGGTTTTAAATAGGGGCTTGTCATTTTGCCCTAATAATAAATCTAAAGATGTGGAGCTTTTTATGGATCTTCAACATTTTGTCCGTAAATTAACCCTAAAACGGCATTTTACCATTAATATATGATAAAAAAGAGATAGTTGAGATGGATAGTGATAATACTAAACATTGTCAACTAAGGGATAAATCTAAATTTTACCCCATCCAAAGCCAGGGCCACCATCTGAAAACCTATATAGATTTGGTTTTGAATGATTTTGAGTCTTTAAATTTCAAGCGAGAGGTAACAAAAAATCTGACAGCAATTGAAATTGAGGGTATTAAGACTCTCAAAAATGATTCAAATTTGGTAATAAAATCTGCCGATAAGGGTGGGGGAGTGGTATTACAAGATCTAGACACTTACATCTTAGAGGCAAATAGAATTTTGTCAGATGAGGGGACTTATAAAATTTCCAATATGGCTGAATATGAGAATGCGGTGACAAAATATAAAAAGCTAATTAAAAACTGCTGATGAAATGGGGATTTTGAATAAGAGTGAGATGAAATTCCTTGGAGTAAAAAACCCTAAGATGGCAATATATTACCATCTCCCATAAGGATGAGTTCAATCCACCCGGACGACCTATCATAGCGGGGATCAATTCTTTAACATCAAACCTAGCAGCATTTTTGACTCCTTTATGAATGAGTCTGTCAGAAATTTAGGTTCCTATCTCAGGGACTCCACCCACCTAATACAGGAATTACAAAGAATAACATGGGTGTGGATTATTTGTTTGTAACTATAGACGTTACAGGTTTATACTCTAATATTGACCACTCCATCGGCCTCCAATGTTTTAAATTATATATTGACAGATTATCCGATGTGACTATGGCCCAAAAAGACTTCCTGATAAAAAGCATGACTTTTATTCTTGAGAACAACTTTTTCACGTTTGGGAGACTATTTACCACCAGCTACGGGGGACCGCCATGGGCTCGAGGGCAGCACCTACGTATGCAAATCTATTCATGGCTGCCTTCGAGTCCTGGTATGTCCTCCAATGCAAACATAAACAGAATCTCATCCTATATAAACGATTCATAGACGATATATTCACATCATATAAGTAATACAGACTACTTAGAGCCTATATTTATTAGAATCATTAGGAATAGAGCAATAACTTTTATAAATTTTACTGTATAGAACTTGCAATAAACTTTTATGCAGTTATAGGGAAGATCATAATTGTCCAGAAAAATATTTCTTATATTCATGATGCAAATTGAGTTAATTATTTAAGAGCAGAGACAACCCTTACATACATGGGCTTTAAAATAATCACAGGAACATACTACTGACTATGTCAGGATACAGAGAAGTTGTGCACTCTGTTATTTTTGAGAGGTCAAAGTTCAATTTTTTTAGGGATTCATGAAAAATTCTGCTGAAGTACTGGTGTCTTATGGAATAACTCTTTTGGAATTACGTCTTGTATCCAAATACTTTTCGAAATTAAATTCTTCATCATTGATGATGAGGGTGAAGAATTGCATGGAACAAATTTTTTTGCCATCCTATGTTCTGCACTCATCCCAGATTTCAACAGAGTCTTTATATTACTAAGCTTGATTGATTTTAGAAGAATCGAGCTGGGTCTAATAAAGCTGCCAAAACGAATGTACTATTTTTAATAGTGCCCTCTTCCGATTTCAATAGATGTTGATGCACTTGCAATTAATTCCTATCTTGGTGACAGACAAAAATCAGGTTCTGATCACTCCTTAGAATACGGAGTTATCGTACATGTCAATTTAGTCACTGGTAAATGGTGTCTAGCATTTTTAGTCAATCACTGATCCATTGACTTGTCATTTATCATTGATTAGAGTCTAAAGAAGGTTTATAGTTCAACCATGCCTGAATCATAGTAAGTACTGCCCATGTTGGTTATCAATATTGCCCTTTTCCCAGTCCTAAATGAGGTAAACTTTAGGTTCTGGAAATGCAATTTTCTCAACCTTTCCATAAACAGTGCAGAGCATGTCCTATCTTTGCAACTGTCTCATAGCAGCTGTATTATGACAAACAGGATTATGGAATGAAAGACGTATTACACATGTTTCAAGATCATCTTAACTATATGTTATGATCATCTGAAAACTTCATTCTCCTCAGTAAAATATGTGTTTCTTTCAAACATGTGATGTTTACCAAATTGTTTTTGCTGTGGTCACTTCATTACCTCTTCATAGCTTAATGACTTCTATATTGAACATTTCAGTTAGAGAAAGAACTTGTCTTTTTTAAGTTCATATCTTGCAGACTTTTCCATCAAGACTTGAGAAATACTGTGTGATGAGTTTGTGTCTTTTATGCCAATGTCTTGGTAATATTCATTTTTGTCACACAATGTGACATTGATACAGAATATTCCTCTGTGGGTGTGCGTCATTTAAAACAGAAAGCGTCCTAGAGTTTTTACTTCCTGAAGCTTCTTCGATCACTATTTTTACTCCCTAGAGAACACAAGCTGGGGATTTCCATTCGGGACATAACTTTAAATATTTGTAATAGGAACTATCCTTAACAGCTTATATCTTTTTTTTGTATTACTTCATTGTCATACTTTTACACTGCAAAATCGCAATGTCTGCATTCTCAGCTCTTTGTTTGGTGGAAATGGGCACTGTTCTTGGGTTGAGCTTTTATCTTCACTGCTTTCATACATCAAGGATGAAAGATGTAAATGTCTTTAATAGAACATTGTAGGGTCATTTTTGATCCTTAGCCGAAATACTATTTTTACAATTTTTTTGTTATCATTTGTCAATACATGAAGAAATGTTTTCATTTAAAGTGAATGGGAAATATTTAAATAAGCTGATGTATGGATGTCTTGATCCTTCTCAGGTTTTTAATTTGCTTTACAATCCAGAAGACAATTGTTTTTTAAAAACAAGAAAAAGTTATTCCAGGACGAACAACTGATATAGGGTCAGTTAATACTGTTTTATTCTCATTACTCACAAATGATGCAAATTTGTTGAAGACAATATTTTAAGTCTGCTTTTGAGTTAAGTGTAATGTCTTGTGAATGTAACTGTATGATCTATTGAAGAGGGCTTTTATAAGTTTCACACTTTACTTTCGTTTCAACAATGTGTAGAGGGGGTTGGGCTCATGAGTTAACCATTTATTAATGATTTGGGCAGTGGAGAATACAAAAGTGATGTCTATTAGAGAATCTTGATGACTGTTGTTCATGTTTGATAGAACTATATATTTGAGTAACATTATAAACAATGAAGTGTCAATTATGTTTAATACTTTTTTTAATGGGTCGGTCGGCATTCTACGATCCAACCGCTATCTGATTCCGACTCCACGATTGGACTAAGCCCTTACAAATCCTAAGAGACACCCACACAAACTGTGCAAATATTCCCTTTCACTCGCAAAGGGCATCCCCACAGGGATCCCATGTTCTATCTCGAAGCGTGATTTTTCTGCAAAGAACTTACCCCACTTGTTAGATATTGCCGCCATCGGAACCTCAGCTAGGTTCCCCCTTTTTTCTCTCCTTTCTGTTTCCCCTTCTATTTCTCTTTGCCTATATATGGACCTTGTGTAGAAAGGCCGCCAGGGGATTCCCGGAAGCGTTGTCTTTCTAATTCAGTATGGCAGGGGGATCTCTTACGATTGGGTCCCTGAACGTCAGGGGTTTCAATACCCCCCAGAAGAGAGCACAGATCATCTCTGATATGCAAAGGAGGGGCGTACAGGTTCTGTGTCTCCAGGAAACACTTTTCAAGGAAGGTCATGTGCCCTCCTTTGGAGGGGGCAATTTCTCAGAGTGGATTCACAGTACTAATCCTGAATCCAGGACCAGGGGGGTTTCCATAGGCCCTGCACAGGGTTTACCATACCAGCTCCTGGACTCTGTTGTAGACAGCGGTGGACGCTATGTCTTTCAAAATTAAGGTGTCAGGGATCCCATTGACCCTGGCTAATTGGTATCTCCCTAATAGGGAACAGACTGGGGGTCTGCAGATCCCTCCTATTGAAACTTTCAGATTTCACAGAGGGTCAGGTCATTATAGGAGGGGACTTCAATTTTGTTCTCGACCCATCTATGGATTCGACTTCTGGTCGGGGGGCAGTTCCCCGCAGGCATGTGTAGGCTCTCAGGAGGCTTCTATGCAGGCTCCAGTTGGTTGATATATGGAGGGTCCTCAACCCCTCAGCCAGGGACTACACTTTCTTCTCTGGGGTCTGTTAAAGAAGTTGCCTGTATTTGTATCTACTCTATATTGGCAGCCATTTTGTATTTCTAAGAGCCATTTTAGTTTATCATCCTATTCCTTTCCAATAGCCCTGTTTTTACAAATCCTAAGAATAAGAAGGAAAAGAAGCGCACATAGAGTAATACCTTCGGGTTTGATGGTCACACGGACTCCCACAATACAGACTCACCTGGTCTGGTTGTGAATGGTCACAACTCCCTTGGACAAGCACGTATGGTCGCAGCAGGCTCCCGGCAAAAAGTAAGGATCAACTTGGAGAAAATAGAACCGGATGGATAGAAGCCGCGCTGACCACAATAAGAGTAACAGAGTAACACACACACTCTGTTTATTCTGTCTACGCGTTTCGTGGCAAACAGGCCACTTCATCAGGACATCAAGATTCAACAGCACATCCAGTTATATATACACACAGGAACAATAAAAAAAAAATCACAAAAAATGAAGCTCCACCCCCTCTGACATCACTTCCGGTGAAAACGCCCACTATAAGTGAAACATGTAAAAATGCCCATTACATTGATTATAATACATTAAAAATACATTAAAAACACAATACTCAGTATTTAAAATCACATATGTTCTTCAATAAATAATTAAAACATTTTTGGTAAAAAGATAAACCAGGATTAGAACTAACCCTGGCAGGGGCATAAAAACTCTCCTCCGGAGAATAAACCCCCCTCTTATACCACTTAACCATTCGGTCGTCTTAGGTAAGAGCAACTGTTTAGCCAGGATCTACCAACTCAACCCATCCAAACAATTAAATATCCTCATTTACTTAGTACACAAAACCTTCTTTTTTATATAAAAAGTAAACAAATAATTATAAAAATATAAATTTCTTGTCTATAGGGATCTTTCAAGGTAAATGACCACTAAATTTTGTGTCTATAATATGCTCACTGAATAATTTATATTCCTTGGTTTGTTGATCTATGTAAATTACAAGTCACCCATATATACAAAATCACAATTAAAAACCTCTCAATATAAAGAGGAAATGCAGACAGGATTTATATGAGGTAAAGGATGAACAGAGAAACCGAAAAAATGGAGAATTTTGTGTACTCACCGAAATTCCTTTTCTCTTAGCCTCTAATTGGGGGACACAGACCGTGGGTGTTATGCTGCTGTCCACTAGGAGGCGACACTAAGTAAAATCTGCAAAAGAGTTAACATGACTCCTCCTCCGCAGCATACACCCCTGGGGCAGACACTGCCTCACCAGTTTGTGCTAAAGCAGTAGGAGCAAGTAAACAGATTAACGATATAATAAGGCCTGTAAAAAACCAGGCACCTATAGAACAAGTAACAGAATAGTAAAAACAACCGGGCCTGTAAAGAACAGGCACGTATGTAATATCTCAGAAGTACCCTGAGAGACCAGAAACTTGAAAAAAAACAGTAAGAAGGTATGAACAGGCAACAGGGTGGGTGCTGTGTCCCCCAATTAGAGGCTAAGAGAAAAGGAATTTACGGTGAGTACACAAAATTCTCCTTTTCTTCTTCGACTCATTGGGGGACACAGACCGTGGGACGTCCCAAAGCAGTCCCTGGGCGGGAAAAGAATACATTAGACTCTTATACAAGCTGTACCCTACCGGTGAGCTGCTGCCACCAGGGAGACGCATCAACTAGAACTGCGTCTAATAAGGAAAGAAAATGAACACTGTGCTGGTACACAACAGCGTAAGCATACGAACATTGTGATGTACCCCAACAGAGTAAAAACTGAACCAGGTGACAGCCTCGTCTACCTACAACTGAGAAGCCTGGTCCCAAAGGAGTAGAATGCCCCCGGTTGTACAAGTGCGTGCACGACATTATACCCGATGTAAACGGTAATATTTGCAACTGCTAAACTTCCTGAATAGGAAGTCTGTACGTGTAACCAGTTTAGCTGAGGATGTCGGCATGCGCAGTAAGCGGCCCACCAAGGGGATGAAGAACAATCTGTCAAGAGTTTCTTTGAAGGACAGAAGGAACTTCTGGAAGCTGCCGCAATAGCCTCAGACACGTAGAGTTCAGGTGAATCCAACGTGAGCTGAGCCATGTTGCTACGGTGCATCAGTGCTGAACAACTGAAAAAGAGCCGGAACGGTGTGGTCTTTGTGTATATAACATGACCCTGTCATCTTATGAAGAAAAATGAGACAGGTCGCAACTCAACCTATCTTGGCGACCACCTAAAAAGGGGCGCTTCGAGGAGAGCGCTAGGGTCAAAGACTCAACGGATAGGGTAAAGGTAGAGGTAAAGTTAACACCACCCTTGGTAACAAAGGTGAAGAAAAAATTTTTGTGAAGGTCTGAAGGAGAATCCCGCAGCACATATTAGACCGGAACGAAGTCCCATGAAACCAACCGTTGTTGTAATGAAGGAGGGGACAATGCGTGAAAATGTCCCGGATGGAAGGCGCTAACCTGAGCCCACAGCCACGCAATGGAGGCGTAAACCGAGAAGGTAGCATGGGGATGTGCCCCTGAGGCACTCGAGGGAGAGAATCGATGAGACCGGAAACAGGTGTTTACCCCCCCGAGACAAGGTTGTAGCGCCTGTTCGCAAAAGGAGAACTAAGTATCAGAGCTACAACCAGGTGTCAGGGCCCCACTAAGAATAGAGTTTCCGATTCTTTGAGAAAAGGACCTTGGAAAGAGGGCCTGTACGGTCTGGACAATGCCAGGGAAAACCAGTGGTGAGTGAAAATAGGCCAACATACTAGTGCGCCTGGACCAAACCGGGGTCCTCTAGAAGACTAACGCCATTGGACCTGAACCCTGCCAAGGCCCTTTGGATGACTGCAAGGCCGTGAGATTAAATCCTCGCCTCAGACTAAGAAAGAGAGGCCGAGGGGTATCCGCTCTCATAAGTTGTGAATTGTGAGCTATAGCCCCGAATACAGGTACCTGCTGTGTAGTAGGAACGAAGAAGAGAGAAAACCGGAGTGATCTGATTCACGGTATACTGGGTCCTACCTTGGACATTACATGAGTGGGTTACACCTGCGAGGCCCCAATGATGAGATACAAATCCCCAGGAGGAGAATCGTGTGGGAGACCAGAGGAATGGTTGGTCAATAGGTAACCAACCCGTATGCCCTAACGTCACGGAAAGAGAAGTGACGGACTGAAGAGGGTCTGCGTCTGTGACGATGGCATCCAGATTGGAACTGGAGAAATTTCCTCGGCATGGAATAACTAGGTACGATGATTTAGGGAGTTCACTATAGTGTGATCACCGCTGCGCAGTCCCAAAAGAACGCGTTTTGAGTGTATCCCTGGTGAGCAACCAGGTTAAATGAACTGGGAGGTCCACTGCAATGTGCAAACGCATCTGCGCAGCCTCCAAGTGAAAAAGCCTTGATAAGGAGACCCTCTAGATAAGGGAGGACAACTTGTCGTCGTGATTGAGAAATGGATATAATCGCTGGTATCACACAGAGCCACCGAAGGGCTAGTAGAGAGAACAAACTATGGAGCACCCGGGAATATGTAGACAAATGTGTTGACATCTATGAAGGCCAGAAACCTTTGTACTGCCATGGATGAAAGAAGTTCAGGGAGGTCGCATAACGTTTCCCTGTTTGGGGACTACAAGAGGACTTGGTGACGATCAGTCAAGATATACATCCGCTTCAGCTGCGACCTCAATGCCATGAGGAAACGGACGGAAGCCTGAGGATTACTAAGGAAAAACGTTGTTGCAACTCTGCATCCAGTTGTGGGAGCTGAGGAAGAGGATCGTCCGAAGTTGCTTGTAAGACGGTCCCATATTGGAGACGGTACTGTGCACGTGCTACAACCCAATGTCCTGAAGAGACGGATGGGGAGACTAAGGAGTACCAAATAGTGGTGCCATCCATTGCAAACCAGACACCCAGCTGTGGGAGCTGGAGAGGATGAATATTCAGATCCGCGTGATAAGGAGTCTCCTATCGAAGACGGCAATATAAAGGTGCTACAACCCAAGTGCCCTGAGGAAGGCTAATGGGAGACTGAGGGCTACTAAATCATAGCGCCATGCACTGCAAACCCAGCTCCTACGTGGGAACTGGGGGGGATGATTGTCCGGATCCGCATACCAAGCTGTTCTGTATTGTAGAGGAACCAGGGGGGACGATTGCCCGGATCTGCGAGCCAAGCAGTCCTGTATTGGAGATCGGAACACTTAGGAACCGTCGCCATAAATGATGTTTCTCAAATCAGGAGGGGGAACGTGGAGGTAACACCCCGCGTTGCCGCCTGTTGGTTTTGGGAGATCGGTACGCACAGGTACCGTCACCCTCCATCTTTCAGTACTCGTTCCTCTTGTGGCTAGATTGCTTCTCTAGTCTCAATGGCGCTTGAAGCCACTACGGCTGCTCCATCGGTTATCATCTGCATTGTATGCTTAACTGACGGTCTGATGCATCCTCGCGAAGACTCTATCCTGGAGAGGAGGGAAAGTATCAGATGAATGTCTGAATCAGCTCCTAAAAACAGTTCTTAGTTGAAGATCGGAATGCTGAGAAACCGTCGTCATAATGATGTCCCTCGGAGCAGGAGGGGGTACGTGGAGGTAACACTCCGCGTTCCCGCCTGTTGTTGGTTTTGGGAGATCGGTACGCATAGGTACCGTCGCCCTCTATCTCCCGTGGGTGGTGGATGTGGACTCCAGTCGACACTGGGAGGATATATGCGGTGTGAATGGGACATGTACATCTGAAGGACCGCCTGGATTGCGTGATGAATTGTTTAACATTTGTGCGGCCGTTTCCTTTCTGTGAATTAGTCCGTGAGACATAGGACTGTCCATGGATGGAGAAGGTACAAAAAGTGTTTGTTAATGGCCTGAATAGGGTAATAACCCTCGCCAAATGTGCGACATGTCCAGCAGGGTGAGCGTGGAAGATCAGGGCCCCAGTCTAGAGAGTAGATCTGACGGACAATAGCTAAACCAGCCAGCTTTCCCCGCAGTCTTTGACTTAACATGCAAATAGAGTCTGTGGAGATTTGGTTGGGAGTCTCAAAACACAGATCTAGCCAGATATCCCTCTAAGGAAAGATTCAGCTAAGGGGTGGCTCCTGCGGAGAACACCATTACCACCATAAGTGGCCCTTGTAGTCAATATCCAGCTCCCTTACAAGCTTAGAGATATGACCAGGGAATACCAAGGCCAGGTATCCAACAACAGACAGCTGCCTAATATAGCATTCCGCTACAGGCAACGATGGTAAGCACGCCTGAGGAGGAGTGCTGTCTGTACCATGGTTGTCCACGGTGCAAATCGGACCGGTCTGAGTCGCACGTTGGGGAGAATGGTAAATCTTGTACTTGGTAAGAGTACGATTGTGGCAGTGAGGGTAGGAACTGCTGAAGTCAGAAAAAATAACATATAATGAAGTTCCTGCAGCGACACCTACAATGAAGTGCCTGCAATGACACATATAATGAAGTGCCCGCAGTGACACATATAATGAGGTGCCTGCAGTGACACATATAATGAAGTTCCTGCAGTGACACATATAATGAAGTGCCTGCAGTGACACATATAGTGAAGCGCCTGCAGTGACACATATAGTGAAGCTCCTGCAGTGACACATATAATGAAGCTCCTGCAGTGACACATATAATGAAGTGCCTGCAGTGACACATATAATGAAGCTCCTGCAGTGACACATATAATGAAGTGCCTGCGGAGACACGTATCATGAAGTGCCTGCAGTGACACAGTGTCTGCAGTGACACATATAATGAAACTCCTGCAGTGACACATATAATGAAGTGCCTGCAGTGACACATATAATGAAGCTCCTGCAGTGACACATATAATGAAGTGCCTGCGGAGACACGTATCATGAAGTGCCTGCAGTGACACAGTGTCTGCAGTGACACATATAATGAAGCTCCTGCAGTGACACTCCATACAGGGAAAGAAGGGGATGAACCCAAATGTGAAGGCTTGATATCCCTATAGACGTGTGTCCCTTGGAGGGGTTCTCCGAGCACCCGGCTGAGAATCCCCAGCCTGGCACTGTCCTTGGTGCCATAGTGTCCCTGGTGCTGAGCCACAGCTGCGGAAGCATAAGAGCACTTACCCTGCTTGCCACATGTTGCACGTCCAGGGTCCGGTTACGTCCGGGTATACAGCGACGCCAGCTCGCCCAAGTCGGTGCCCCTCCGGGGACCGAGTATACAGCGGCGCCATGTGTATTCCGGGAGGAAGTGGCGACCGCTGACATGGAGGGAAGAGGCGGGCCAGATCACAGGGCTCGCTGGGATCACGCGATGCGCGAGAAGCGCGAAGAGACAACCGTTCCGCCCTCCTCTGACGCGTCCTGGGCGGGCTCCGCCTGAGATGCGCGTCACGCGAGGGGCGGAGAAAGGCGGGGACTATCGAGGCTAGGCCGAAGCCGGGGCCTGGAGTAATACGCGGCCCTGGCAAAGAGGGGAGGCCGGCGCGGAGGTCCCGCCAGACCCGGGGACAAGGCCAAAAGCCAGATTGCTGCTGCACCGTGGGAGGAATCCCCGGATGCAGAGAGCCATCGGTGTCCGGGTCCTGTCGGGATGGAGGCCGGAGGTATGCGGCCGCTGGAAGGCATGTGGGAAGGGGCAAACAGGGCTCCAATGCCATGGGTAAATGTGTACCTGTGGTTGGCTCCTCTACCCGGAGTTCCTGTGAGGGGAGACTGGGGAGGGCAATGTCCGTCCTGCGTGTAGGACAAGTGACCGGCCTGCTGCTGCCATCCAGAAACCTAAAGATAGTATCCTGAAGAGGAGAGTGAGATGAGACCTCCGTCCCTCAACCCAGGGCTCAGCTATGAGGCCTGGGGAGGGCTGTTAATAAAGGAGTCTGTCTAAACCTTGGCCCAGGTTCTAAGATGAAGCTGGGGAAGGAGATGATTAGGTTCTATAAACTCAGCCCATGTGGGGAGCTGAGAAAGATTCTTCTTTTTCTTCGGAGTTGTAGAAAAAAGAGGGAGAAAAAGTAAAATTCTAATAAATCTATCTAAAAAAGGGGAAAACAATAAAAGAGGTCTGCCTCCTAAGCGACACTAAGCAAAAACTGGTGAGGCAGTGTCTGCCCAGGGGTGTATGCTGCGGAGGAGGAGTCATGTTAACTCTTTTGCAGATTTTACTTAGTGTCGCCTCCTAGTGGACAGCAGCATAACACCCACGGTCTGTGTCCCCCAATGAGGCGAAGGGGAAAAATGGATTACAATGTACTCGAATCACAATTACATAAAAATAAAGGGTTCATCCAGAATATGAACCCATTATGTCTAGGGGTAACCACAAAGTGATTAAGCAACGCCTCAGACCAGTAAGCTATCTGAGCTTTAGGGAATAGAGACCACTACGGTCCTAATATCTCGTCACATTGTCACATAGAAGAACTCCATCTGGCAAGATGGTAAGAGAGAAACCATCACAGATAACTATCAGTATAATAAAAGTCTTCGATGGAATCAAGAAGACATTAACAACTCATGGGTTCTTAGAAAAGGTCACTTACCTCATTAAGCCCACCAGGGCTTAAAGTGCCCAGCTTAAAAAATCCAATATGTTTCTCTTTTACCCAAGACATCCAATCTCCTAGGAGTATTTTCAGGCACATAATCAATAGGGGTAACAGATAATTTAACATCACCATGGTGAACTACGGTGCAATGTCGCGATAATCCATGTTTTAAAAACCTCTGAGAATGTTAAACCTATGGGAATTTACACGTTTATGAAGAGGTTGAGAAGTTCTTCCCACATACTGTTTACCACAGTTGCACTGGATCAAATAGATCACATGGTCCGTCTGGCATGTCATTCTGAAGTTAATATTAAAAACCTTGCCTTCATTCGTAAATGACATGAAACTGTCCACGTCATTACTAATAGACCTACAACATTTACACCCACGTCTATTGCATCGGTACGAAACCCCTACGGCCAGTTTGTTCATTACCTACTTTTGTACATCCAGAGCTAGGAATCTTAATTACACTAGGTGGCAAGACATTTTTGATGGTAGGGGCCCTTTTAAATGTCACTGTCGGTTTCCTGGGGACCACCTTATTGAGGATCGGGTCATTTAAAATCACATTCCAATGTTTTTCCAATATTTCGTACTTGTAAATTTTGTGACGAAAAAGTAGTGATAAAATTTGTTTCAAAAAGGTTATTCTTTACACCCATGTTCTTATCAGAATTTATAAGCTCATTCTGGGTACAATGTTTAACAGAGTTATAGGCCTTTTTGACAAGCCTCGGGGGATATTCTTTTTCTTGAAATCTCTCCCTCAATATTCTGCTTTGATCACTAAATACTGCATCAGAGGTGCAATTTTTCCTAATTCTGTAGTACTGATTCCTTGGGATATTTTTAAGCCATGGTCTGTAATGGTTGCTTCCATAGTGAACATACCCATTTGCATCAACTTTTTTAAAATGATTTTTTGTCATAATCTTACCCGAATCATCAATATAGATGTTCAGGTCTAAAAAGGTAACATTTTTTTCTTTCAACACAGGGGGTAAGCTCTATTCCCCAATGATTCTCCCTTATAACATCAAGGAAATCAAAAACTGTATTGTCTGTATTATCATAGATGATGAATATATCGTCTATGAATCGTTTATATAGGATGAGATTCTGTTTATGTTTGCATTGGAGGACATACCAGGACTCGAAGGCAGCCATGAATAGATTTGCATACGTAGGTGCTGCCCTTGAGCCCATAGCGGTCCCCCGTAGCTGGGTGTATTAGTCTCACTTGCTAATGAAGTCAAAGGGGGTGGGACTAACCTACTTGACCGCCTGATAAATGAGGAAACTAACCATGGGGTGCTTTCCCAAGTATTAACACCTAGGGTGGAGAGTGATTTTAACCTAATAGATATTCAGGGGGATGAATTACAATCAAATAAAATTAAGAAGAGAATAGTTGTGGATAACTCCAAGTCTGGATCTTCCTCTGTTTGTTTTTTTACCCAAGGCTGTAGAAAACAACAACAGCATAATAAAATACTTTCTTCCAAAACCACAAAAAAGAAAAAACTTAGAAGAGGAACCCGAGGAAAGAAAAAGAACAAAAAGCATACAACACTGAGGCCGATCTAAATACTATGGAGAAACAGGTGCAGTTTTTTGTAAATAAGAATGGATGTGTGCTAGAAAGAAGAGGTAATATTTTTAACCTCTCAAAAACACAAACTTACTCTAGGCGAAATAAAGGTTTTAAATAGGGGCTTGTCATTTTGCCCTAATAATAAATCTAAAGATGTGGAGCTTTTTATGGATCTTCAACATTTTGTCCGTAAATTAACCCTAAAACGGCATTTTACCATTAATAATGAAAAAAAGAGATAGTTGAGATGGATAGTGATAATACTAAACATTGTCAACTAAGGGATAAATCTAAATTTTACCCCATCCAAAGCCAGGGCCACCATCTGAAAACCTATATAGATTTGGTTTTGAATGATTTTGAGTCTTTAAATTTCAAGCGAGAGGTAACAAAAAATCTGACAGCAATTGAAATTGAGGGTATTAAGACTCTCAAAAATGATTCAAATTTGGTAATAAAATCTGCCGATAAGGGTGGGGGAGTGGTATTACAAGATCTAGACACTTACATCTTAGAGGCAAATAGAATTTTGTCAGATGAGGGGACTTATAAAATTTCCAATATGGCTGAATATGAGAATGCGGTGACAAAATATAAAAAGCTAATTAAAAACTGCTGATGAAATGGGGATTTTGAATAAGAGTGAGATGAAATTCCTTGGAGTAAAAAACCCTAAGATGGCAATATATTACCATCTCCCATAAGGATGAGTTCAATCCACCCGGACGACCTATCATAGCGGGGATCAATTCTTTAACATCAAACCTAGCAGCATTTGTTGACTCCTTTATGAATGAGTCTGTCAGAAATTTAGGTTCCTATCTCAGGGACTCCACCCACCTAATACAGGAATTACAAAGAATAACATGGGGTGTGGATTATTTGTTTGTAACTATAGACGTTACAGGTTTATACTCTAATATTGACCACTCCATCGGCCTCCAATGTTTTAAATTATATATTGACAGATTATCCGATGTGACTATGGCCCAAAAAGACTTCCTGATAAAAAGCATGACTTTTATTCTTGAGAACAACTTTTTCACGTTTGGGGAGACTATTTACCACCAGCTACGGGGGACCGCCATGGGCTCGAGGGCAGCACCTACGTATGCAAATCTATTCATGGCTGCCTTCGAGTCCTGGTATGTCCTCCAATGCAAACATAAACAGAATCTCATCCTATATAAACGATTCATAGACGATATATTCATCATCTATGATAATACAGACAATACAGTTTTTGATTTCCTTGATGTTATAAGGGAGAATCATTGGGAATAGAGCTTACCCCCTGTGTTGAAAGAAAAAATGTTACCTTTCTAGACCTGAACATCTATATTGATGATTCGGGTAAGATTATGACAAAAAATCATTTTTAAAAAGCTGATGCAAATGGGTATGTTCACTATGGAAGCAACCATTACAGACCATGGCTTAAAAATATCCCAAGGAATCAGTACTACAGAATTAGGAAAAATTGCACCTCTGATGCAGTATTTAGGGATCAAAGCAGAATATTGAGGGAGAGATTTCAAGAAAAAGAATATCCCCCGAGGCTTGTCAAAAAGGCCTATAACTCTGTTAAACATTGTACCCAGAATGAGCTTATAAATTCTGATAAGAACATGGGTGTAAAGAATAACCTTTTTGAAACAAATTTTATCACTACTTTTTCGTCACAAAATTTACAAGTACGAAATATATTGGAAAAACATTGGAATGTGATTTTAAATGACCCGATCCTCAATAAGGTGGTCCCCAGGAAACCGACAGTGACATTTAAAAGGGCCCCTACCATCAAAAATGTCTTGGCACCTAGTGTAATTAAGATTCCTAGCTCTGGATGTACAAAAGTAGGTAATGAACAAACTGGCCGTAGGGGTTCGTACCGATGCAATAGACGTGGGTGTAAATGTTGTAGGTCTATTAGTAATGACGTGGACAGTTTCATGTCATTTATGAATGAAGGCAAGGTTTTTAATATTAACTTCAGAATGACATGCCAGACGGACCATGTGATCTATTTGATCCAGTGCAACTGTGGTAAACAGTATGTGGGAAGAACTTCTCAACCTCTTCATAAACGTGTAAATTCCCATAGGTTTAACATTCTCAGAGGTTTTTTAAAACATGGATTATCGCGACATTGCACCGTAGTTCACCATGGTGATGTTAAATTATCTGTTACCCCTATTGATTATGTGCCTGAAAATACTCCTAGGAGATTGGATGTCTTGGGTAAAAGAGAAACATATTGGATTTTTAAGCTGGGCACTTTAAGCCCTGGTGGGCTTAATGAGGTAAGTGACCTTTTCTAAGAACCCATGAGTTGTTAATGTCTTCTTGATTCCATCGAAGACTTTTATTATACTGATAGTTATCTGTGATGGTTTCTCTCTTACCATCTTGCCAGATGGAGTTCTTCTATGTGACAATGTGACGAGATATTAGGACCGTAGTGGTCTCTATTCCCCTAAAGCTCAGATAGCTTACTGGTCTGAGGCGTTGCTTAATCACTTTGTGGTTACCCCTAGACATAATGGGTTCATATTCTGGATGAACCCTTTATTTTTATGTAATTGTGATTCGAGTACATTGTAATCCATTTTTTTTCGGTTTCTCTGTTCATCCTTTACCTCATAAATCCTGTCTGCATTTCCTCTTTATATTGAGAGGTTTTTAATTGTGATTTGTATATATGGGTGACTTGTAATTTACATAGATCAACAAACAAGGAATATAAATTATTCAGTGAGCATATTATAGACACAAAATTTAGTGGTCATTTACCTTGAAAGATCCCTATAGACAAGAAATTTATATTTTTATAATTATTTTGTTTACTTTTTATATAAAAAAGAAGGTTTTGTGTACTAAGTAAATGAGGATATTTAATTGTTTGGATGGGTTGAGTTGGTAGATCCTGGCTAAAACAGTTGCTCTTACCTAAGACGACCGGATGGTTAAGTGGTATAAGAGGGAGGTTTATTCTCCGGAGGAGAGTTTTATGCCCCTGCCAGGGTTAGTTCTAATCCTGGTTTATCTTTTTACCAAAAATGTTTTAATTATTTATTGAAGAACATATGTGATTTTAAATACTGAGTATTGTGTTTTAATGTATTTTTAATGTATTATAATCAATGTAATGGGCATTTTTATATGTTTCACTTATAGTGGGCGTTTTCACCGGAAGTGATGTCAGAGGGGGTGGAGCTTCATTTTTTGTGATTTTTTTTTTATTGTTCCTGTGTGTATATATAACTGGATGTGCTGTTGAATCTTGATGTCCTGATGAAGTGGCCTGTTTGCCACGAAACGCGTAGACAGAATAAACAGAGTGTGTGTGTTACTCTGTTACTCTTATTGTGGTCAGCGCGGCTTCTATCCATCCGGTTCTATTTTCTCCAAGTGGATCTTACAAATCCTAAGAGACACCCACACAAACTGTGCAAATATTCCCTTTCACTCGCAAAGGGCATCCCCACAGGGATCCCATGTTCTATCTCGAAGCGTGATTTTTCTGCAAAGAACTTACCCCACTTGTTAGATATTGCCGCCATCGGAACCTCAGCTAGGTTCCCCCTTTTTTCTCTCCTTTCTGTTTCCCCTTCTATTTCTCTTTGCCTATATATGGACCTTGTGTAGAAAGGCCGCCAGGGGATTCCCGGAAGCGTTGTCTTTCTAATTCAGTATGGCTGGGGGATCTCTTACGATTGGGTCCCTGAACGTCAGGGGTTTCAATACCCCCCAGAAGAGAGCACAGATCATCTCTGATATGCAAAGGAGGGGCGTACAGGTTCTGTGTCTCCAGGAAACACATTTCAAGGAAGGTCATGTGCCCTCCTTTGGAGGGGGCAATTTCTCAGAGTGGATTCACAGTACTAATCCTGAATCCAGGACCAGGGGGGTTTCCATAGCCCTGCACAGGTGTTTACCATACCAGCTCCTGGACTCTGTTGTAGACAGCGGTGGACGCTATGTCTTTCTCAAAATTAAGGTGTCAGGGATCCCATTGACCCTGGCTAATTGGTATCTCCCTAATAGGGAACAGACTGGGGGTCTGCAGATCCCTCCTATTGAAACTTTCAGATTTCACAGAGGGTCAGGTCATTATAGGAGGGGACTTCAATTTTGTTCTCGACCCATCTATGGATTCGACTTCTGGTCGGGGGGCAGTTCCCCGCAGGCATGTGTAGGCTCTCAGGAGGCTTCTATGCAGGCTCCAGTTGGTTGATATATGGAGGGTCCTCAACCCCTCAGCCAGGGACTACACTTTCTTCTCTGGGGTCTGTTAAAGAAGTTGCCTGTATTTGTATCTACTCTATATTGGCAGCCATTTTGTATTTCTAAGAGCCATTTTAGTTTATCATCCTATTCCTTTCCAATATCCCTTTTAAAATTCATATACCCTTAGTAATGTAATATGGCAATGGTTGAGGGATGAGAACATAGAAAAATATGCAGACATGGGTATGGGAGTATAGCTAAACACTTCCTAGACTGTCGCTTTGTCTTCCCGTGTAAGAATAATAGTCATAGAATCAGCATGGAGTCAGCGGACTGTGACCCTGAGCACATAGAGTGCAGCAAACAGATGTCTAAATGAATGTAGCAAATGATTTATGAACTGTGAATAAGACATTCATTTACTAGGTGTCATATCTTGATAAAGGTGTTGATAGATTTACATCTGTGAATAACACATTACTTGCATTTTTGTATATTTTTGTATGACTATGTCCCCGCCATCCTGCCACGTGTCAACCTATTAGGTAATGCTCCATTGTGTTGGAGTCCTTGATTATGCTATATAGTCTCACCCCTCTAATAAAGAGTGTGACTCTCTCTTGGAAGACCTGCCTGATGTGTCTTCCTTACTGAGTGTACAGAAAGAACAGGGTCGGTGCCGATCCACCTTTATTATTTTACAAATCAGTCTATTCTGGTTAGCATAAGCATTGAAGCCCGTTTGCCGGCTTTATCAGGTCCACGGCTCTTATAGCAGGATCGATCTGTTTCTGACCAGTCATGGGGTCCTCTCTTGGACACCAGCAGCCTTCATTGGTAATATCGTCCTTTCGGACCATAGTCCTATTTTCTTGACCTTGGAGGTTCCCGTGCTGGCCAAAAGGGCGTGGACCTGGAGAATGAATAGCCACCTCTGGACTGATGCCACTTGTCTGACCAAGTTGAAATCTGATATTAAGACGTTCTCCGACACACATGCTTCGGACCAGACCTCTCCGACCATCAAATGGGAGGCTTTGAAATGTATTCTCAGGGGAACACTGATCAAACATGGGACACGGTTAAAGAAACACCAAGCTGAACAGATTAGCGATTTGTCATCTCAGATTAGCCGCCTGGAGGCTGCTCATAAATCCTCCCGTAGTCATGGGGTGTTGATTGACCTGACGTCAAAAAGGACAGCCTTGAAAACCCTTTTAGATTGCAAGTATGAGAGACATAGAGAACACACCAGGACTTTTTTTATTATAAAAAGGCCAACAGATGCGGGCGTCCCCTAGCCAGGTTACTACACCCCAGGAGAGGCCCCACTTTTATCCCCTCCATCAAAACGCCCTCGGGTAAGTTGGCCCATAGTACGGAGGACATATCAGAGGTCTTCCAGAAATTTTATGTTGCCTTATACGATCTGTAGGGGAAATTTTCTGACATGACCCCTGAGGCCCTAAGATTTAAAATTCAGTCGTACATAACCAAGGTAAATATCCTGTCCTTATCTGAAGAGGACGTCCTCTCCCTCGAGGGTGACATAACAGAGGAGGAGTTAACGGAAGCGGTCAAGGCGACCTCGAAGGCACGCAGCTCAGGACCTGATGGCTACACGCCCACATTTTACAAAACCCTGCTTGGGGACTTACTGACTCATATGCTCTCAACATTCAAAGCGGTTTTTGAAGGAGATGCCTTCCACCCCACAGGCTTTGGAGGCACATATTTCTGTGGTCCCCAAGCCGAACAAGAATCTCCTAGAGGCAACTAGTTATCGTCCCATTTCATTAATCAATGTGGACGTGAAGCTATTCGCCAAGATCTTGGCAGACCGGCTCTCACTGAAGCTCCCATCCATTGTCCATCTTGATCAAGTGGGCTTTGTCAAAGGCCGGGAGGTGCGGGACAACATTATTAGATCCTTCCTTCTTATAGAGAAGGCTAAGATGTGGAAGTCCCCTCTTTGTCTGCTATCCATAAATGCAGAGAAGGCCTTTGATAGGGTCTATTGGGGCTTCATGTGGAAGGCATTGAAACACATCGGCTTGGGCAGTAAATATTTGAATGGGATCTCCGCACTATACTCCCGTCCAACCGCAAGGATACGCATTAATGGAGGCTTGTACGAATCGTTCCCTGTAAAAAAATGGAACGCGGCAGGGCTGCCTGTTGTCTCCCCTGCTTTACGTCATAGTTATGGAGCATCTGGCGAAGGCCATAAGGGACAACAGTACTATACACGGGATCACTGTGGGAGGTACTCATCATAAGGCGGCGTTATTCGCTGATGACGTCCTTTTGTACGTCACATCCCCGACCATGACCTTCCCCGCCTTGTTACGCGAGTTTGACCTGTTTGGAGGCCTTAGTAATTTCAAAGTAAATTACTCAAAGACTGAGGCGTTGAATGTTTCTTTGCCCCCTGCTGAGGTGGAATCCCTGTCCCGGGGATTCCCCTTTCGCTGGGGGTCGGGCCACATTTCATATCTTGGTATAAACTTACCAGCCGATCAGACCGGTTCCTTCCGCTTGAATCATCAAGCTACTCTGGACAAGGTGGGAACTATGTTGGAATCTTACCTTCCCCTGAGACTTTCCTGGCTGGGGAGGATCCACGTGGTGACTAAGGACATTCTGCCGCGATTTCTATATGTCTTCCAAGCCTTGCCTATCTGGCCGCGAGGTCCGTTTTTCCACACCCTCCGTACATTGATTTCCAGATTTGTCTGGAATGGCATAAAGCCGAGGGTGGGCTTTGGGATCTTAACTGCACCTAGGGAGGCGGGGGGAGCGGGATTGCCGGATATACGGCGGTACTGCCTGGCTGCCATCTTGATAAAACTCTTGGACTGGAACTACAAAACTGCCACCAAACAATGGGTACAGATTGAGCAGGAGGGAGTGGACGTCCCCTTACGCTATCTACAGTGGCTCCCTTCTGGGGCAACGTTCTCTCTGAGCCAAATGGCTCTTCTGCCCACTGAAACACTGAGGGCATGGCGAGTTGCAAGTGGGGAGTTCAAGGAGACGGCTCTGTCTGGATTTATGACCCCGTTGTTCTATAACCCAGCATTCCCCCTGGAACGTCAGAACAATCTCTCTTGATATGGCGGGCCAGAGACGATACCCGCCTTGGCCAGATATTACATGCGGGCGAGCTCCCCTCCTTCACAACCCGACAGGCATTCTCTCTAAAGTGGTGGGAATACTTCCAGCTTCTGTCCTTCCTAAATTCTCCAACATTCTAGAGGGGCCCGGGCGTAGTCCTGGCCCCCTTGGAAGAAAACCTTCACAGCAGAACAGGCTCCTCTCAGAGGAATTTCAATTATTTATTCTATTCTGGCTAAAGCAGCGGGTTCTGCAACCAAGACTGGCACACTGATTCATGTCTGGTGGGACTGTCCCCTGATCGGGGAATTCTGGTCGAAGATATTTCGTAATTACACTCTGGTTACGGGCAAGAGCTTGGTGGGGACCCCCGAGATGGCATTGCTGTCTATTCTCCCCGGTCCTGGAAGACCCAAAAAAGAGACATACTCCGATTCTGTCTTAGTGCTGTGCGCTCTGTTGTACCCCGACATTGGAGGGAACAGATGCCCCCTACCACGCTTGAGTGGTACTCTGAAATGGAGACCCGGCGTAGATATGAGGAGATCTCCACTGAGTACACCCAGACCCAGCACGAATATGTGATTGTCTGGACTGAATGGATTTTGTTTAAAGACGTCCCTACCTTTGGAAGCCTGTTCTCTTGAACGGCAGAGGTCCTGCACGAACCTATTTGGTAGATGGCTCTCCACAAGGCCCATAGAAATCCATATCCTCTCTTTTTTTTATTCTCCACCTCTGCTTTTTTACACCCCCATTTATCTCTCCTTCTCATTTCTTCCCCTTACTATGCTCCAACACTACTCTCTTTCTACCCCTACCCCCCTGGGGGAGGGCTGATGGCAGCAATCTTCAGTCTTTATAGAGTTATATTCTAGTTTATTTCGCCCTGAGCTCCGGGGCTCCTCTATTCATCCTTTATACTGAAAAGGGAGGGCGACAATTTGCGAGTAGCAAGATTTTTACAGGACCTGATGTGGCCTGGAGACACGTTGAGAATCGTACCGATTTCTATACACTATGATCATTGTCTTCCCCCCCGATTTGGGGTATGCTATGTCAATGTTATAGTTTATGTGTCGTTTACACGATGTTCATATGTTAAAAATCATCTTAATAAAGAAAAATTTACAAAAAAAATAAAAATTTTAGAGGAAAAAGGGTGTCTTATAGTCCAAAAAATATGGTACAATGCATAGATGAATATCTGATTTGTTTGCTTTTGCCGGCCTATAACAAAAGAGAGGGATTTGGCTCCCAGCAATCATACATTTATCACCTAACCTATGGATATGCTTTAAAAATAAAAGGTTAGTAAACAGTTCATTAAAATGTGTAATAATAATAAAAGCACATCTTTTTTTTTTTTTTTGTAACTTCATTTTTAGTAAACAATTTCCAAATTTTTTTTACAAACTTGTTTTACAGGATGTACATCATATAATTTGAATTTGCAGTAAAAAAAATCCCTAAACAAAATGTGCTACCAAGAACGTCCCATTTCAGAAATATGTCCATTCCCTTCATTTTGATCGTCCATGTCTGAATTAACATTTCAGTGAAACAGTGAAGCCACCTACAGACCCAATCTTCCCAGAGAACCCCCAATGTCCTCTAGCAAATACCATGACGTCCCTCTAAACGGCTCCATTACCCGTTGTAACTCCCCGTGTGATAATTGCGTCTCTATAAAGCCTCTCCATGTACCCATAAATGTGCTTGTCATGACTTCTTTATCCCTCAGCGCCTCCCTCCTGTCTATCTCTAGAGCCCCTTTCAATTCCCGCCACCACTTCCATTTTCCCCGGTAAATCCTCTCTAAGCCAATAAGCAAGTAACAGACGCTTCACCAGCAAAATAAAAACATGGGCCAGTCGCAGACCCGTTCCTCCTCTTTGCGGTGTTGGGAGGTCCTGGAAGATCCATACTATAGGGTCAAGATCAAATGTGCACTTGCTCACTTGTGTGCATAGCTCACTGATCATGGACCAAAATTCCCGGACCTCCCGACAACTCCAAAGTCCATGAACCATATCTGTCCTTTCTTGGGCGCATTTAGGACAGCTAGTTTTCCTGTCCGGGTTGGTTGCTGACGGGGAAAGGTAAATCCATATATCAGACCATGTATAATGTGGAACTGAGTGTCACGCCACTATTCGTTCAGCACATTGTGTCTTACTTTGTCCCATCCCGCGAGAATACTTTCTTCCACCATCTCCCGGTCTAAGAATTTGCGCCAATTTGCGAAGGGTGCCGGCGCTCCTCCCAGAAGCAATGTTTCTCTTAATGCCCCGTAGATCACGGATATCGTAAGTTGAGAGGTATCCAAATCTATCAGTCTATCACAGGTATTCCGTCCTATTTCTTTGGATACGTCTATAAGGTTCGCCATGATATGGTGCTTAATTTGGAGATATTGGAGTCCCTGCGTACCCCCTAGATCAAAGGTCTATAGCGCCTCGTCCTTTGTCATCCATCTACCCTCTGTCGTCTGCAGTAAGTCGCCCATCCTGGATATCCCTTTCTGCCTCCACGCCTTAAACAGGGCGTTTTCCCACCCCATCTGGAAGTCTGGGAAGGCCCATGGGATAAGGTAATTGGACACCTTCCATGACAAACCGCGTTTTTTTTCTGACCGCCTTCCATGTCATGATTGTGTCACGAAACACTGCCGAGGATTTTATGTGCGTTGGCAAACCGACAGACGTATGTAGTAGTGAGGATCTGTCCCAAGGGGCACAATATGCCGTTTCCAGCCGTCCGTCAGAGTACCTATCCGACTGTTTGATCCACTCCACCAAGTGTCTGAGGAGGCAGGCCAAGTTGTAGCCTCTGACGTCAGGGAAGTTCGTCCCCCCTTTGTCTTTTGCTCAGTTTAGCACCCCCAATCTCAATCTAGCCTTCTTACCTTTCCAAAGGAATATCATAAATATTCTGTTTAGTCTGGATATATCTGGCCATTACAACAGTAGGGGAAGGGTCTGTAAGGGGTATAGAAGCTGAGCAAAGCTGATCATCTTTATCAGATGACAGCGACCTAGCAGTGATAGAGGAAGGTCTGCCCATTTTTTAATTCTCTCTCGATTTTTTCAAAAAGTGGACCATATTTAAGGGAATATACCTGCTCTGATGTCCTACCCAGCACCAGCCCTAGATATTTAATGGAGGAAGATGCTACCGGTATACCTAAATCTCTAATCATCCCCTCTACACCTCCACCACCCCTCATTTTCAAAAGTTCGCATTTGCCTCTATTCAACTTGAAACCCGAGAAGCCGCCATAGCGTTCTATATCATTCAGAAGGGCGGGAAGATCACGAACCGGATTGTTCATGAACAGAATTATGTCGTCCGCAAAGAGGGCCGACTTCACTTTCAGCTTCCCAATTGAGATGCCTTCAAAGGGGCGAAGATTATTTATGTATCGTGCCAGGGGTTCTAGGGCCAAGTTGAACAGAAGCGGCGACAGAGGGCATCCCTGTCCGGTGCCCTTCTGTAGTGGGAAATTAGGAGATATAAATCCCGGTGTATGGACCCTCGCCGTCGGATTGGAATAAAGGGATTGCAAGTATTGGCGAAATCTCCCTTGGATGCCGATGCGATCTAGGACCAGACCCAGCCACGGCCACCTAACATTATCGAATGCTTTTTCCGCATCTGGTGTGACTATAGCTGGGTCTACCCCCCCCTGCTTTGCCCCCACACCGTACTGCGTCAAGGGCTAGCAGAGCTTTACGTACATTGGTGACCGCCGACCTTCTTTTAATAAATCCAGTTTGGTGGTTTTCTATTAAGGCTGTCATCACCCCTGCCAATCTATCTGCCATAAGTTTAGACAATAATTTGAGATTGATAAGTGATATGGGCTTGTAGTTTGCTGGGTCGTCACCCCTCTTATCGCCCTTAGGAAGCAGTTTAACATAAGCCACATTCATGGCTTCAGATATGGGTTCTCCTGAAAGTATGCTGTTGAAAATGCCAGTTAGAGTCGGGGGTCACGTTTTTCCCTCAGGATTTTGAAAAATTCCCCTGTAAACCCATCTGGACCTGGCGCTTTGCCGTTACTCAGGTTCCTAATCGCCCGGTCTACCTCTGCCTCCATGACAGGTCTGTTTAGGTCTTCCAGATCCGTCTCCGTGACAGTGGCGAGAGGCACCTTCTCTAGCCATTCCGCCCCCCTCCTGAATCGTCACTTCTGGGGCTCTATAAAGCTTTCTATAGTATTCCCCTAATATAAAGTTTATCTCCTTGGGGTTTGTCGTGATGTCTCCCCCTCTTCCTTGTAAGGCCATGATTGGATTGGGAAGTCTTCGTCCTTTTGCCAGGTTGGCCAACATCCGTCCTGCCTTATCCCCGAATCTATTAAGGTCCGTCTCCAATTGGCCTCTTACCATCTCCTCCCTTTTACTAGCCCACATCTTGAAATCTTTTTTAGCCTCGGCCCATACTCGTTTGTCATTAGGATCATGTGAGCGCCTGTACAACCTGTAGGTGGCCGATACCTTCTCACTGGTTGCAGTATAGCGCTCCCTCAAGATCTTTTTTTGTTTGGAGGTGTGGGCCAGTATAAGACCTCATCACAGCCTTTCCCGTCTCCCAGAATAAACGGTGGTCGTCTTTATGTGCAACGTTGTCGGACGAGAAGTCAGCCCATCACTCTTTAAGTTTGACCTTAAACTCTCCATCTCTCGCTAGATGTGGGGAATCTCCACAAGAAGTCCACCTCGCTGATGATTCTCTGCCAGATCTATACAAATCGGGCAATGATCTGAAAATGACCATATTCTCGATTGTTGCCTCTTCTGTCCTCCGCCACAGCTGCTCAGACATCAAGAAAAGGTCTATGCACGACCAAGAGCTATGCGGGTGAGAGAAGTGGGTGTAATCAGACTCCTGCGGGTGAAGCATCCTCCACACATCAATCAATCCTGATGTCTCCAACAGTTCCGCTAAGACTCCCCTATTTCTAGCCGATAGTATAGATAAGCCGTCTCCTGTGCCCCCCCCTTTTTCGGTCTAGATCTTCCATCACCACTTCGTTAAAGTCGCCTCCCACCAGAATATTAGCCTCACTGTCTCCCAGCACGGCAGTGGACAGGTCAGAGAAAAATTGGGTTCTAGAAGTATTAGGAGCATAGACGTTGTACAGGCTGAGTTGTTGATCTCTCAATTGCAGCACCACATGTAGTCTCCCTTCCTGGTCTTGAGACACCGAAATCAAGGTGTGGGCTACATGTTTATTAAGTAAGATCAGCACCCCTGCCTTCCTATCTCGAGCTCCTGATGCCCAACCTGCCCCCACCCATAACTTCTGCATATATTTCAGCTCATGGGACTGGAGATGTTTCCTGGAGTGGAGCAACGTCAGCCTTCAACCTCTTCAGGTGATGCAGCACCATATAACGTTTGTTGGGGGATCTCAGACCCTTAACATTCCAAGATACTATTCGTAACATTGCTCATGTGACTCTGCCCCATCGACCCCGGTGTCTTCTATAATTACCAGGACGTACTATCCATGACTCCACTGTCTCACCACCGCTATGGGACATATGAGTAGTTATCATAAACACGTACCAAGTAGCACTTAGTAGCATCATCAAGCAATAATAAAAATAAACATTTAAAACTTTAACAAGCCCCAATTCCCAAATACTCAAGGAGACACATTATTCTCCCCCTCCTCTCCTTGGATAAATAACCCGCCAAATGACTTCCCTCTTACTGTATATGGCAGCCGATCACCACGCCTATTTATCTCAATAAATACATATGCCTCCTGACTGCCCAGCACCCCTCCGCACCGGAACGGGCCATCCCCTCCAGAAAATACCCCCTTCCCCCGGTTTATCACGGAAAGGCATCCCATAACGTCTATGGAGTCCTTGTATCTCAGTTCCCCGCCTTCCTTGTTAATCGTTCCAATCCCAGCTTTTCCGGAGTGTCCAATCTAGGCCCATCTCACCCTGGGAGCAAATAAAAAAAAAACAAAGGCCAAGGCGTATCAATGTCGACTGTAACTGGTGGCGACTGCTTCCCCTGAGGGGGCGTAGTCGCCTGTTGGAGATATTTTATGGCCGCTTTACAGTTCACAAAAGAAAGCATGTCGCCCTGAGCATTTCTGAACCGCAGTACCGCCGGAAATGCTAGCTGGAATCTGATGTTTCTCTTGTACAGGATAGTGCATGCCGGGCTAAAAGTTTTCCTCTTACGGGCCACTTCCGCTGAGTAATCCTCGTATAGTCTGACCCTGTGGCCCTGTATAATCAGCGGGAGCCTTCTGGATCTATATTCTCTAAGCAGGGCTTCTTTGTCTTTATAATCCAAAAATTTAGCAATGACCTGGCGTGGGCCTTCTCCCGAGTCTTTGGGGGGGCCTTATCCTGTGCGCTCTCTCCACCTTGCATTGCCGTCTCTGCCCCAGAGCCATCGGGAGGTCAATCTCCCAAATTGAGTCTAGCTGGCCTGGTAAAAAGGCCTCCGGCAAGCCTACCGTCCTAAGGTTATTTCTCCTGGAGCAGTTTTCCAGGTCATCCAACTTTTCCTCAGCATATGCTGAGTGCTTTTGGAGGGCAGCTATGTGTCTTTCCATTATCAAGATTCTGTCCACAGCTTCTGCTAACCACTGTTCTGCCTCCTGTAACCTCTCTCCATGTTGCTCAGTGGTTTGTCTTAGCCCAGATACTGCTTCTGCGACAGTGTCCCTTAGGGCTGATTTAATGTCAGCCACTATATATGGGGCTATTGCCCTAGCTAGCTGTGCCACATCTATAGGGCTCTTATCTGATGAACCATTCTGCCCTACTGAGGCTTCTTCTTGAGGCTCCCCTGGTTTGTCACCATGCTTCCCGCCATCTCTCTGTACCTCCTCAGTGTCGGCGCACTGTGCCGCGTCCTCCTGTGTGTCTCTCCTCGGCGCTTCATGTTCCGCACGGCTCACTTCCTCTCTCTCCTCAGAAGCTGTGGTATGGCGCCCGTTGCTGGGTCCACCGCAGCTGGTGCTGCCCGTCGCCAACTGTGCGCGGTCTCCTCCTGTGGCCGCCATCTTAGTCGGGTGCCCACTCCGCTTCACACTCTGCGGGCTCGCCGTCTCCTCACGCCCCGAGCTCCGCAACACGTAGCGGTCCAGGGTCCTCGTTGTTTTAGTGGCCCCCTGCATTGCTGGGGAGCGTCTCTAAGTCGTCTGGCCCGGTGATGGTAGCGGATGGGTGGCGCGGCCTCCGGAGCTCGTCTCCTAAGCTGCCATCTTCACAGAGCCGGAACTGGAAGTCCAAAAGCACATTCTTAATTTCTTTCCATGTGGAAAAGTTGTTCACAGAATACATTAATTGAAAATCCTGTTTACTCTTCCCCATTGCACCAGCACATAAAAATAATAAGGCAAGAGACTAAAGATATTTAAATAATGCGCTGAGATTTATTAGTAAAATGTAAGTACACAGCACTAGACTGATGTCAGAAGAGCTAAGAACTATATGAGTGTTTCATGAGGACACATGGGAATGATAACAGTCAGCCTCATAGTGACAGAGGCAGAGAACATTACAGGCTTTTCATTTGGGCCATGAGATCCTCCAGACTCTGATCTGTGTCCTCCACTGTATCTCCAGATGTGGGTTTCTGTAATAAAAGCAGCAAGAATGTTATCTACTTACAGGTAGGTTGATAATTTTTTAAACTTCACATATTTTTGCACCTAAATTACTCTGAATTCTAAAGTTGAATTTGCCAAGTGTTTAGTGGCCTGAAATTACAGGCAAGATGAAAAACCTAAGACTACCAGGCAGAATGTTTTCTAGTAAACTAACCCACACAATAGTTGAACTCCAACGTACGCTTCAAAAATCCACATACGTTACTGAAACTAGTAAATTACTTTTAGTACTATAGCATATACAAATTTTCTGGTTTATTCATTTGCTCATTCATAAAACTGCCATACAAAGTACTGTATTTTTCAGACCACTTTTTTCCCCCAAACTGTGAGGGAAAGTGGCGAGTCTTATGGCCTGAATATACGGACTTGTGCTGGCTGTGGGGATGTGCTAGGGGAGCAGCGGCTCTAGAGGGGGTTGGGAGGAGCGCAGGCTGCAGCCTGTGGTTATGTGGGCCCGCTCATCAGGCTCATGTAATATGTACTGCGTCCCCCTGTGCATCACCTCAATGCTAAAGCCGGCTCTGAGAAGTGGGCTGGGAAGCAGCGCATGCTACATGTGCTTAAGTGTACTGACCCTCAGGTCATGGTATATCCCCCCTGTTGGCGTACCCACCAAAATAATATACAATGTTAACTCCTTTGCTCCCTGCCTACAGCATCGCCCATCTTCCTTTCTATCTGTGCTGGGCATCTGATCATGTAATCGGTGCAGCAGAGTGACGTCATCGCTGAGCGCCCCGGTCATATGATTGGATACCGAGAGATGAGTTAACATTGTTTATTATTTTTGTGTGCGCCAGCATGGGGGGGGGGACTATATGATAGAGGGCCATATCACCTGGAAGGGGCCCAGTATGGGGACATTAACCCCACAAGTGTCAGCAGTAGATCTCCTCCCATATCAGTGCATTATAACCACATATTTTGTTCAATTTGTTTCTTGTTTTCCTCCTCTAAAATCTTTGTGGGTCTTATGTTCCGGTGTGTCTTATTGTCCAAGAAATATGGTAGTTACATATTCTTAGTTTCTATCTATTTCTATGGATTACAACAAAACTTTGTGTATATGGGGACTGTCTCATATTTGAGGAGGTGAAGGCTGATGTTTTACCCATATAATACTCTATTTCCCTTACGATAGATGTGATTAGCATTAATTTACTTACCACCACTCCCACCACTGCAATAACCTTTTAAGAAGAGAATCTGTCATCAATTCTCGCCACTTAATCTGAGATCAGCATATTGTAGAGACAGAGACTCAGATTCCAGCAATGTCTCACTTACTGGGCTGCTTGCTGTAGTTTGAATAAAATCACTGTTTTATCATCAGGATTTTCACACTGGAGGACAAAGAAATCTACGGTCACATAGTTCTCCATATTCATGAGCTCTATATTACCCCACCTCCTCCACCAATTGGCAGCTTTCTGCCTATGCATAGTGTACACAGAAAGCTATCAATCAGTGATGTGGGCAGGGTTATACAGAGCTCAGCATTCAGAGAACTGGTAGATCTGCAGAAATAAAACAGTGGTTTTAGTAAAACTGTATCTAGCAGCTCAGTAAGTGATGCATCCCTGTAATCTGGGTCTCTGCCCTACATCATGCTGCCCTCATATTTCTCCCTTTAATGGGCAATTTGCAAGAAAACCTGATCATTTGGCAAACTGTGATCTAGGGTGACTATTTGACTCCTACATTGATATTTTTATCTAAATCGTTGTCTATTTTAATATCAATGCCTAAAACGGCCTATACTGTAAATACAAAAAAAAAAAACAATATGAGTACCGGAATACCCTATATACTCGTGTATAAGCCGACCCGTGTATAAGCCGACCCCCCTACTTCTGCCCCCAAAACCTGGGAAAACCTAATGACTCGTGTATAAGCCGAGGGTGGACCCCAACAGTGTGGTATACAGGCCCCCCGAGTGGTAGTATACAGCAGCCTCCCTTGTGGTAGTATACAGCAGCCTCCCCAGTGGTAGTATACAGCAGCAGCCCCAGTGGTATATACAGGCCCCAATGGTATACAGGACCCCAGTGGTATACAGGGCCCCCCCTTGCTGCCGCACACCTGTAAAGTAATACATCATTATACTTATCCCTGTCGCCGACGCTCTGACACCGCGCTCCTCCGGGTCTTCATGCTTCTTCCTGCTTGTGACCGGCGGGCGCAGGCAATGCCATCATTGCCTGTGCGCCGGAGGAGGGGGGCCCTGTATACCGATGGGGGGGGGGGGGGGGGACGGGCGGCCTGGATACGGTATACACCTATGACTCGTGTATAAGCCAAGGGGGGGGACTTTTCAGCACATTTTTTGTGCTGAAAAACTCTGCTTATACACGAGTATATACGGTAATTTTTAAAAAAATATTACCACTCCCATTCACTGTATGTAGTTTAAGCCAGATAACCATTAATTTTCATACCGTTATAGGAATTGTATATGCCACAGTAATTCCCTCCGGCAGCTCAGGGACTGGTCCAGAAGCATCTCTTAATTCTTCTTCAGAAACCTCAGACACTAGCTCAATGCCTAGAAAATATATATGAAAGTAAGGTGTAAAACCATTTGCTCAGCATTTTACATAACCTAGGTAAGCCAACACTACCTTCAGAACATATCACACATTTACTTTATATAATTAGCTATTTTTGTTGTATAGATTGAGAATACGAGGAACCTATATTAAAGTAAAAGAATACTAATACTGAAGATACAAAGAGTGCAGAGAGAAGGCGAGGCCACTGACCTTGCTGTTCACCCTATCTTTCTGATCCAATACTGGAAAAAAAAAAAATATATATATGGTGTCTCCAGTCTCCAGTATTAGATTATATATATGCTGCACTGCTCAGCACAAGATTGTGCAGGTCTAACAGAGATGTAAGCCTGTGCCCTGTGACCCCATGGGCTCCGTTCAGCTCCTTATTGCTACCGGGGAGGAATAGGAGTTGTATGTAGTAGGGAGGGCTGGTGCAGATGCAGCAGCCGTCTGCCCTGGTAAATGCAGTTGTTATCCGGGTAAGGCACCAATAGTCCTGTATCCCCTAGGCTCTGCTTTCAATATGCCACGGGCTCTGCCTGTGAGAGCGGAGCCCTGTGCTGCCGGGATTTCTGCACTGAGAGATGCGGGAAAATTAAATCCAAGCAGCAGGGTCATGGCCTAGGAGGTGGGTTGGGTTCGCGCCGAGACAACAACGTTTCGGGGCAGGGGCACCACGTCATATGGGCGGCGGGCCGGAGGTGGAGATGCAGGAAGAGGGCCCAAAGCTGGGGCCTAAAGTTATGGCTGCGGCCGCGGCAAGCACGGCTCGGCAACCGGAGTGTAGAGGGAAATGGTCGCCTGGGACGAAGCCTGCACTTCCGAAACAGGTTGAGGGGCACTCTGCCAGTGCCGGCGCTGATCCCAGCGTGGTAGCTAGCACCAGAAAGCTATGGAAAGATCTCACCTCCGTGATGCTGTGGCAGCCATGCCTGTGCACAGTGCGGTCCCTCAACCCAGGTTCTCTGTAGGAGGAGCTGGGGAGTGTGCTGTCTCTTATGGATGCCTTTCCAGGGTGCCTCCTGGAGACCAGTGTCTCAACCCAGCCTCTGTGAGAGACTGGGGAGTGCTGACTGTAAACTGGCTTTGCATCCATCCTGCATGCTGTGCAATGCTTCTGGGTAGCTCTTGCTATATTTAGGATGCCTGTGACTCAGGCTCCTGAGAGGGAGGCTGGGGTCTGTGCCAGGTGCGGAGGGGAATATGGAGAGGCGACACTCCGCATGCCTTTCTGTTGATGGTTTCGGAAAATCTGTGCCTGAGGGATCAGTAGTCCAGAAAAAAAAACAATGAATTAGGCGCAGCCCATAATAAATCCAGCGTCGCAGGAGGGGATACGTGGAGGCGAAACTCAACGTTCCCGCCTGTTGGTGGTTTTTGGAAAGCAGTCCCGCGTCTAATCTCTTCATCAGTGTAGATGTTCAGAAAAATTTTTAGGGTAAAAAGGAAAAAGGATGTGCCTCTTAGGCGGCCGTCACACGCACAGATATCTTTAGCGATATTGTAAGCGATCACGTGCACGCGCAATCGCTTACAAGATCGCTCACATCGCTGGTGAGATGTCACACAGACAGACTCACCAGCGATGTGGAGCAGCGATCTCGCTCGTTACTATGGTACACATCGGGTAACTAGGCGCCGCGCGTCGCTTAGTTACCCGACGTGTACCATAGTTACCATCTCCCAGCATAGGCGCGGTCGCTGGGAGATGGATCATCGTGGTGTCATACACCACAATGATGCAGATCGTTGCATCGTTCATCGCTAGATCTGAGAACCGGACCTCAGATCAGCGATGTCACGATCAAGCGATTTACCATCGTAAATCGCTTGATTACATGCAACGATATCTTGCCCGATATCGCTTAAGCGATCAAAAAGGAGATCGCTTAAACGATATCGGGCAAGATATCGTTCCGTGTGACGGCCGCCTAACAGACATTAATCTAAAACTGGTGTAGCCTGGCCCAGCCAGGGGGTATATACTGCAGAGGAGCAGCTAATTTGTTTTCACTTTTGCTTAGTGTCGCCTCCTAGAGATAAGCAGCATACACCCATGGTCCTGAATCCCCCAATGAGACGAAAGAGAAAATCTCTTTAAATCTATTCATAGTTCACTGTAGCCATCATGAGCTTGTCCCACCCTGGGAGATCTCAAGTAGGCCTACAACATGTGTTTAAATTAATCTAATTTAATTTAGCGCTGCAGGGGTTAAAAACTATCTTTGCTGACCTTTCATCTCAGGTGCAGCTCTTTTGTGACCACTCTCCACTATAAACAGTCATGTGCTTTAATCTGATGCTGGTTATAGATTCCCTTTTCTATGTTGACCACTTTGGAAGGAGCCTCTCTCTGGAAGAAGCTGAAGTGTGACAATTGCAGCTCTGGTGTTTTGCTGCATAGGAGAAGTTTGGAATGTTTTTCCTTTTGTTTCTATTTTCCACTAAATTTGTCTAACCTTCCTTGTGTTGTATGATTGCAGTGATGAGACTAGCTGGCCTGCACACTAGTCAAGGTTATTGAAGGGCAAGTGAGGGCCTAGGCACACGACTGTGAAGACGGCAGGGCGTGTATTGTCCAGCCTCAACTGAATGTCAGGAGGTGACCTCTCTCTCCTCTCCCTATTGTCAGGGCCCTCCTTCCATTCCATTCCGGTTGCCTCCTTTGTATCCATACACTGCAGCATGAACGTATACAATGAGAATGTTGCCATTTCTATCAATGGGAGATTGCAATTTTTATGTATATTTCAGTCACACGGCATGGAAAAGAGAATACAGCTTCAGTCCTTACCCCATTCATTGTCCTCGTGTACAACCGGTGATTCTTCTACCACAACCACCTCCAGCTTTGGTTCTGAAGCCTCTCTGAGCTGAAAAATTAGGAACACGTTGTTCGCTATACGGAATAATATTATTGGACACACTACATCATGTTTTAATATATAAAAGAGAAAGTCAGATCACTTAAATAAAAACTTGGTCGCTGTGAAGTCGGCAGTGCAAACCAGGAATTCAATAGTATCAGAAATTCCAGCAGTGAACAAGGACTACAGTCCGAAACATGTTTGCTCAACCATTGGATTACATGTGTTCAAGTTTTTATCCTTGATTTTTTTTTTCATATTTGTTGTGTGCTCTGACTTTCATAATATGGATTAAAGACACTTCTTTTATGGAATCTGGACGCTGGAATTTCTTACTTCTACTGAATCATGTTTTATTTCTAATAATATCTTGTCATAATGAGAACGTGCTAACATGATGAACTTCAGATTGTGTGGAGCCGTCACTATGAGAGGCTCACTGAATTAAGGATTCATACATCTCCGAATGATCTAGTTTCATATTAAAAGTTGTATCTGCCCTACAGTTTCTTTTGTATAGTGACTTACATTTAGTCTATCATTTTAAAGAGGAGCTGTCATCAGATCAATAATCTAAATTACTTACCAGTAATGGGTTTTTCCGGAGCCACGACAGCACCACCTGAGAGAGAGGACCGACCAATCCAAGACAGGAAACCTCTGAGATAAAAAAGGCGGGACCTCTCCTGGACCTCAGTTTAGGTTACAGAGACTGGAGAGGAGAACCCAACAAGCATTAGTACACAACCACCAAAAGAAATCAACAATTCACACCCCCCAAACGTGACCAACACCAACAGGCAATAGGGAGGGATGCGTTGGTGCTGTCGTGGCTCCGGAAAAACCCATTACCGGTAAGTAATTTAGATTTTTCCATGATCGCCACGACAGCACCACCTGAGAGATTTCAGAGAAAAGAAAATTAGGAAGGGACCACCGCTTGCAGAACCCGTCTACCAAAGGTCACCTCATCAGTGGAAGAAAGATCAAGCCTGTAATGCTTGAAGAAAGTAGAAGGAGAAGACCAAGTAGCAGCCCTACAGATTAATTCTAAGGGGACATCAGCCTTCTCCGCCCAGGAAGCAGCCACTGCCCTGGTGGAATGTGCAGTAAGTCCCACCGTCCCGGTGACTGCACCTGACTAGAAGAATAAGCAAGAGCGATGGCTTCCCTCAACCACCTAGCAAGGGTACCCTTGGACACTGCCTTACCCCTAGATGCCCCCTGAAAGGAAACAAAGAGCGACGGAGCCTGACGCCAGGCCTCGGACCTGTCCAAGTAGGTAAGCAACGCCCTCCTGACATCTAACGTGTGGAGAACCTCTTCTTTCTGATTCGCAGGATGATCACAGAAGGAAGGAGGACAATCTCCTGCATCCTGTGGAACTTGGTAGCCACCTTGGGAAGATAGGAAGGGTCCAGGCAGAGGATGACCCTGTCCTGCAAAATCTGAGTATAAGGCCCCACCACCGACAAGGCCTGCAGGTCACTAATACGTCTGGCCGACGTCAAAGCCACCAACAGGACTACCTTCAGAGTAAGGACCTTAGGTGAAGCAGAAGATAAAGGCTCAAAGGGAGGCTTGGTTAAGGCATCCAGAACTAAATGGAGATCTCAAGGAGGCACCTTCGGACAGGGAACAGGAGTGGCCCGCTTGCAGGACTGTATAAACCTCGTCACCCAAGAAGACCCAGCGAAGGGGACAAAGGTACAGGGCCCCCAAGGCCAAAACTTGGAGTTTCAGGGTATTGACAGAGAGACCCATCTCCCACCCCCTCTGGAGGAATTCTAAAATTGACGGCACAGGAGCCTCATCCTCTGGACTCGCCCCCGAAGAGGACAGAATTTTTTTCCCTAAACTTTACCATAAATGTTGGTGGTAACCGGCTTCCGACTGGACATCAGCGTACGAACAAGGCCGTCTGAGAATCCCATACGCGACAGGAGCCATTGTTCAAGTTCCATGCAGTCAGCTAGAGACCCGAGACCTGCGGATGGTGGACCAGCCCCTGGGACAGAAGAGACTGGGAGAGGGGGAGAGTCCAGGGAGCCTGCACGGACAGGCGACTGAGCCAAAAGAACCAAGCTCTCCGGGGCCAGAAGGGCGCTATCATGATGACCCTGGTCCTGTCCTCCCTGACCTTCCGAAGCACTGCAGGGATCATCACCAAGGGAGGAAAGGCATACAGAAGGCCCGAGGACCAGGGGATCAGCAGAGCGTCCACAGCAAAGGGCCGGTCTCCGGGATTCAGAGAACAGAACCGTCGCACCTGCCTGTTCTCCCGAGTGGCAAATAAATCTATCTCCGGAAGGCCCCACCTGTCCACAATCTAAGCGAAAACCCCCGGATCCAGGGCCCACTCCCCCTGTTGGAGCTGCACCCTGCTGAGAAAATCCGCCCTGGAATTCGCCACCCCCCGTATGTGAAAGGCCAAGAGGGAAATGTGACGTTCCTCCAACAACTGACAAATGTCCCACGTAACGCCCATGAGTGCCTGAGACCGGGTGCCCCCCTGATGGTTCAAGTAAGCCACTGACACACTGTTGTTGGAGATCACTCTTAGATGGCGCCCCTGAAGGGAAGGAAGGAACGCTGAAACCGCCTTCCAAACTGCCAGGAGCTCCCGCATATTTGAGGACATCCTGGAGAGGAGCGAGTCCCAGGCTCCCTGAGCGGACAGGTCCCGAAGGTGTCGGAAACCGGACAACCCCACAGGACGCCCACGGAGAGGTGCTCGGGGACCAGCCACCACCCCAGAGAATCTAAAGTCGGAGGGGACGGAACAACCTGTGCGTCAAAGGCCACCCCCAACCTGAGTTGATGCTGGAGAACCTCCCACTGAAGGGCCCGAGAGTGCAACTCTGCCCAAGGAACTGCTGTAATACAGGACGTGAGGGAGCCCAAGAGAGACATAGCCCTCCTTAAAGTCACTCGAGGAGTACTGCCGAAAGGGATGACCGAAGACGCAATGGTTTGTCGTCCGGAAGGAGGCAAAGCTGAGACTGTGAATCCAGAATCATCCCCAGAAACAGCTGATGCGTAGCGGGAACTAGCCTGGACTTTTCCAGATTGACAATCCATCCCAGCTGACCCAGTGAAGACTGAACCATTTGCAGACGGTCAAGGCACTGATCTCTGGAGTCCCCCACAATCAGCAGATCATCCAGATACGGAATAATCAAAATCTGCTGACGTCGGAAGTGAGCCATCACTTCTGCCAGCAGCTTCGTGAAAATCTGCGGAGCCATCGCCAGCCCGAAGGGGAGAGCCTGATACTGGAAATGGCAGAGGGAGCCCCCCATATACAGGGCGAACCTCAGAAACTGCTGGTGGTGACGGTGAACCGGAACATAGTAGTATGCATTTTTCAGATCCAGTACCACCATGAAACAATTTGGAAACAATAACCTGATTGCCGACTTCAAAGTCTCAATCTTGAACGAACACTGCACCAGAAAGCTGTTCAGGTGTTTCAGGTTTATAATCGTCCGGAACGAGCCGTTTGGCTTTGGCACGAGAAACAGCGTGGAATAGAACCCCCTGCCGCAGTCGGCTGGAGGAACCGGGGAAACAACCCTTTTTTCACAAGGGCCTGCACCTCGCCCATCAGAAAATTGCATTTTTCCGGACTGCTGACAGACGAAATCACCACGGACCCCACAGGAGCCGAAGCGAACTCCAGTTTCAAGCCATCTCTGAGAAGAGTGAGAGCCCAATCGCAAGCCCCAATTTCGGACCATGCCGGGAGAAAGAGGGCAAGCCTTCCCCCCACCTGGAGCAAGCCGTCACTTAGACTGGGGCTTCCTGTCAAAGGAGGAACCCTTGAACAAGAAACCCGACTTCTTGTCTCTCCTGTCGGCCCAAGAATCTCGGGTCCGACGAGGGGACCTCCGCTTGGCAAACCGCAGCTTACGAAAGGAACGACCACGGAAGGTGGTGAAAGGAGGGGACATTTTTCTTATTGTCACTAGCATGTTCCAAGATATCATCCAGCGGTTTGCCAAACAGAAAAACACCCGTACAAGGTAAAGATCACAACTTAGACTTCGATTGGCATCACCTGGCCAGGTCTTTAACCATAAGGCATGACGAGCAGCATTAGAGAAGGACGTAGCCTTCGCCGCCAATTTCAGAGAGTCAGATGAAGAATCCGACAGAAAAGCTGCCGCAGAAAGAGTCAAAGGAAAGGAAGACACGATCTCCTCCTTAGGAGCCTCGTCCCTCACCTGAGCCTCCAACTGCTGCAACCAAGTCATGAGGGACCAAGCGACTAATGTACCCGCAATTGAGGGACAAAAAATGCTAGCAGTGGATTCCCAGGAATTACGCAAGTAGCCGTCTGCCTTCCATTCTAGCTGATCCTTCAAATTCCCTAAATCCTCAAAGGGGAGAGAGGAACGCTTAGATGCCCGGGACACAGCTACGTCAAGCTTGGGGAATTTATCCCAGGAAGTAGTGGCCTCATCAAAGGGGTACTTCTTTTTAGCCAAATAGGAAAGAGAGCCCTTCTTATCAGGCTTAGTCCAATGATCCACAATTAAGGCCTGGACCCTCTGATTTAAAGGAAAAGTCTGTCTCTTTTTGGAAGACAGACCACTGAACATTAAATCCTCCACCGAAGCGGGGTCACGGGCATCCACCAACCCCATAGTTGAACGGACGGCTTTTATCAAAAAATCAGTGTCTTTACGCGGAAAACACGGCTTCCCATCCCCGCTGTCATCTGAGGAGGAAGACCCTGAGGAGGAGGACGATGAGGAGGACGAGGCAGAGGATGAGCGAGACCTGCGTCTCCCCTTGTGAGATTTACGAGCGGCACGGTCAGAACCAGAGGAAGAGTCCTGGGACTTCTTCCTCTTACGCCCCGTATCCTTCCTGGATTTCTGCAGGGACTTAAATTCTTCCCTCACTAAATCCCTAAGGCTAGAGGCCAGACTGGGAAAAGCGTCTCTCACAGTCTCTTCAATGCAAGGAAGAAAAAGAAAAGGGCGCATGTGTAGACACACAGGGCTATTTGTATAAATGAAAAGTGCCAGTGCACTCACCTATAATGGTTGTGTACGTCTAAACAACCAAGATTAAACGTGTGGGTGATGGGGCTCCGGGTCGCCTCTTTCTATTAGTGCTGCTGTCCTGCCGATGTTTGCGTTCACAATTCTGTGCTCCGCGATTTTCACGTGATCCTACCGGATCGGATACCGCGTCTCCGCAGTCCTCAGTATGTTTATCCCGGTAATTAGGTAACCACAGGTCCTCAACACTCCAGATATTCCAGGCTGCTCCTGCCGCTTTGGCTCCGTAGAGAGAGAACTCACATAAAAACAATAGTACAGCGGTCTCAGGGAGCGCCAAAGGAATACTGGACAAATTAGTGGATAAGAACCGACCTTTATTCTTCCTCCAATACCACTGCCACAACGCGTTTCAACGGTCTAAGCCGTCCCCACCTGATGAAGACGGCTTAGACCGTTGAAACGCGTTGTGGCAGTGGTATTGGAAGAAGAATAAAGGTCGGTTCTTATCCACTAATTTGTCCAGTATTCCTTTGGCGCTCCCTGAGACCGCTGTACTATTGTTTTTATGTGAGTCTTCAATGCAAGGGGCACACAAGTCTTTAGTACAATCATCAGGAAGAGGGACTTGCAGATAGCACACTCTTTATGCCTCTGTTTGGCAGCCTTTTTCTTGCTGTCCTAAAAACAAGCAAGAAGGCGGTGTAAATACAGACAGCACAGCCCGAAGGCACTCACCCACCAGATGCATACCGATTTCCGGGGGGCTTTAGGGTCCACATCCATCCGGGATCCCTTCTGTGAGGACTTGTGGCCGCCACTAGACTACTGAGGCTCGTTGGGAGCCGAAAGGGACTGCTGCTCCATCCCTCCGCCGGACGACTGGCCGGCTCTGTCCTCCATGCACTGCCCCACACCACGGGAACCGCTCCAGCGTCTCCCTGCTTTCGAACGCTGGGGCCACATCTTGGCCCGCACTGAGCATGCGCGGAACGTCACTTCCGATCCGCGCCCAAACCGGAAGTAGTGGCACCCGGCGCGAAATTCAAACCTGCCGCCGGGAAAACCGCTCCCAGGCCCCTTACAGACCCAGGAACGCTGCGCCCAGCCCGCAAACTATCCTCTTCACCTGGGGCACAGTACTGCAGGGCGGTCACCAACCGTGCAGCTGTGACCCCCGGGCGGCGACAAGGGCCGAGAACAAGCCGCTGGTGGCCCTCTACAAGACCCTGTGCCCTCCACCACCACAGGGAATACCCTCTGTAGGAGCCTCTGCACCCAAGTCCGGAGCCACTGCCTAGGTAAGGACAGCTCTTCCAGCTACCGGGTCAGGCCAGGACCGCATGAGCTTCAGAGGTCTCCCACCTCCAAGACAGGAAACCTAAACTGAGGTCCAGGAGAGGTCCCTCCTTTTTTATCTCGGAGGCTTCCTGTCTTGGATGGGTGGTCCGCTCTCTCAGGTGGTGCTGTCGTGGCGATGATTGAAAAGTGGCAATTTTGTGCTCTTATTTTATTCCAGCCGTTCACCTGAGTTAGGGCCCTTTCACATCAGCGTTTATTGCTGATCGCGGCAGTTGCGGTGAAAAAAATGCAACTGCCGCGTTTACCGCATAACGGCCGTGATCAGTGGCACACTTGCGGAAAGCCCCATGCACTGTCCATGGGGCTTGCGGCAGGTGAGGCAAGTGCGGTTTCGGCACTTGCTGTCGCGAAAAAAACGCGGTCAGCCGCAGTTTTCCCTGAGGCCGCATCTGCCGCAAAGTGCCGAAACCGCACTTGCTGCACCTGCCGCACACTTACCGCAAGCCTTATGGATATTGTATGGGGCTTGCCGCAAGTGTGCCGCGATCATGCGGTAATCGCGGCAGTTGCATTTTTTTCACCGTAACTGCCGCGATCAGCGTAAACCGCTGATGTGAAAGGGGCCTTATCCAGGTTTTTGTATTTTTGACTCTGCTATACGGCTCCAGAGATATAGGCCTTTTAATTTAGTGCTAATTTTTAGGCTGCTCTGCATATGCTCACTAAGCCATGCTCCCTTGGTAAGGACCATAAAAATTAACACTATATGAAGAGGCCCAAAATCCTGGAACCATATGGTGGATTTAAAAAAAAAAAAAAACAACAACAACTATATACAGAATACTCAGAGGAGCAGCAGGGATTGCATAAGAGTATAAACTTAGACTATTGTAATTTATTGAGATTGTCAGAACAAACAGGGTTCTTTGGTGAGCTTAACCAACCATGACACTGCTCGCAGATTGCACACTTGAACTTCTCACACATGTTTGACATTCCGAAAGATTTTTTTTTTTTTTTTTTTTTTTACATTAAGGCTGGTTTCACACCGCAGTTTTTTCCCTGATCGATTTTTTTCCCTCGATCAGCTTTGTGTGCCAAAACCAGAGTGTCTCCAAAACTCTGACACCTGTTCTATCTTTCAATTATAGTTTTTCTCTGCAAGTTCCTTCCCTGGTTCCTCTCCTGGTTTTGGCACAAACCTGATCGAACCTGATCAGGCAAAAAAAAAAAAAACTGCAGTGTGAAACCAGCCTTAGGAATTAAAATTTTGAGATCATCAAATCATAGAAAACTAGTTAGACCCTTCTTAGGCTGGTTTCACACTAGCGTTTTTAGAATTCAGGGGGATGTAGGTAAAACTGCATCCCCCTTGGATTCCCCCTCAATTGTAAAACATGATGCAACTGGATGCCCCAGCATCGGTATTACCACTGATCCGTCTCAGGGATCAGTGATAATACCAGTGAGTGAGCACCCGGCTGATTAGCTGGACCTGGTTGTAAATGACATGCCCCCTAGGGGGTGTGTCATTTAAAACTGGATTCTGGGCATGCTCACTTCAAAAACCCGGATCCAGCGGGATCTGCATTCAGCCAGATCTGGGTTCCACAGAGGCACACTGTAATTGAACCCATTGTGACCTGGATCTGGGTGTTACAAATCTTACAAACTGCGATTTTGTGTCAGTCAAAAATACCCTGAACACCTGGATCAGGGGCAACCGTACAGAACAGGATGCACCCACAGGTTCCTGTGGCCCTATTGAAAGTCAACGAAACAGAAAACGTTGTGGGTGCATCCAGTGTCAGCTGGATTCACACGGATACCGAAAAACAGTTGTGTGAAACCAGCCTTACCATTACCATCTGTTTTATACTAATCTTGAATCGGCAATACTCCATAAAATAAAGTTAGAGGATGTCTCACCTTATAGACTTCCTGCTGTTTCCTGCAGTATCTATCATCACATGAGGAGTTGGGCTTCATGGTCATAGTTGGGAAAAAATCTTGCATTGCATTGTATCCTAGGTAGTAACTGACTGTGCCAAAATTTAACAAATATCTACAAGGCAAAAAAAAAAAAAGTATCTATTAAACAATGGTGGTTTTTATTGCCCCACTTTATTCCCCAGATTCATGTATAATCATTTCATGCTTCCCAATAATATGAGCCGCGCACAACTATGATCACAAATATATACACAGAATAATGTAAGCGATTTACCCCAAGATAAATGCAAGCATATAACTAACAATGGCTAAAATCATATTTCTGGTGGCAATAACCCAAACTATTGGCTAGATTTCCTTCCCAACAGTTTTGGCAGGGGTGAACAAAGTTGTATAAAGCAAGCAAATGGATTCCACCTTTACAGGATTATTCCCCCTAAAATACAAACTCCGTAAGAATGGGGATAAATGCTGATCGCTCGGAATCTGACTGCTGGGACCCCCAGGAATACCAAGAACTGGAGTGTCAAGAATGGAGCCGTGTCTTGAATGAAGCAAAGGAGCACACACTCAATACATACTCCATTCTAAACAGGGCTGCAGAGCTCTAATATTTCAATTACTCCAATATGTCTATTGAATCCATTTTGATACATCTTTCCAAATGACTTTGTAAAAGTACAACCCATTATGTTCCATATATTGTATGTGCTTTTAACCTTCTTCACCTCCCTATTAAAGATGCACAAAAAGATTCAGACTAGCTTGGTCTGGTGTCCACTTCAGTACTTCATGACCACCCGTTCAGGGCAGTGTCTGTAGCCGACACCTGACTGCCGTCATCCTAGGCACTTTTTCTGATTACTAGACCCCTCCAAGATGTAACGGCTGTGTCATGTGTAGTGTCAGCCAAGGAAGTCCGTACAGTTCTGCCCCGGCTGCAGTGTAGTGTGAATATTTTTCACTCATCTCTGCTCCCAATATTAGGCACATGTCCTGCTCTCTTATCGACAAGCTCATCTCACCACTTTCTATCTGTATTAGGAGCAGAATGTTCATATAAGGTCACTTGAATCCTTTTCTAGGTTCACCATGTTATGTATGCAGGTCATACATTTGTACACATGCAGTGTTTTCCCTATCACTTACTTGAGTACATTCTGTACAAGTATTCCTGCCACAACTCCCATCGTGGTGGGGAGACTCGCAGCACAAACACCTTCTCGTTTCAAAGTCTTTTCATCAATGTTGGCAGCAACCACTAGAGGCGGAGCACACTGCAGAAGACAAGCCACATAGGAAAGTCAATAGAATATTTTTCCACTTTCATACATCAACATTATTCATACCTCAGTATAAATTAGGGTTATAAGCAAAATGTACTAACATGCTGCAATCTTCAATAACACCAATGAAACAAAAACATTTTAAATAGATCAACACAACTAATATAACAAGTGATTTCTCCAAATTCAACACAAAAAGCCAAATGCTATTGATCAATGCAGTCTCCAAATTATACAAACCTTCCACGATAAGTGTCTTTATAGGTACCGTTACACGACACGACGTTGAAAGAATATCACTAATGATCTCGGGGGGCGCGGTTGTTAGGACATCGTTTTAACATCGTTGGTGAAATGTCACACGGCTAGATATCGTGCACGACGCACCAACCATCTAGCAAGCAGCTATCGTTCGCACAACGCAGCAAACGATGCTTGTTCACTGATGTGAATAGGTGAAGTCGTGAACCACATAGTTATCGCGGAGTCACACACAACGATGCAGCAGGTTGGCTGATCGTGGAACGTCAGATTTGAGAACATGTTCTTAAATGTGGATTCAACGATCTAATGATTTATCATATCCATATCTCAATGTCACACGCAACGAGGTAGTAACGATGTCGCCTGAACGACTCCAAACTCATAACGTTTGAGCGATATGGTTTACGATATTGTACTGTGTAACGGGGCCTTAAGACTTAGTAGATCTTGTTTGGCTGTTATGGCCAAGCACCAGATTCTGGCAGCATTCCTGAGGAATCTTTGGCCTTTCCTCATTAGCAACAACCTCAAGTTCAATAATATTCTTAAGTTTGGATGCTGCAACCAGGCCTGGCGTCAGCACCCGGCGCACCTGGGCAAGTGCCGGGGCCCGACTGCTTGGAGGGGGCCCACCGGGCCCCTGAGGGCTAGGGTTACACTTGCATTGTGACCCTAGCCTGATGCAAGTATTGTCTGCTGCAGCGCAGAGCTTTTAATGCTATGCGCTGCCAGCAACGGAGTCCATAGAAACCCGATAGTTACATTGCCAACCAGCGGTTGGCAAGGTAAACATCGGGTTTCTATGGGCTCCAGCGCATAGCATTAAACGCTATGCGCTGCAGCCGAAAATACTTGCATCAGGCTAGGGTCACAATGCAAGTGTGACCCTAGCCTCAGGGCCCTGAGCACTGCCCCCACAGCCAGGGCCATATCCAGGGGGCATCTGGGGGGTCATTTTCAGCCTCCTACAGCACCGGAGGTCTCCCTCCTCCCCCCTCCATGGGAGCCGACAGAGCCGCACACTCTGGGCTGACAGGACCTGTAATGATGTCAATGGAGGGTGGAGTCAGGGGTCACATGATGTAGTGTATGATCAGTGTATGCAGGACTCTGCTGTGCTGGCCACCATGATGCTCAATTAGGTGAAGTTTTGTGTGGGGTCAGGAGGGATTTACAGTGTGAATGTAGCAGAGGTGAGTGTGTACTAGGGGTATGGCAATTAGGTGAAGTTTATTTGTGGGGTCCGGAGGGATTTACAGTGTGAATGTAGTAGAGGTGAGTGTGTACTAGGTGTATGGAACGGAGCCGAGTGGGTATTAGGTGTATGGAGCGGAGCCGAGTGGGTACTAGGTGTATGGAGCGGAGCCGAGTGTGTACTAGGTGTATGGAGCGGAGCCGAGTGGGTACTAGGTGTACGGAGCGGAGCCGAGTGGATACTAGGTGTACGGAGCGGAGCCGAGTGGGTACTAGGTGTACGGAGCGGAGCCATGTGTGTACGAGGGGTATGGAGCGGAGCCATGTGGGTACTAGGTGTACGGAGCAGAGCCGCGTGCGTACGAGGTGCATGGAGCAGAGCCGCGTGCGTACGAGGTGCATGGAGCAGAGCCGCGTGCGTACGAGGTGCATGGAGCAGAGCCGCGTGCGTACGAGGTGCATGGAGCAGAGCCGCGTGCGTACGAGGTGCATGGAGCAGAGCCGCGTGCGTACGAGGTGCATGGAGCAGAGCCGCGTGCGTACGAGGTGCATGGAGCAGAGCCGCGTGCGTACGAGGTGCATGGAGCAGAGCCGCGTGCGTACGAGGTGCATGGAGCAGAGCCGCGTGCGTACGAGGTGCATGGAGCAGAGCCGCGTGCGTACGAGGTGCATGGAGCAGAGCCGCGTGCGTACGAGGTGCATGGAGCAGAGCCGCGTGCGTACGAGGTGCATGGAGCAGAGCCGCGTGCGTACGAGGTGCATGGAGCAGAGCCGCGTGCGTACGAGGTGCATGGAGCAGAGCCGCGTGCGTACGAGGTGCATGGAGCAGAGCCGCGTGCGTACGAGGTGCATGGAGCAGAGCCGCGTGCGTACGAGGTGCATGGAGCAGAGCCGCGTGCGTACGAGGTGCATGGAGCAGAGCCGCGTGCGTACGAGGTGCATGGAGCAGAGCCGCGTGCGTACGAGGTGCATGGAGCAGAGCCGCGTGCGTACGAGGTGCATGGAGCAGAGCCGCGTGCGTACGAGGTGCATGGAGCAGAGCCGCGTGTGTACGAGGTGCATGGAGCAGAGCCGCGTGTGTACGAGTTATGTGTACCAGTGGTAGCCCCCCGCGGATTCCGCTCCTATAGTCCCAGCCACCTTTGCCAGCAGCATTCTTCTCCAGAGTCTCGTCTGCCGCTGTCTGCATTCTGCAGCTCAGCATGGAGGGGAACGATGTTGTCATCACTGTGCTGATATGTGCCTGCACCTGCACATCTAAAAAGGTGAAGCCAGTCCTTATGTATTTAATATGACTTGTTTTGACTGTGCTCCCTTCCCCGCCAGTAGCTACACCTTCACCTCCATCTTACTGTAGCCCTGGTCCTGGTTCAGACCACTACCAGCTGGTTTTTTAATTGCATTACACCGGCATATAAATCACTTCACAGCAATGTAGACCACACATAGTGTCAGAGTAGGACCCGGTAAGTTTGAGAGCACTTTGGCGCAGTTACCGGCTCTTCGCAGTGACGTCAGTGATGAAGCTAAGTCTCTCAATTCATTTATTCCAGTACAGTATTACTGTGTTCATTTTCATACATGCATTCATTAGCTGCACAGACAATCCTGCATTTCATGTAAGCCATTTAGCTTGTTCGCTAGCATGTTGTGTTCAGTGTAGCGGCAATTTCATTATATATAGTGCATACACATATTTTTGCCTGCACCTGCACATCTAAAAAGGTGAAGCCAGTCCTTATGTATTTAATATGACTTGTTTTGACTGTGCTCCCTTCCCCGCCCAGTAGCTACACCTTCACCTCCATCTTACTGTAGCCCTGGTCCTGGTTCAGACCACTACCAGCTGGTTTTTTAATTGCATTACACCGGCATATAAATCACTTCACAGCAATGTAGACCACACATAGTGTCAGAGTAGGACCCGGTAAGTTTGAGAGCACTTTGGCGCAGTTACCGGGCTCTTCGCAGTGACGTCAGTGATGAAGCTAAGTCTCTCAATTCATTTATTCCCAGTACAGTATTTACTGTGTTCATTTTCATACATGCATTCATTAGCTGCACAGACAAATCCTGCATTTCATGTAAGCCATTTAGCTTGTTCCCTAGCATGTTGTGTTCAGTGTAGCGGCAATTTCATTATATATAGTGCATACACATATTTTTTGCCTGCACCTGCACATCTAAAAAGGTGAAGCCAGTCCTTATGTATTTGATATGTGCAGAGCGACCGGAGGAGACCGGAGCGGCGAGAAGAAAGGAGAGGAGAAAGAGAGATCCGGACAACCAGACACTCCGCTAAGCTGCGGTGCCACCCATATGGCAGTGCGGTTCCATTGAGCTGCTTGCATTACTTGTGCGTTTCAGGATGCTCGCGTATATACCAAGCATCCTCAGACGCACAAAAATGCAACATTTTGCATTTGAAGGGTATTTTTAAAAAGCGCAAGGGAACGCAAATGCATTTTAGCCCGCTCCTAACAACGTGTAATATACTCACTGTCAGCAACAGCTCTTGCTGGTTTCAGCAATCACTGTTCCTGTAAGGCTGCCTTCACATAGGCATTTTTTTTAAAAAATGTGGCAGTTGCGGTAAAAAACCCTCGCATCTGCCGCATTTTCCTCCTAGCGGCTGCACTTGCTTCACTTTTGCGGCAAACCCCATGCATTGTCTATGGGGCTTGCGGTAAGTGTGTGGCAATATAGAGACTTTTTCGCCCGGGGCCCACTGAAATCTGGAGCCGGCCCTGGCTGCAACCACCTTCTTAGAAGATTATATATGGGATTCTTGTCAATGTACTTGTGACAGCCACTCAAGAATGTTTCACAACTTCTTTGTTAACCAAATATTGGTGGGCTTTTGGGATCTTTGTCCAGTTGGAAGGTCCAAAAGACAGCTAAACTTCAGCTTCCTTTCAGAAGGATTAACATTTTCACTTAAGATTTCTTCATAGTTGGGAGAGGGCACCGTTCAAATATGAGAGACCTGGAGCAGTTTGCAAAAGAAGAGTGGTCTAAAAATACAGTTGAGAGGTGTAATGGCCACTTTACACGTCCCAACATCGTTTCGATATTGGATACAACGGCACTGGGGCGCGCATTTTTTTGGCTGAAATCCAAGATCGCATAGGAGCTGTCACACAGGAGATATCGGCAGGCAACACAACTGCGATGTCTACGCCCCCTTGTACGCGTGAACCAGGGAACAACCATTTAACATGGAAGAGAATAGGGGAAGTTGTGCTCAAAGTCATTGTTGGGCTGTCACAAGACGATCCTGCCAGATCGTCCATCCAATATCGGGCAGTTGGAGAGCCTGCTCATTTCTCCCCTGATATCGTTTTGGCATCGTTCTTGCATCGAATTGGACATTTACACCACACAACACACGAACGATATCGGCGCCAACGCACGAACCACGTGACTTTTATCGAAGTTGGACGACGATATCGGGACGTGTAAAGTGGCCATAAGAAGCCTATTGATGGTTATATAGGATGCAATTGATTGTAGTTATTTATTCCAAAGGGTGTGCAACCAAACATTTGAGGTTTGAGTTGAGGGTGCCAACAATTTGTACAATCTATTTTTGGAGTTATGTGTGACGTTATATCCAATTTGTCCTTTTTTTTTTTTTTTCCCAATACACACAAAGGAAATAAATAGGTGTTAAACAAAAATGTGTACCGGTAATTGCAATAATGTTCGAGATAAATATTTCATTTTCTGAAACAATATTAAGGGTGCCAACTCTTTCAGCCATGACTATACAAAGCATTTGTATTATACTTTTCCTTGTTTATGCAAACCAAATATCTCTTCTCTTAACTCTTTGGACAACTCTCTCTTGACAACCCAAACAGCCATTGCTCATGAAGGAAAGTCCAAGATTCCCCAGGAGCACTGCCAGAATCTGGTGTCTGGCTATGCATCATGTCTGTAGCAGGTAATAACAGATGGAAGTTCTCTACTGTGAAATAAAGATGCTGGTCATGAAAGGCTTGAATTCTGAGAAAAAGTCATTAAAAGTGGCATTTTGTCTGGGATTTTGAGATACCAATTGCCATATTATTTGGTTTACTGCAAACGAACAATTTAAATAACAACACAAACAGGAGAAAGTATGTACATTTTTAAAACCCTATTTTGTAGTAGAGGTTGAATAATATTAGTTGCAAATGTAGTAATTTTTTCAAGGATCTTGACAAAACTACAAACTACACTTATCTCATTAATGGTTCAATTAAGGTTATTTATTTTTTTAAGCAAAGCAAATATATTCTATGAGAGCCATATGCTCAAAATGTGAAATAAGAGCAGCCAGTGTGAGGTAGCACTTACTGAGTGTGTTGGGGACACTCACTTACTGTGCAATATTCAGAAACAGAGCAAAGATAATGAACCGTAATTGACTATCAGTCGTAAACACTTGGTGCAAACTAAACCATACGCCAACCTTTGGCACTTATAACATGAACAACATATAGTTCATTATCTTCCGTGGGTATACCGCACAGATTATGGAAACGTTTGTGACCTCCAGTCCGTTTCAACCGCGGATATCCCGCACTGTTCATTTACTGACCTCAGTCAGCACACAATGGCCCATTCTGAGTTTACCTGCTCTTGCAGTTTAGCAGTCTTAGGACTGACTTCTGCCAGTCTTGGCTGTCCAGGACTCTGCACTCAAGATCACCCACCAGGTCCTTGGACTGGCTCCTTGTCGATACCTGTCGCGAGTCCAGATCCACCAGATCTCAATTACCACCTGAACTTACAGGACCTCTAACCAGCTCCACTGTCAGACGTGTTTGTCTGCCATGTGGTTCACACACAACGAGGGTAAAAGACCTTGCTTACACCACAGTTCATGTAATTAAGAAGCAGTCACATTATATGCCACCTGTTACATTCACAGGTGGACTGGTGTATTAACTCACACACTTGCATGCATTATTTTGTGTAATGCTGCCAGTCACAGTGAAACCAACCATTCACATTTACATTGCAACAGACCTCAGTCTGTGCAATGTATACCAGCTATGTACCGTATTGCCAGTATACCTCACACCAGTTAAAGATTGTTCTCTTATAGATGTACATGCTGTTAGTGGAGAGGGACGGGGCATAGGCTCCCGCTTTACATCCATGGATGTGGTATCAGACACTACCTTATTGAAAGATGGGAGATCCCAGTGATTAAATCCACAACAAAATTACAGTTATGGCATATGAATTCAATATTGCACAAGTAAGAAGCTAAAAGGGAAACTGGTATATTCTTTCTACCCACAATGAATGCTATTTCTAAAGACCATAAGGGCAGCCCCCAACACTTTCTGTGCCGAAGTTATTATTTATTTCCACGAATGTTTATCTCTGAAATATTGCAGCATTTCACTATAAAACACAATTTGGACACTGTTGGTGTTAGAGCTGCATGTATTTAAGCAGCTTACCGTATATACTCGTGTAAGCCAATCCGTGTATAAGCCGACCCCCCTACTTTTGCCCCCAAAACCTGGGAAAACCTATTGACTCGTGTATAAGCGAGGGTGGACCCCAGCACAGGTATACAGCCCCAGCAGTGTGGTATACAGGCCTCCCCAGTGGTAGTATACAGCAGCCTCCCCAGTGGTATATACAGGCCCCAGCAGTATATACAGCAGCCCCAGTGGTATAAAGCAGCCTCCCAGTGGTATATAAGGCCCCAGCAGTATTACAGCAGCCTCCCCAGTGGTATATACAGGCCCCAGCAGTATATACAGCAGCCCCAGTGTATACAGCAGCCTCCCAGTGGATATACAGGCCCCAGCAGTATATACAGCAGCCCAGCAGTATTACAGCAGCCTCCCCAGTGGTATATACAGGCCCCAGCAGTATTACAGCAGCCTCCCCAGTGGTATATACAGGCCCCAGCAGTATTACAGCAGCTCCCAGTGGTAATAAGGCCCAGCAGTATATACAGCAGCCCAGTGGTGTGTCATATACGGCCCCAAATGCTGGCACTCGCCCCCCTACGTTGTAAGGCCTCTCCAGTGGTATATACAGGCCCCAGCAGTATTACAGCAGCCTCCCCAGTGGTATATACAGGCCCCAGCAGTATATACAGCAGCCTCCCAGTGGTATATACAGGCCCCAGCAGTATATACAGCAGCCCAGTGGTGTGTCATATACGGCCCCAAATGCTGGCACTCGCCCCTACTTGTAAGGCCTCTCCAGTGGTATATACAGGCCCCAGCAGTATTACAGCAGCCTCCCCAGTGGTATATACAGGCCCCAGCAGTATATACAGCAGCCTCCCCAGTGGTATATACAGGCCCCAGCAGTATTACAGCAGCCTCCCCAGTGGTATATACAGGCCCCAGCAGTATATACAGCAGCCCCAGTGGTGTGTCATATACGGCCCCCAAATGCTGGCACTCGCCCCCCTACGTTGTAAGGCCCCCCCTGCTGCTTAACTTACCATCCCTGGTCTTCTGCACGGCGGCGGTCCTCCATGCTCCAGTCCTCGGCTGCATCCGGGGTCCCCGGCCGTCACAGTAACGATGACGTCATGCGACCGGCCGGTCACATGACCACCGGATGCTGCAGAGGACAGGAGCACGGAGGACCGGCGCGGTGCAGAAGACCAGTGATGGTAAGTTAAGCAACAGGGGGGACCTTAGAACGGGGGGGGCGAGTGCCAGCATTTGGGGCCATATATGCAGATCTGCACTGCTTCCCCCTGCCGCTGATTAACAGGGGGAAGCAGGGCATATATAATGAGCGTCCCCACATGACGGGGCGCTCATACAGCAGCCTCCCCCCGCCTCCTCCAGCCTCCCCAGCCCCCACCACAGTATTATACACGTATTGACTCGTGTATAAGCCGAGGGGGACTTTTCAGCCCAATCTTTGGGCTGAAAAACTTGGCTTATACACGAGTATATACGGTAATTAAAGTGTATAAACTCTTAAATATAATAAGATTAAATACCGCAAAGCAAGCTGTTTCTCCGGTTTAATAAGCTGAATGTGTCCTGAGACTGCATTCTCACTGACTCCAGACTCCATCCAGATCTGTCCCAGTTCATTACAGGCCTGGCAAATATACAGTATATTTAGAAAAACAAATAAAAAAAAAAAAACACACAAATTTAAAGCATTTTTCAAAAATTATTGCAATATGAAGTATATTGGATGGTTCACCTTGATACTATTCATCCGAAAGAAGTAAATCAAAGTAGTAGTTTTAATGTATTTTTTAGATCGCTCTCCGTATTGCTGGAATTGATATTATTTGCATAATTTTGGGTATAAAGCTATGGAGGGGAGGTTAGAGCGTGTCCTCTGACACGCCGCTTCCTGTGAACATCACATACTCTAAATAGCCACTGTTGATCTCTATCACCGTTTTTGCTCTTTTTATCAATAAATGGTCAGGACTATGTGCAATGAAGACTATAGAGATGATTCTATGCACCAAATGAGCATGTTTTGATGAATTTTCAATAAAGAATCATCTTTAGTGAATGTACCCGATTCTCATTTTCTTCTATGGATTTACAGTATCCAGTAGCAGTGGCGTAAATAGAGTCTGATGGGCACCAATGCGAAATTTAGACCTCCCCCCCCCCCCATGCACACATGTTAGTCAGATATATGGGCCCCATGTAACGGTTCTAAATCCTTTAAAGACTCACAAATTGACCCCTCTTCCCCTTCATTATGCATTATTGTCTCTCATCCTGCTATATATGGTCCTCCTCCTGGAATATGGCCCTTATGGTGCTATACATGTCCCCATTCTGGTATATATGGTCCCCCTCCTCCTCCCGCCACTATAGTCCTCCAATTATTATAATGCAAGCCCATGTATTACATTGTACCGCCATAGTCCTCTATGTATTATAATGCGTCCCATAGTTCCCCATTCATAAGGTAGGCCCCATAGTCATTATAATGAACCCCCATTATCCTCCATATAGTATAATGCAGCCTCATAACTCTCCATATAGTGTAGCCTCATAGCTCTCCTCATAGTGCAGCCTTGTATATGCAACCTCATAGCTCTCCATATAGTGCAGCCTCATATCTCTCCATATAGTGCAGCTCATAGTACAGGCGCATAACTCTCCATATAGTGTAGCCTCCTAACTCTCCATATAGTTGAATGTCACCCCTTTCTCCCCCCCCCCCCCCCATAATCCTCTGGCCACAGTGCACTCACTTATTAAAAAAATAAATCTGCCCTTACTTCTCCCGCTTCCCCAGCAAAAACTGAAGACTCCAGAGGAGGTGGCGGTCGGTGTGCGTTTCACTGTAGAATGCATAAAGCAGAAGTGGCGCCTACTCCTAGTGTGGAGGAGGGGGCACCAGCCTGCTACATGCATTCCACAGTGGAAAGCACATGGAGAGCCAGCTGGTAAGAGGAAGCGAGGGGTGGGGCAGCAGCAGTAGGAAGTCAGAGGTTCTCCTCCCCTCCCTAACAGACAGGCTCTAAAGCAGTGCATGTGAAGTAGGAGTTCGCATCGGTGGGCATTGGGGTCAGCAGGCGGCATGGGCTCCTGTGTCCAGGCCCAGTCACAGCCGTGACCCCGATTGTTACACATTGCTGAGCAGTTTGTTTAATAAGAAGGCAGCAAGTTTTTTTTTTTATACACGCTGTATGGATTTCAGAAACCCGTAACTTATTTATTTTTCGATCGAGCAGTGTGAGAACTTATTTCTTGGGCGTTGATATTTTTTTATGACATTTTATATATATACATGTATGTATATATATATGACAGATTGATTATTGATTATTGCATTTCTTTTGGTAACTCTGATGACAGAAAAATAGCTAATCTGGGGTTTTATTTTGCTTCTGTCAATGTTCAACACATTTTAATTAACTTTATATACTAACAGTATAGTGGGATCACTGGAGCTTGCATTAACATAAGCAAGGCTTAATGCAGGCACTGCTGATAAATCTCTGAGATTGCTGTGCTTTCAATCTCTATGGTACAGATAACTGACTGATTATGGTTACAGACCTAGCGCTGCCTTCACACTTATTTAAGGTAGGGAAGACTTTAAACTAAATGTATAATTTCTTAAAACTATTTATTACAAATATCAAAAAACGTGGTTTAAAAAATGTGTACATAAAAGTATATTGGATTCTGAGTATAAAATCTGTAATAGCAGTTGTGATGGGACAACTCGTCTGTCTATCAGTCAGGCAGTCTTAGCACAGTCTGGGCAGAGTCATCAACATGTTTCGTTGCTCACGGACAACTTTCTCAAGATATCCGCCCACCTGTGTTGATATCTGCCTGCTGCCGGAGGCTGTGCTGAGCTCACTGTGACCAGTTCCTATGACATTACCTATCAGGAGGCCGGGTGCACTCTGTCGGCCGCAGATGTGCTTGCCCGTGCTGTGGTGCAGAGGAGCCGACACAACAGACCAGACAGCTTGGGAGACCAGCCCCATGACAGATGCGAGCACTCACTACCACCAACGAATAGTAAGTACTTACACCAGAACAAGGGAGATTATGTATGTGTATATAGTACTAGCAATCTAAACTAGATCTCCAATCTTTACCTTTTTGGCATACTGATTAGACGCATGACAGCCTATACAGACGGTGGTAGACTGTCAGCCAGAGTACAGAGGACAGTACAGCCTGGACTGTATTAGCAGGTTACTACCGCTGACATAGACCAGCCAAAACAGACCTCCAATATACTCACAAGAAGCAAGGTAATAGCAAACACTGTGCGCCCATAGGAGAAATTACATTTTTTAAGCAATTCACTGCTTTACACATTTCCATGTTTTAGCAGGAAGAACGCACAACCAAGTTTAAGAAACCAGTAGGAAGACCTACCCACCATATAAGGTTATTGGGTGAGCATCTCATCTTTAAGCAAGATTACTATTAAATGGGAGATATTTGGTAATTTTTTTTTATTTTTTTACGTGACCTCCTCTGACTATATACCACTGTCATATAGAGGGAATCACACCTCCAGGGAAGAAGGGAATCTGGAAGGAGGAACAAACAAGCTGGAAGACATATATCATACAGCACAGTAACCGGTGAGAGCAACACTGCAATTACTACTAGTTTTAGTTAGGTGGACCGGTACAGTCTAGTAACACAGGTCCTCTAATTTCCACAGCAAATGAGGAGTTCTGTTCAGATTGCAGTGGAATTAGCGACAATCATCTATTGCATCAACTGTTCAGAAGCACTAGGAGAAGGCACTGAATATTGCCAGGACGCCACACAGCAAATTTGAACACAAGCTGCTATTACAGATTTTATACTCAGAATCTAATATACTTTTATGTACACATTTTTTAAACCACGTTTTTTGATATTTGTAATAAATAGTTTTAAGAAATTATACATTTAGTTTAAAGTCTTCCCTACCTTAAATAAGTGTGAAGGCAAGCGCTAGGTCTGTAACCATAATCAGTTAATTTTATATACTGATTGATTACTTTATGGATGTGGTGATTATATTTATTACATATTTCATATTATTTCTTTCATTGTAGGTTTCGATTTTAGAAATGGTAAATACTTGGAGAATTAAACTTCTATTTTTAAAACTTTTTTTTGCATCTTCTTCTTTATAATTTTTAAATCCTCCTAGGGAACTTGAACTGTAAGTTAAATCACTTATAAGACAGCAAAACCGCAGTATTGCTGCCTATAGTAAAAATCACAGACTCATTTGCAGCCGAACCACAAGCTGGGGCTGTAAGGATCGTAACGATAGGCACTGAGGACCAATCAGACTGGCATAGTAAGCCATCGGCGACTTGGGATCGCACACGAAACATGATGTTGTATAAACAGAGGTCCCCAACTCCAGGCTCAGGGCCGCCAACAGTGAGGTTTCGGATTCCTTATATTGCACAGGTGCTATGTGATCATCTGCCAGGTAATGATTCCAAGCCTGTGCAATACTAAGGAGATCTGAAATCTGCATGTTTGGGCCTTGAGCTGGAGTTGGGACCTTGGTATAGAATGATGGTATCACTATGTCAGTGTGATGTTCATGCACTGTCAGACTTTGTGGCATTAACAGGTTAACAGTCACAGCTCCAGCTATTAGAGGCAGATTCTGGCTGTGTGTTAGGGTACCAGTTACACGACGCAATTGCTATGCAATTTCACTGGCAATTTGCTGGTTGCAGTGAAATCATGGACACATTGTTCATTTTGTTGCGTGTACAAAATGTAACAATGTGTCCATGATTTCACTGCAACCAGCAAATGCCAGTGAAATTGCTAGCAACATTGCTCGTGTAACGGTACCCTTACCGGCATTATCTGCTGGGTATGGAATGGGATCACCCATAAGCCGGATCCATACACCCACTACTGACATTTAAAATACATGCCAGTGGATATTATCGATAAGAGAATAATGTTTGCTGGTATAAAGTATCTTGTCTCTCCACTCATATTTTAGTGTCTGAGAAGGTTATGATCCTGTACAGTGCACATCCCCTTAGCTTTGTAGTTGAAAATCTATTGTAAAAATGTCAAATTCTACTCACAGTGTTAATTGCCATTCGGGCTTCGAAGTTGTCAACGCAGCTAAGTACAAGGTCCACGGTTCACCTTCGGTTAATCCGCCTTTGCTAAAATTGAAAGATTAAAAAAAAAAAATACAATTTTTTAATTGTATTAAAATAAAACATACAAAAATCCCAGATCAACTTTTTTTGTAACAGCTTTTATTTGTGGTCCCTTACCAAGTAACAACCTCCAGCACTACAAGACTATGCAGTACATCTGCTTTTTTCAATATCTACAATTAGTTACATACTTATCTTTTACTAGAAGGCAAAACTCTTTAATGTTGATTTAAAGGTTTAACACTTTCTAATAAACTTTTGCTTTTAATTGAAGAATTGAAGAAAGCAATCCCAAAGTCTCAGTTCCTTCTTCACCGCAGGGTCAAGGTGAATGACTCGACGGAGGAGCACATACGCTGTCATTGCATCTAAAGTCTGTAAGCCGAGAGGGCTGATGGAAATAACCAAGCACAGTACTCGGCCATCTCATTATACGCTATGAGTAGTTTACCTTATTCTGTCCATGAAATGTTGAAAATTGTCTATGGTGGTGATGTTATAGTTATGAACCTCAAACTGGACGTCAGGATTTATACTCCTGCAAGAACGAAAAGTAGCATTAGAGGCAAATATCACGGGATAACTGATTGTACACAACTTGGCTTCCCTTATACAGTTTAACTTCTTAATAGGTCAGGATGAAGATGATCGAGAGAGCCCAATCCATAATAAGGATATTCAAATAGGGGTTTGGTGCTTGTATGGTCCGCGCTGCCGTCGGGATGAAAAGACCAGGGAGACCAGGCTCCTTCAAAAAGCTCCTTTATTTCCTACGCGTTTCAGTGCCGTCCCTGCACCTTCCTCAGGGGTACAATCCTGTCTCCGTGGTCTTTTCATCCCGACGGCAGCGTGGATCATACAAGCACCAAACCCTATTTGGATTTCTGGATACGACACCACTGTGGACATGGAGGTGCAGATCCAGTAGCAGCTGTCCATGCGAATATACTGGTTGTGGGTCATCACAACCAAGCCTGGTGAGCACATACACTCACGGGAGGGTCATCCTATCTAAACGATAAGACCTACTTGCGCCTCTTGTGTCTCCTTTTATCTACAATCCTTAATAATAGCAATACTGCCATTCTCCTGCTGCAAAAACCAAGATCGGAGATAATTCACTTCCAGACATTTTACCCCATAAAGGTTGTAGTATGTAAATGGAGTGAAAGGGCAAATGTGGTGTACACACATTTAGTATAAGCATAATTCTACTGACCCAAAAAATAAAGTTTCTGTTACATTAATACCACACCATATATGCATAAAAGTGAGAGAAAACAAAAAAAAACATTGCAGCCCTCCCCTACCAATTGAAAAAATAATAATAAAAGCTCTTCAGATTGAAGATTTGAAAAACCACAACTCATCACACAATAAAACAAGCCCTAATACAGCTACACTAAATGTTATGGCTTCTGGATGGAGCATGAAAATGTTAAAAAATAAATTGCCAGGCCCAAATAGGCAGTTCGTTGAGGGGTTAAAATAAAACCAATCACAATACTGTAAATTATTCTGAATTAGAATTTCGGAAAAAGCTCCCGTACCGGAGTGTGAGCTCAGCGGCCTCCACCTTGCTAAGCCCGGCCTGATGGGGCTGGAAGAAGAGTCTGTTCATGTTCGCCAGCTCCACCTTATCATAGTCAAACAGCAGCAGCTGGAAAGAAACAAGCATCAGATTCAATCACCTAAAAGTATAAACCCATAAGCTGGTAATTATTCCCATCTAATATAATGATATTGATCAGATATCCATCCCTTTACGATCTGTGGGGCCAGACACTGATCTTGAGTTTATGTAGGGAAAGAAGGAACATTTATTCTCTGGATCAGTGTGAATCTCAGAGGTCAGACCCCACTACTGAAAGTATCCTATTGATACATCACTATAGGATGTTATACAAGCTTCCACAACTGAAGACTGAATTCAGTCGGAAAGAGGTTGTGGCTCAGGTCTGCATTTACTCTTTATAACTGTAGACTTTTGAATCCGCACAGCGTGTACAGTGCCACTGTCAGGATTCTCCAGTTCTGGGAGCTTATGGTAATGTGTGCGATTTACATATATCCTGCCACATTCAGGTTTGATGTGTCCTGCCTCACTTAAGTCACTTGTAATGAGCAAGACTGAGAACATCTAGTTGGGATGTGACTGCACATATGCACATCATATACTTGCAGTCACACATCCGTCCACTCATGGCAATGAGCCTAAAGGCTCGCACAGTGAAAGCTGTGAAGATTCACAAGTGACTGCAGACTAACTCCAAGCCTGAACAATCCCTTTAAGTCTAGCTTTAAGGACACTTATAAATTGTGTTGCCTTGAACCTTTTTATGAAATGAGAAATAGAGATGAGAATTAAACTGCTGGCATTCTAGAAGATGCCATGTATGGCTTTATATCATGGTTAGATTGCTGTATGTCAATGTCTCTAAAGTCAGTGGCCCTCGATTCATCATTTGATTTATTTTAGAATTTACTTTTATATTGTGGTATTTGCTGCCAATTTTTGTACAGAATTCTTGATGAATTTTGAGCAAACTTAAAAATTATCCTATTTTATCTTGTACCTTTTGTTGCGCCTTTTTACAGAATAATGCTTTAAATTGTCACATGTTCTTTATGCTGATTTTTGACTTCGAAAATTTGCACCACAACCATCCCCATCCACACACTGCGTTTTTTATGCATATTTGAAGGTGTTTTGTGTCTACATCAATAAAGTTTGGATATTTTGGCCAACAAAAGAAGAAAAACAAGTGATCTCCTGTTCCCCCTTCATCACTATCACTTCCTGCATTTTTTAATGCAAATTAGGTACAAAATAAGCAACACATATGCATAGTGTGAACACTGCGGTGTATCTGCTGCTTATTTTGAGTTAACATGGGGGTCTATGTGAAAAACGCAGTAAAACCCACAGCAAGAATTGCCGTTCTCCAGATTTTCCTGCAATCAAATACGTAGCAGATCCGCTGCAGAAGAAAAACGCACCATGTGGACAGGACTTCACAAATCCCATAAGGTACCTTTACACGCCGCTACGGAAGGTTAGAAACAACAGGGTGTCTCACGTGCACGAGCACGTACCAACGGTTGAAAACGGTACCCAATACCGCCTTTACACGCCGCTACAAGGTGCTCTACAGAAGGTTTAATCTATCTCTGGAGGCACCGCCGGGTGCCACAAGTTACCTTCTGTAGAGCACCGTCCCTCATTTACACGCCGCTACAGAAGGTAATATGGGAGGACCTGGTGCAGCAGGGACAACACATAGGCGTGCCAGAGTTGTGGATTACGAGACGCTTGTACGATGATTGGACAATGCAATAGTATCATGATTGGCCAGCCAGTGCAGGAAGGCTAGCTAATACATGACGCTATAGCAATTGTGTAGTGCGACTGGTCATCTCCTTAAATATGCCGCCCTATGCAGGGACAACCAATCGTAACGCAGGAGCTTTCACCAATGATCGCTGAAGGGGGGCGGTTTCCCGGAGGCTGTGACACGCCCCAGGGAGTTAACTAGGTGGTGAAAAAACCTTACCGTACCGTATTTAGACGCCGCTACCATCGGGTTGAAATCAACCTGTTTTAGAGCACCTACTTTACACGCCGCTACCTCGGGTTGATTTGACGGTGCAAGATACATTTGTCTCCGAAACCTGGTTGTTTTCAACCTTCTGTAGCGGCGTGTAAAGGTACCTATAGAGTTAACTGGGAAAACATGCTGCTTCATATATAGTGCAGATCTGCTGCAGATTATCACCAAGTATGCATCAAAGTACACATCGTGTGAACAGGGCCTTTACAATTGCACAAAGATTCTGTGACACTTCTAAAAGGTACTAAATGAATTAGGCTAAAACAATTGAAGGAAAACCACATCTATAGTGCTGAATAAAAACAGACGAAACCAACGTTAAATAAAAAGTCGCTATGAAAATCATCTTTAAAGGGGTATTCCCATCTCCAAGATCCTATCCCAATATATAGTAGTTATAATAATAACAACAATATTAGCAAATACCTTCAATTAGATATGTAGTATGGTTTTTATGATAAGCTATGTCTTTTGCTTATGTGCAGGGCATTGCAGGGCCTTGGGTACCCATGCTTACAGCCACGCATATAGGGCAAGTCAGTTAGTTACTCATGGTCATAAGCATGGATACCCAAGGCTCTGCACATTAGGAACAAGACATCGCTTATCAGGAAAACCAAACTAGATTTCTAAATGGAGGTATTTACTAATATTGTTATTATTATACCTACTACATATTGGGATAGGACCTTGGAGATGGGAATACCCTTTAAGACAGATAAAAAGGTGCAAACAATGATAAATTGGGGCCTGTTAACTCTGCAGGCCATAAAAGCCACTGATTACCATTGTGCCCATTGTTTTCGGTGTCAGCCTCTACAAGTACTTCATGAGCGATTCCCCTAGTTGTATCCCACAATAATGTGTTAGGCTGGCTTCACACTTGCGGACCCTCCGCAGCGTCCTGCAGAGGGGATTCGCAAGCTGACCGCAGCCCCTATGTTTATAATGGGAACACACAGTCATGCGCAGGTCTGCGTACAAATCACATATTGCAGTGAATGGGAGCGCACGGTCATGTGCAGACCTGCGCATGACTGTGCGTTCCCATTATAAACATAGGGGCTGCGGGCAGCTTGCGGATACCCTCCGCAGGACGCTGCGGAGGGGTCCGCAAATGTGAAGGCAGCCTTACAGAAGGTTATTGGCAGAGGCAACTTTATATTTATCTATATTCAATCTTAGAAGCCCAAAAATTCCCAAGAGGGTTGCAGGGCCAACATAATGCCGTGGAAATTCTGCATCGATTTAACCTACAGATTACGACAGATACTTAGTGTTAAGTTTTTTTTACAATAGTGGGGCCGAAACACTGACCCTCTGGTTATAAAAATAAACTATAGTGTTATAGGCAATAACGAATAAATGTCATTAAAATAAAAGTAAATTCAAACATATAAAGGTTAAAAAAAACAAAACAAAATAATAATAAATAGTAAATAATTAAAATTGGTGAAAATCTGTATTACCTTACCAATTCCACACCTTGTCAGCATTTCTGCAGTAACGCTGCCAACACCTCCGACACCCACTACTGCCACAGTGTACGTACGGATTTTCTATGGCAAAAAGAAAATTTCACATTATGGCTTTAGCTAAACTATATACTTCAAAAGGGTTGTCCGGAGCCAATGGGTTTGATACCCGACACCTCTCAGGTGTTATCAGCTGTGGTAGTGCTCAGATATAAACCATGTATGCAGCGGAGCAGATCAGCTCTATTCAATGGGTAACGCCTTCAAGGAGAAGGATATAGGAATCAGACAAGAGAAGAGGAGGGGAAAAGGGAGAAAGAGAAAAATAAAAGTGTGTGGGGGGAAGAGGAGAAGGGAGCAAAACATTCCCAGGACCAGGGGGGGGGGGGGGGGGGGGGGTTCTATGCACTCACATACCCTCTTGTGCAGCAAAATAGTCCCACAGAGCCCAGACCTGATTGAATTGGTCTACCCTGGCCGCCATTAAGGCAGTCAGGTATTCCATCCTTCTTATATCAGATATCCTAGCAAGCAGGTCATTGAGTGTGGGTGGTTCTATCCTCCTCCAGAACAGAGCAATCAGGCATCTGGCTGTGGTGAGGATATGTAAGAGAAGTTTAGTGGCCAGCTTGCCCACCCATCCAATATGGGCGTTAAGAAGGTACACTAGGGGATCCAACTCCACTTCAATATAAAGTACTTTCAAAATGAGATTTCGGACAGACGTCCAGAAGCCTTTTAGCCTCAGGCACGACCAGAAGATATGTAGTAGATTGCCCACCTCCAAGCTGCATCTCCAACGTGTCAGGAAGAGGAGGATTTAGTTTGTGGAGGAACTCAAGGGTATGGTACCAGAACATCAGGAGCTTATACTGATTTTCTTTATACAATGTGCATATGGATGTCCTGGACGCCCTATCCCAAATATATTGCCAAGTCGGGAGGGGGATCGGTCTACCTACCAGTGCCTTCCACCTCTTCATGTATGGGAGGCTCTCGTCTCGCTTCCTGTCAGCAGAAGCGAGCAGCTGGTAAATCTCGGAAATCAGACCCTTAGTATTTGTTCCCCTTCTGCATATTTTTTCGAACTCTGATGGGACCGACACCCCCGAGGCACCATATAGTGACGTTGCGTAATCCCGAATTTGGAGGTACTGGTAGAATACCTTATTAGATAGGGGAGGGATAGTTTTCAAGTAGTCAAAGGGGGTTGGATCCCCATGGTCCTCCTATCAATAATGTCCGCAAACCGAAAGAGGCCCGCGGACAGCCATGGGTGAACCATGGTCGGCTCCAGTCCACTTGGGAGGAGATGGTGATAGATAAAGGAGACCATTGGTTATGCTGGGGAGGCCAACGCAAATCTCTTCTGACAATACTTCCAAACCTCCCTTGTTGCTTGCATTGGACCTAGCAAGGGGACCGGTGGATCCACCTGGGCTGGCGGTCACAATAGGGAGTTCGGGTGGACCGATGCTAACCAGAATTTTTCGATCTCGGTCCATTTGTTGTAGGCCCACAAAGATGACCAAGATGGTATCCTACGGAGGTGCGAGGCCCAGTAGTACCTCACAACGTCCGGCACCGAAAGGCCACCCCGGGGGATCTATGTGTCGTCATGACTTCTTTTGCTATCCTGTGCCTTTTGTTATTCCATATGAATTTCATGATAGCCGTTTGGAGGGACTTAAGTTCTCCCAAAGGGACCACCACTGGTAAAGTCTCAAAGTAGTACAGAAGCTTGGGGATTAGCGTCATTTTTACCGCGGCCACTCGACCACTTGAAGAGTAGGGCCCTCAGCACCTTAAAAAAGGGGGAAATTAAATTTGTACAAGGTGTCAAAGGAGGCCGAGATATTAACCCCCAAGTACTTTATGGTGTCCACCTTCCATCTGAATTTAAAATTCAAGATCAGGTGATCTAAAAAAAATCACAGAGTGTATATTGATGGGGAGAGCTTCTGTCTTACTCTGATTCACCTTATAGCCCGAGAGGGAACCATATAATTTTAAGGTAGACATCAAGATAGGGAGGGAGACGTGGAGATTCGTCAAAGTGAGGAGGACATCATCGGCAAAAAGGGATATTTTAAATTCTTTAGTGCTTAGTGTCACTCCTGTAATACCTCCATTATTGCGGATGGCTACGGCTAATGGCTCAATGCACATGGCGAAGAGGAGGGGGGACAGAGGACATCCCTGTCTTGTCCCGTTAGAAATAGGGAAAGAGAGGGATGTGAGAAAGGGTAGTTTAATGGACGCCATGGGGGATCTATAGAGAGCTCTTATTACGCTGAGGAATCTCCCAGAAAAGCCAAGAGACTGTAAGCAGGCAAATAAAAAGGACCAATGTAAGCGATCAAAGGCCTTTTCAGCATCTAAACTTAGCGATAACATCTGTTGGCCCCTCCGGTTGACCACATCCACCAAGTCAATAACCCGTCTAGTATGGTCTCCTCCCTGACAGCAGGGGGTAAACCTGGATTTTGGCATATATTTTCATGTCAGAGTTCAGCAGTGCGATAGGCCTATAATTAGCACAATCCATAGGATCCCTAGGCAGTTTTGGAATTAGGATAAGGTGAGAATGTGACATGAAACTGGGGATGTCAGCGCCGTCCATAAAGGAATTGAACAGGGAGGCCATATGTGGCAGGAGGGTCTTGGCGAAAGCTTTATAATATAAGTACGTAAGGCCATCTGGGCCCGGTGACTTGCCCTGGGGCAATTCTCCTAGTACCTCTTCCACCTCTTCGCATGTGATCGGTTGATTAAGAGCCGCTAGAGCCTCCGCAGGAAGCGTAGGCAGTTAAAGGCCAGACAGGTAGCCCTCCACATCTCCGAGACGGGCTCCCGCCCCAGGGACGGGAGAGATTATAAAGACGGGTATAAAAGGAGAGAAAAATATCTGAGATAGTGGAAGGATTATAATGGATCGTGCCATCAGCGTCCCGTAGAGCCTGAGGACAGGCCCTGGAGGTGCGCTCTTTAAGCCGCCGGGCCAGTAGTGAGTGGGCTTTATTTCCCCTCTCATAATACCTTTGTTTGGAGTAGAGTAGCTTTTCCACCTTTTTGATGAACATGCAGAGATAATCTTATATATGTGTGTTCCTGCTATATACTGTGTAAAGGATGTGTCTGACCATACAGGGACATGGTCTGATCATACCACATCTCTTGTGCTGAGATAATGTTATATAGGTGTCCCTGCTATGTACTGTGTAATGGATGTGTCTGACCATACCACATCTCCTGTGCTGAGATAATCTTATAAGCGTGTTCCTGCTATGTACGGTGTAATGACCGTGTCTAACCGCACAGGGACACGGTCTGATCATATTACATCTGGGCAGAATAAGAAAAAAAAGTATACAGACATTATAGAACTGATTCACAAATTATTCATTCTTCAAGGAAATACATTGCTTAAAAACAGGCAGAGAAATGTTTACCTGTATTGTGCTGGCACCCCAAAGGCCTGTGTGACTCTAACCCCATTGTCTCCACGCAGAAGAGTGCCCATACATGGTGGTGCCCTCCCCCTCTTTGTTGCTGGAGAGAAATGTTTAACCTCACAGAAAGAATCAGCTGTGATCCTATGCTGTGCTATGCCAAGGAGCTGTGGTATGATCAGACCATGTCCCTGTACAGTCAGACACATCAATTACACAGTATATACTGTAGCAGGGACACATACATAACATTATGTCAGCACAGGAACATTTTTATTTTAAACATCTAGGTGTGAAAATTATTCCAAAAGCTATTGAATAAAAATTAACTTTGTTTATGGGAAAATCCTTTTAAGTCCAAGTAGGTGTTATTAGAGTTTTCACTAAGGTTTGTACCTCTTCTTCCATTAGGACGCTGACCAATCAAGAGAAGGAATCACTCAACAGAAAGTAGTACGCCTTCTACCACAGCTTACAGCAGGTTTCTCAGTGTGTGAGATGTAAGGATACAGTGCTGATCTACTGGTCTAATCTTCTGAGCATGCTCAGTACCGCAAAACAGATCTGTTTCATGGATCCGTTTTTTTTATGGACCCGTCCTCCATAGAGCTCCATGTTAATTTCATACAGACAGATATGGATCCGTATCTGTCAGTTGGTGTCCGCAATTTTCAAGGAAGACCAGAAACAAAGCAGTCTCTGTTTCTGAGTACATGAAAAAAGTCATTCCAAAACTGACACACACAGATGGCCACTTAGGAACAATCCATACCCATATGATTACATGGGAGGCCAAAACGGATGGACACGGATTTGCAAATTTGACATTGTGAAAGATGTAATGACAGTCCTGATCTCACTGCAGAGCAAATACAGGTTGGCTCCGCACACCAGATATAAGTGTGATATTGACATTCTCAGTAATCAGGAGAGCTGATAATGGGTTTGTAATGTGACACTGCTAAACTCAGCTGCTCTACCCCTCCCCCACACTGACTCACGCAGGAGGTTAGATCAAGAGATCAGGGCTGTATCATTACATCTCACACTCTGAGAAACCTGCTGTAAGTTATGGTAGGAGTGTGATTTTGTTTGAGTGTTGCTGCCTGCTTCTGGTCAGAATCATACATGGGAAGAACTATATACCCCAGTGACAGCTCTCTGATAATACCCATGGGGACTTAACAAAAATTAAGTCATTAAAGGACACATATTTTGACTTTTTACATCTCCATTGTGGAGATATTTAATAAATAAAAAAAAAAATGATAAAAGTTCCCTTTAAATACGGAGACAATTCAAGGGGCCTCTGTTAGCAACCTTGCTGGAGGTGTATATATAATGCGGGACTGGAGAAGGGGAAGTTGCCACGGTCCATGCGGGAAGCGATTATTGTAGTATTGCCCAAAAAGGGCAAGGGTCCCACTGCACCGGCCTCGTATCGCCCGATTTCCTTATTAATGGTAGACCTCAAGCTTTTGGCCAAAATAATGGCCAACAGGCTTGGCAGGGTTATTACCTCTATCATACATCCTGACCAAGCAGGCTTCATGCCTAACAAATCCACGGCCACCAATCTCCGCAGATTGACTCTTAATATGCAGGCCAGGGTGGACAATGTTGGACACAGGGCCATTCTCTCACTGGACGCTAAGAAAGATTTTGACAATGTGGAGTGGAGATACCTGTGGGCCACCATGAGACATATGAGCTTTGGGGAGATATTTATAGGATGGTCTCAATTGATGTACACTGCCCCTAAAGCTAGATTGCGGGTCAATGGACATTTATCTGAGGATTTAACCCTTTTTCGGGGATGAGACAGAGGTGCCCTTTGTCCCATCTGTTGTCGGCCATTACCATTGAGCCGCTGGCGGCAGTCATACGGCGGGATCAGGATATCGTGGCATTCCAGTATGGGATGTATGAGTAAAGGTGGCGCTTTACGCAGATGATACGCTCCTGTTTTTGGGAGATGCGGGCAGCTCTTTGAGAGCAGTTATGAGGGAGCTGGATGCTTACGGTGTTGTGTCAGGAATTTTAAGAAATTGGGACAAATCCATGTTGCTCCCGCTGGATCGGGTAACGGCTGTAGAAATGGATCCATTGATTCCAATACGAGTAGTCAGGGAATTCTGTTATCTTGGAATTCAAATATTGGCTAATATAGATGATTATGAGAAATTAAAGTTAAATCCCCTGCTGAGTAAATTTAGACAGAAGAGTGTGGCTTGGTGCAGAGTATACCTCTCAGTGGCAAGAAGCGCGAACCTGCTAAAAATGATCATTATGCCTCAGCTCTCTATGTCTTACATAACGCTCCAGTGTGCTTGCCACAAAACCGGTTCTATAGAATCAACGCTATATTCAGGGATTTGATCTGGAAGGGAAGGCAGGCACGCATCAAACCAGAGTATCTGCAGCGTGCCAAGAAAGATGGGCGTCTGGCGGTCCCTAATCCGTGGGTCTACTATATTGCATCCCAGGGACAACATCTGGCGGGATGGGGGGGGACCCAGCTTTTGACAGCTCCATAGGTACCATCCTTAGGCATATGGTGGGGAGTGGTCCATTTTTGGTTCGCGTGGAGGCAGGTAAATTCCAGCTGACTTCCTGAAAATACCCCACGGTAGTGATGATCTGGAGGGTGTGGCAGAAAATTAAACAGTGGAGGGGGGTGTTACTTGTTTTACCAGATATACCTCCATTTGGCATGACCCCAGATTGACCGAGTTGTTGCAACTGCAGAATTTTGGTCAGTGGAGAAGGATCGAGACATGGTATGTATTGCAGCTGCTAAATGGTAACACGCTCAAATCGTTCGAAGAGTTAGGCACGGACACACTCTGCTACGTACATCCGAGTTTGATGGACAAGACTCGGAAGAGGCTGGAGCAGTGACCCTTAACGGCCTCTCTCTCTCTGGACGGGGAATACGATGCTGCACAGAAACACAAGCAGCTGTCATTTCCCGTCCAGAGAGAGGCCGTTCATGGTCA
>JARQOC010000005.1:425400475-425520506 GCA_033576535.1 Allobates femoralis | reverse complement strand
TTGTTCAGTCTAGCGCAGGGTGAGTGAGGTGAGGGAGGTGAGTGCGGTGAGTGGGCTGCAGGCTGAGTGGGGTGAGTGCGGGCTGAGTGGAGTAAGTGCAGGCTGAGCAGGTAGGGTGAGTGAGTAGAGGGTGTGTGCGTGCAGGTTGAGTGAGTGTGGAGTAACCGTGGTGTAGGCTGAATGAGTGCGGGGCTGAATGAGTGCGGGGCTGGGTGAGTGCGGGGCTGGGTGAGTGCTGGGTAACTATGGTGTAGGCTGAATGAGTGCGGGGCTGGGTGAGTGCTGGGTAACTATGGTGTAGGCTGTATGAGTGCGGGGCTGGGTGAGTGCTGGGTAACTATGGTGTAGGCTGAATGAGTGCGGGGCTGGGTGAGTGCTGGGTAACTATGGTGTAGGCTGAATGAGTGCGGGGCTGGGTGAGTGCTGGGTAACTATGGTGTAGGCTGAATGAGTGCGGGGCTGGGTGAGTGCTGGGTAACTATGGTGTAGGCTGAATGAGTGCGGGGCTGGGTGAGTGCTGGGTAACTATGGTGTAGGCTGAATGAGTGCGGGGCTGGGTGAGTGCTGGGTAACTATGGTGTAGGCTGAATGAGTGCGGGGCTGGGTGAGTGCTGGGTAACTATGGTGGGGGCAGAGTGAGTGCGGGGGCAGAGTGAGTGGGGGGCAGAGTGAGTGCGGGGGCAGAGTGAGTGCGGGGGCAGAGTGAGTGCGGGGGCAGAGTGAGTGCGGGGGCAGAGTGAGTGCGGGGGCAGAGTGAGTGCGGGGGCAGAGTGAGTGCGGGGGCAGAGTGAGTGCGGGGGCAGAGTGAGTGCGGGGGCAGAGTGAGTGCGGGGGCAGAGTGAGTGCGGGGGCAGAGTGAGTGCGGGGGCAGAGTGAGTGCGGGGGCAGTGAGTGGGGCAGGTGATGGGGGCAGAGTGAGTGCGGGGGCAGAGTGAGTGCGGGGGCAGAGTGAGTGAGGGGGCAGAGTGAGTGAGGGGGCAGAGTGAGTGAGGGGGCAGAGTGAGTGAGGGGGCAGAGTGAGTGAGGGGGCAGAGTGAATGTGGGTTTAGTGAGTACAGGACAGAGTGAGTGCAAGGTGAGTGAGTGCAGGGTCGTCAGTCGTCGGGCTGTGGGATGAATGGGCGACCTGAGGGGTGAGTGTGGAGTGAGGTGGGCAAGTTGGTGCTGAGCAGGGGTGAGTGAGTGTTGAGCAGGTTGAGGGTGCCCTGAGTGAAGGTGCGTGTGCACTGAAGGGGGGTGAGTGTGTGCTGAGCAGGTGTGTGTGCTGAGCGGGGTGAGTGTTTGCAGAGTGGGGGCATCAGCAGGGGCAGTGTGGGGAGTGCGGGCATGTGGGGGGGCAAGAGGGGGGAGCAGGGGCAGTGCAGGTGAGTGTGGGGGGTAAGCAGGGGCAGTGTGGGTGAGTGGGGGCAGTGTGGGTGAGTAGGGGGGTAAGCAGGGGCAGTGAGGGTGAGTGGGGTGGCCTATGCAGGGGTAGTGTGGGTGAGTGGGGGCAGTGTGGGTGAGTAGAGGGTAAGCAGGGGCAGTGTGGGGAGTGAGTGAGGGTATACTGGGGGTAAGAGGGGTGAGCAGGGGCAATGTGGGTGAGTGGTGGGTAAGCAGGGGCAGTGTGGGTGATTGGGGGGGCTATGCAGGGGCAGTGTGGGTGAGTAGGGGGTAAGCAGGGGCAGTGTGGGGTGTGAGTGAGGGCATATGGGGGGTAAGAGGGGTGAGCAGGGGCAGTGTGTGTGAGTGGGGGGTAAGCAGGGGCAGTGTGGGTAAGTGGGGGGGTGAGCAGGGGCAGTGTGGGTGATTGGGGCCATGTGGGGGGTGAGACAGGTACAGAGGGGCAGTGTGGGGTGTGAGTGAGGGCATATGGGGGGTAAGAGGGGTGAGCAGGGGCAGTGTGTGTGAGTGGGGGGTAAGCAGGGGCAGTGTGTGTAAGTGGGGGGGTGAGCAGGGGCAGTGTGGGTGATTGGGGCCATGTGGGGGGTGAGACGGGTACGGAGGGGCAGTATGGGTGAGTGGGGGGGTAAGCAGGAGCAGTGTGGGTGAGGGGGGGCATGTGGGGGAGGGGAGAGGGGTAAGCAGGGGCAGTGTGGGGAGTGAGGGCATACGGGGGTAAGAGGGGTGAGCAGGCGCAGTGTGGGGGTAAGCAGGGGCAGTGTGGTTGAGTGGTGGGGGTAAGCAGGAGCAGAGTAGGTGAGTGGGGGCATGTGGGGGAGGTGAGAGGAGTAAGCAGGGACAGAGTGGGGGCATCAGCAGGGGCAGTGTGGGGAGTGAGGGCAAGGGGGTAAGAGGTGTGAGCTGGGGCAGTGCGGGTGAGTAGTGGGGGGGGGGGTAAGTAGGGGCAGTGTGGGTGAGTGGGGCAGTGGGGTGAGTAGGGGGTAAGCAGGGGCAGTGTGGGTGAGTGGGGTGGGCTATGCAGGGGCAGTGTGGGTGAGTGGGGGCAGTGTGGGTGAGTAGGGGGTAAGCAGGGGCAATGTGGGGAATGAGTGAGGGCATACGGGGGGTAAGAGGGGTGAGCGGGGGCAGTGTGGGTGAGTGGGGGTTAAGCAGGGGCAGTGTGGGTCATGGGGGGGCTATGCAGGGGCAGTGAGGGTGAGTGGGGGCAGGGTGGGTGAGTAGGGGGTAAGCAGGGGCAGTGTGGGGAGTGAGTGAGGGAATATGGGGGGGTAAGAGGGGTGAGCAGGGGCAGGGTGGGTGATTGGGGGGTAAGCAGGGGCAGTGTGGTTGAGTAGGGGGTTAAGCAGAGGCAATGTGGGGAGTAAGGGCATACGGGGGGTAAGAGGGGTGAGGAGGGGCAGTGTGGGGCTAAGTAGGGGCAGTGTAGGTGAGTGGGGGCAGTGTGGGTGAGTAGGGGGGTAAGCAGGGACTGTGTGGTGAGTGAGGGCATAGGGGGGTAAGAGGGGTGAGCAGGGGCAATGTGGGGTAAGCAGGGGCAGTGTGGTAGATTGGGGGGTAATGAGGGGCATGAGGTGGTCAGTAGGGGGTGATTAGCAGTAGGGTGCATGGTGCAGGTCAGGGCAGCATTTTTCTCCTTGCAGCATGAAGGAGGAAAAATGAATGAACGAGGGAGGTGGAGTTTACATAGGGGCGTGATAATGGGCGTGAGTGAGAGCCAGTGGCCTTATGTGGTGCGAGTGTCCTCGGTCACAACCATTATGACGGGCATTGTTAGCTCTGCCCCCCGCTGTCATGGAATGTGGGGGTGAGCGGGAGGATGTGGCAGGGAGCGGGTGAGTGGCGGGGGAGCGGGAGGATGTGGTAGGGAGCTGGTGAGTGGAGGGGGAGCGGCGGGGGAGTGGGAGGATGTGGCAGGGAGCGGGTGAGCGGCGGGGGAGCGGGAGGATGTGGCAGGGAGCGGGTGAGTGGCGGGGGAGCGGGAGGATGTGGCAGGGAGCGGGTGAGTGGCGGGGGAGCGGGAGGATGTGGCAGGGTGCGGGTGAGTGGCGGGAGAGCGGGAGGATGTGGCAGGGAGCGGGTGAGTGGCGGGGGAGCAGGTGAGCGGCGGGTGAGCGGCGGGGGAGCGGGAGGATGTGGCGGGTGAGCGGTGCGTGGAGCGGGCAGTGGTTGGGGTGTGGGGGTATGTGGTGTTGGCGGCAGTGTGTTTGCGCTTCCGGCTAGTGTCAGCGGCTGGCGATGGCGCATGCGCGCCATTGCTCGCAGCGCGTGATAGCGGCACAGTGGCGGGAAGTGCAAAACTGCTGATTATGTATATAGATAGATATATACATAAGCAAAGGAAACAAAGGAGATGATCAGTGTCAGGCCTCTTTCACACTGGCAGGTTTTATTCGCCACGGCATCTGCCACAACCGGAGAACCGCACGTGCCGCCCTCGACCGCTGGCCCCATAGACAATGCATGGGACCTGGCGGAAGTGCGGCCGTCAGGCGGAAGAGAGGGTAAATCTACCGGATCTGCCGCATTAGAAGTTGCAGTAAGGAAAGCTGCTGTTATTCAGCATCTTATCAGTTCACCATTAAAAGGTATCAAGCACTGAGGACTGGAGGATTGAAATATGTTTCTGAGCAATTAGAGTAATACACCTCAGCTGCTGCAGAACCTCATAATACACCTAATCTGCTGCCAAACCTCATAATACACCTCAGCTGCTGCAGAACCTCACAATACACCTAATCTGCTGGCAAACCTCATAATACACCTCAGCTGCTGCAGAACCTCATAATACACTTCAGCTGCTGCAGAACTTCATAATATAGCTGAGCTGCAGCAGGGCCTCATAATACACCTCAGCTGCTGCAGAACCTCATAATACACTTCAGCTGCAGCAGAATCTCATAATATAGCTGAGCTGCAGGAGAACCTCATAATACACCTAATCTGCTGCAGAACCTCCTAATACACCTCAGCTGCTCCAGAACCTCATTATACAACTGAGCTGCTGCAGAACATCATTGTATAACTTAGCTGCTGCCAAACCTCATAATTCAACAGAGCTACTGCAGAACCTCATAATACATCTCAGCTGAACCTCATAGTCATGCACATCAGCTGTTTAGTACAGTACTGGGCAGACGTCTTTTCGGGCCCCGCTGTAACTTGTCGCCTCAATAACTGATTTACTATATAGCGACGTGTCACATGGGGCAGGGTGGCACATGCAGGTAATGTGTTATGGTCTGGCAGTATTATAGCATCACTGTATATGCTGGTAATATGTGTTATGGTCTGGCGGTATTATAGCATTAGTGTATATACTGGTAATATGTGGTCGGGGTGAGCGGGCGGATGTTGCAGGGAGCGGGTGAGCGGCGGGGGAGCGGCGGGGGAGCGGGAGGATGTGGCAGGGAGCGGGTGAGTAGCGGGGGAGCGGGAGGATGTGGCGGGTGGTGCTTGGAGCGGGCAGTGGTTGGGGTGTAGGGGTATGTGATGTTGGCGGCAGTGTTTTTGCGCTTCCGGCCAGTGTCAGCGGCGCGTGATCGGGAGAGCAGTGATAACATGACAGGGGCAGGCTCTGTGGCGCTGGGGGTGGTGGCCGTCTCTCCCCTTTCGCCCTTGCTCTCTGCCAGTGCTGGGCAGAGGGTAGAGGGCAGAGCAGAGGGAAGGGCAGGGGAGAGGGAAGGGCAGGGGAGAGGGAAGGGCAGGGGAGAGGGCAGTGAGTAGGACTGAGGGCAGTGGGTAGGACAGAGGGCAGTAGGTGGGACTGAGGGCAGTGGGTGGGGCTGAGGGTAGAATTGAGGACAGTCCAAGGCTGAGGGCAGGACTGAGGGCAGTGCGGGGCTGACAGCAATGCGAGGCTGAGGGCAGTGCAAGAGGCAGTGCATGGTTGAAGGCAGTGCAGAGGGCAGGGCTGAGGGCAGTGCAGTGCTGAGGGTAGGACTGAGGGCAGTGCAAAGGCTGAGGGCAGTGCAAAGGCTGAGGGCAGTGTAGGGCAAAGGGCAGTGCAGGGGGCAGTGCAGAGCAGAGGGCAGTTCAGGGGGCAGTGCAGGGCAGAGCAGGGGGCAGTGCAGAGGGCAGTGCAAAGCAGGGGGCAGTGCAGGGCTAGGGGCAGTGCAAAGGCTGAGGGCAGAGCAGAGTGCAGTGCAAAGCCTGAGGGCAGTGCAGAGGGCATTGCAGGGGGCAGTGCAAAGGCTGGGGGCAGTGCAAAGGCTGGGGGCAGTGCAAAGGCTGGGGCAGTGCAAAGGCTGGGGGCAGTGCAGGGCAGAGGGCTGTGCAGGGCTAAAGGCAGTGCTGAGGGCAGGGCAGGAGGCAGGGCACAGTGCAGGGATGAGGGCTGAGGACAGTGCAGGGCTGAGGGCAAGGGGCAGTGCAGGAGTGATGCCAGGGGTAGCGCAGGGATGAGGACAGTGCAGGGCTGAGGCCAGTGCAGAGCTTAGGGCTGGGGGCAGCGCAGGGCTGGGGGCAGCGCAGAAGGCAGGGCACAGTGCAGGGCAGGGGGCAGTGCAGGGCTGAGGGCAAGGGGCAGTGCAGGACTGATGGCAGGGGTAGTGCAGGGATGAGGGCAAGGGGCAGTGCAGGACTGATGGCAGGGGTAGTGCAGGGATGAGGACAGCGCAGGGCTGAGGCCAGTGCAGAGCTTAGGGCAGGGGGCAGTGCAGGGCTGGGGGCAGTGCAGGGCTGAGGGCAGAAGGCAGGGGGCAGTGCAGGGATGAGGCCTGAGGACAGTGCAGGGCTGAGGGCAGGGGGCAGTGCAGGGCTGAGGGCAGGGGGCAGTGCTGGGATGAGGGCAGGGGGCAGTGCAGGGCTCGCTGCACGCGATAACGGCACAGTGGCCGGAAGCGCAAAACTGGCGATTATGTATATAGATGGAACGTAACATCTACACTAAACGGGGTAAGCTGAGTCAGTACGAAAACGTTTGGGGGAGTTGGCTAGATTACCCAGGGCTGGCGTCCTTTGATTTATTAAGAGACAGAGTATTGGGACTGTAATCTAATAGGAGTAAGGGGAGGAATGTACTTACGGTATACATTTTTATGTACGGAATCGGAAGTGATTTGATTAACCTGGATCCTTATACCTTTGATAACGCGTTGGGTTGGGGGAGATTGGATGGGGGGGCTGGTTGGCTCTCTCTCTGATGGGGTTGTTTTTGAAAATTGTGAATCTCCAGCATTATATACTGCTATGTCTGTTTGGATATTTGCAAATAAAAAAAAATACTTGATTTAAAATAAATAAATGAAAAAAAAAAACGGAGAAGATAACAATGACCCTAATGGTAGGAATCTCTTTACACTAAAGAATTTCCAGGAATCTGATTTCTCTCTTACCTCATAATCTTGAACAATTCCCATTCGCTTCAAGGCCATTAAGCGGCTGTAAAAAATTTATATATAGATAAATGTCTGAATAAAAAAAATATTACTACATGAAGAAAAAAAAAAACATATGATACACAACTCTGATTCACACATAGCGGGAAAAATCAGCAGCAATGTATAGGGGGATTCTGCATCAAGATCCACTACAAATCCTCCCATAACACATACGTAGATTTTCTAAGGAGGAGTGGAAAAATCCAGTGTAAAATGTGCACTGAATGCACAGTGACATATTCACACACAGTATAGGTACAGGTGCATCTCAATGAATTGCAATATCATCAAAAAGTTATTTTTTTCTCAGTAATTCGAAACAAAGTTGAAACACATATTATATAGAGTTATTACAGAGTGATCTATTTCAAGTGTTTATTTATGTTAATGTTGATGATTATGTCTTAAAGCCAATGAAAACCCAAAGGTCATTATCTCACAAAATTAAAGTAGATTGGCTTTTAACCCTTCGTCCTCACTACCGTATTCCATGATACATCAAAGGGTGAATATAATATTGATTTATTAGTCAATGAGTTTCAGGTCTCCCTGAAACATGGCAATATGATATTGATTTGTCCTGAGGAAGGGTCGGGGAGTCCTGAAACGCGCTGACTAATAGATTTTCTATTCATCTTTTGTTGTCTCGTGGAGTATAGCAGCATGGTTTTTAACCCTTCATTCTCCCTACTTTAATTTTCTGAGATAATGACCTTCGGGTTTTCCTTGGCTGTAAGCCATAATCATCAACATTAACAGAAATAAACACTTGAAATAGATCACTCTGTTTGTAATGACTCTGTATAATATATGCAATTTCACTTTATATATTGAATTTAGGGCTGGGCGATTTTGGGAAAAATCAAAATCTCGATTTTATTTTAACCTATGGACGATTTTCGATTTAAATCTCGATTTTTTTTCTATTTTTTTTTTTTTTTTTGCTTTTCTTTGATGAATAAAGAGAAAAAAATGAACGGAGCAGGTTCCCCAGGTATATAATCTATGAGGGGAGGGGATATAGGACCCAGGTATAGAATATATAAGGAAGGGGAGGCGATAAAGGACCCAGGTATAGAATATATGAGAGGATATAGGACACAGGTATATAATCTGTAAGGAGGGGGAGGGATATAGAACACAGGTGTATATTATAGAATATATAAGGAAGGCGAGGGGATATAGGACCCAGCAGGTATAGAATATATAAGGAGGGAGGGGATATAGGACCAGTCACCCAGGTATTATATAATCTCTAAGGAGGGGGAGAGATATAGGACCCATGTATAGTATAGAATATATAGAGAATAGAGAGAAGGATGGAATATAGGACCCGGTCCCCAGGTATAGAATATATAGGGAGGAGGATGGGATATAGGATACAGATATACAATATATAGGGAGGAGGGATATAGGACACACAGGTATAGAATATATGAAGGGATATAGGACATGCGTCTGTGTCATGTGTGTTGTTCTCATTCCTGTACAGTGTCCTCCATTCCTGTAGTGTTCTCATTCCTGTACAGTGTCCTCCATTCTTGTAGTGTTCTCATTCCTGTACAGTGCCCCCCATTCCTGTAGTGTTCTCATTCCTGTACAGTGCCCCCCATTCCTGTAGTGTCCCCCTTTCATATGCCCCCTCCCATTCCTGCAGTGTCCTCCATTCATGCCCATTGTCCCCCATTCATGCCGTGTCCCCCATTCCTGCAGTGTCCCCCATTCCTGCAGTGTCCCCCATTCCTGCAGTGTCCCCATTCCTGCACAGTGTCCCCCATTCCTGCACAGTGTCCCCCATTCCTGCACAGTGTCCCCCATTCCTGCACAGTGTCCCCCATTCCTGCACAGTGTCCCCCATTCCTGCACAGTGTCCCCCATTCCTGCACAGTGTCCCCCATTCCTGCACAGTGTCCCCATTCCTACAGTGTTCTCATTCCTGTACAGTGCCCCCCTTTCATGTGTGCCCTCCCCATTCCTGCAGTGTCCCCATTCCTGTACAGTGTCCCCCATTCCTGCAGTGTTCTCTTTCCTGCATTGTCTCCCATCCTGCAGGTATGGGGGACAATGGGCAGGATGGGAGACACTGCAGGAATGGAGGACACTGCAGGAATGGGGAGGGGGACACTACAGGTAATGGGGACACTGTACAGGAATGAGAACACTGCTGGAATGGGGGAAACTGCAGGAATGAGAACACTGCAGGAATGGGGGAAACTGCAGGAATGAGAACACTGCAGGAATGGTGGGGAAGCACCGCCGGGGCCACACACACAGGGGACGCACACAGAGTTGCACCCACCATCTTTCCTCCTGGATCCGGCCTGTGCCCGGGGAGGCCCCGCTCCTCGGCCTGTTTTGTGGCGGTGCCCGGTCTGTCCTCCGCCGTCAGGAAGTGTCAGCCTCCGGCCCGGAGCGGCGCAGGCCGGAAATGCACGCGTTGCTACGCAACCGCTCGGGCCCGCAGACATGAGCTGGTGCCGGGTGACACAGAGCAGAGGAGCGCTGCCGGGCCCTCACACAAGACAGCGGGAGGCCGCACCGACACCGGAGTATGGCCAGCACCTGGTGTGAGGAGGAACGTCATCCTACACTGAGGATGGCTGCACCGGAGCACCCTCACGTGCTTTAAACAGCGGTCCGGCCGCCATTTTTAATCGAATTTAACGATTTGGACTAAAACAAATCGTGGCCACAGCAGGGGGGCGAATTAATCGAATTAATTCGATTAATCGCCCAGCCCTAATTGAATTACTGAAATACATTAACTTTATTATGATGTTCTAATTCATTGAGATGCACCTATAAGTCTATTAGTAGACAGAGTAACAAAAAAAAAAAAAAAAAAAAAATCAGCTACATGCAACACTTAAGGATATGTCACACGCGTCAATATCGCCTGCACGATCTCGGCTGCACGTGACGTTGCAGCGATATTGATGCGTGTGACATACTGAATCAACCAGCGATAAATCGCTGGTTGATGATCGCCAGGTTTTAGAATCTGTCCTAAAACCTGGCAATGGTCGCCCGGTGTACACGCCCGGAGTAGTAGCGATATTCCAGCTCCCAGAGCCTCTCACAAGCGCTGGGAGCTGGTATCCAAGGTAAATTGCGGGTATCTAGGCAGCGCGCGCTGCCTAGATACCCGACGTGTACCTTAGTTACCAGCCTCCTCCGCTCACCGGCTGGTATCTAAGGTACACAGCGGGTAACTAGGGTCCCTAGTTACCCGCTGTGTACCTTAAATACCAGCCGGTGAGCGGAGGAGGCTGGTAACTAAGGTACACGTCGGGTATCTAGGCAGCGCGCGCTGCCTAGATACCCGCAGTTTACCTTGGAGACCAGCCTGCTCCCGCTTCCAGCAGGCTGGCAGCGGGAGCAAGACATCGTGGAAACGATATTTAAATCGTTTCCACGATGTCTCTGGTCCATTGATCGCTGGTGAGTCTGCCTGTGTGACAGCTCACCAGCGATCAGCCGTCAATGTCGTCAGCAATCATCTCACTGACGACATTGACGCGTGTGACACCCCCTTAAGGCTACATTCACACTGTGTGTGTTCTCATCCATTGTTTGCAGTGCACTGAAGAAAACAGATCGCTCAAATGACATCCCAGCAAAGGATGTCACAAACCCTCTTGTGCAGCAAAATAGTCCCACAGAGCCCAGACCTGATTGAATTGGTCTACCCTGGCCGCCATTAAGGCTGTCAGGTATTCCATCCTTCTTATATCAGATATCCTAGCAAGCAGGTCATTGAGTGTGGGTGGTTCTATCCTCCTCCAGAACAGAGCAATCAGGCATCTGGCTGTGGTGAGGATATGTAAGAGAAGTTTAGAGGCCAGCTTGCCCACCCGCCCAATATGGGCGTTAAGAAGGTACACTAGGGGGTCCAACTCCACTTCAATATAACGCGCCCACAAGAGAAAAAAAAAAATCAGCAATTACGTCACGTGTGAATGGAGCCTAAGTCATCCTGTTAGAATCTAGAAATGCATTACTGCTACTTAACTAAATCATTAGCTGGTACATATGGCCATGTGTATGACCGCCCAGTAGCCATATCAAGGCGTGTCCCCTGTACTGGGTCCTAACCTGCCTTCATACCTGTATTATAAGTCTCAGCCTCTCTCTGGATTAAAATCTCTGTTGAAATGGCCTAAAGGCAGACCTGATAACAGAGACAATGGCACCTTATTGCTAGTAGGGGAAGGTGCCACTTTTCCTCACTAGCCATAAATTGATGTCTGTATTACAACTTCCCCTTCTAGCCATAAGGTGATGTTGTCTCTATCACACTTTTCCCCACTAGCCATAAGGTGCTGTTGTCTCTATTGCACCTTCCCCTTCTAGCCATAAGGTGATGTTGTCTGTATTGCACCTTCCCCTTCTAGCCATAAGGTGATGTTGTCTCTATTGCACCTTCCCCTTCTAGCCATAAGATGATGTTGTCTCTATTGCACCTTCCCTTTCTAGCCATAAGGCACTGTTGTCTCTGTTATCAGGTCTTCGACCTGCCCATTTCAACAGAGATTTTAATCCAGAGAGGCTGAGATTTATAATACAGGCATGAAGGCAGGTTAGGACCCAGTACAGGGAACATGCCTCAAAGTGGCTACTGAGCAGTCATACACATGGCCATTTACTAGCTAAGATGTCTCCATTTTTCATACTTCATAAGCTGTAATGCATTTCTACAGTAGATTCTAATGACTTCGTGTTGAGTGCAGCTGATTTTTTGTTACTTTGTTATAGCTTGCACCAGTACACACAGGATGACAGTGTTTTCTTATTTATTATGTTAGTGGACAGTCATGAGAAAATACTGACCAGAATCAGATGTTATGTCTGGCGATTGTTACTTTCCCTTATGCCAAGTTCACATGTCCAGTAATCATTCGGCAGAACAGATGCAGCAGCAATCCGTTGGCAAAAAAAGTTGTGCAAACACAACTTTTTAGTCCATTTTGAAAAAAAAAAATAGATGTTTCCACAATCTTTTTAAACCTAAGTCTGGTAACAGATTGCTATTCATCTTCCATTTGAAATTGATGCTGTAAGAAAAAAAAAAAAAAAAAGATAGATACCGTATATACTCGTGTATAAGCCGAGTTTTTCAGCACAAAAAATGTGCTGAAAAGTCCCCCCCTCGGCTTATACATGGGTCATAAACAGGCCCCAGCGGTATACAGTTCCCCCCCTCATCAGTGGTATACGGGGCACAGGCAATGACGTCATTGTCTGTGTGCCGGAGGAGGAAGCATGAAGACCCGGAGCGCGGTGTCAGAGCGGCGACAGCGACAGGGATAATGATCTATTACTTTACAGGTGTGCGGCAGCAAGGGGGGGCCCTGTATACCACTGGTGGGGGGGGCTGTATACACCGCTGGGGCTGCTGTATACACCGCTGGGGCTGCTGTATACCACACTGCTGGGGTCCACCCTTGGCTTATACACGAGTCAATAGGTTTTCCCAGGTTTTGGGGGCAAAAGTAGGGGGGGTCGGCTTATACACGAGTATATACGGTACTTTACAAATGACAGGAAAACAGATGGCTATATAGCAATCAGTTAATCATGGCTCCACTTTCCATAGACTCCAATGTTAAAAAACGGATCTGTTCCAACAGATGATTACTGGACATGTGAACTAGCCTTATTCTGGAAATATCCTTTATAACACGCGTTCTCAAGATCAGGGATAGCAGTGTTTTGAACGTAGTGTGTTTTCGCTATGTCCAATATGCTGCGCTGTACAGTACAAGCGCAGTGGATGGATTTATAGATATCCCATGCCCACTGGGATTCTTTCTGCAGCTTGTCCATTTAGGCTGCTTTCACATCCGCATTGTAGTGTAATTCACAGATCGGGCAGATGTCGCTGTATCTGACACGTAACAGCCGACTTGTGGCACCGATCCGGCAAGCCCCATTAATTCTCTATGGGCTTGCAGTCAGGTGCAGCAACTGCGGCATTGCTGAATCCGGCACTTGCGGCAGCTGCTAGCAGCATTGTTTTGCGGTGCTGCAAGCGCTGGATTCAGAAATACCGCACCTGACCGCAAGCCCCATAGAGAATGAATGGAGGTTGCTGAATTGATGCTGCAAGTAGGCTGTTACGCGACAGATGCAGCAACATCTGCTGCGAATTACAATACAACAAAAATCAGAGCAGGGACAGTGACACTATACTACCACTATATGAACATACCGTAATTACCAGGTTGCCAATAATCTGAATTTATACATAGTAGAAAACATGAGGTCTAGCTGATCAGCACATCCAATCACAGAACAACTTTTATCTCCTTTTGGAAAGATGAAACAGATGTTGCTTAGATGCTATGAGCCATAATACCCTTGTCTGTGACATCTTCAAGCTTGCCCTGTTCTTTTGTATTTTGAGGCCGTTCCATGTGGGACTGGACAATCTGTCATATATGGAGACAGGGTGCAGCACTGAAAAGTAACTGCTGGTTTACATTTTATTTCATAATTTAATAGTAAACAGAAAAATAAAAAAACTTTCTAATTTTTCTATCAGAAAGTTCTACCTCTTTCTCTGCCTGCACTGATCTGTGTCTTCACTTCATGGGTAAATTCTGTGTTCAGTGATCAGTTATCCCTATTCCAGACATAAGAGAAGGCAGTTGGTGCTGTAAAATTCTGTGGTGCAGGAGGAAGGTGGACATAGACACTGACAGACATTGTGCTGCTTTCTCTTACAATGACACTTACAATTCTCCATAAAACTTTACTAGAACCAACTGTCATCTCCTATCACAGTAATGGGAGAATCTGTAAGTACTGAAGACAGAATTCATCTGGGAAATGAGAATGAAAAATCAGTCCAGGAGGAGAAAGAAGCAGATTTCTTGGATAATATACATTATAAAGCTTCTTATTTTCACATCTTCTATTGATTTACAAAATAAAGAAAGAAATGAAAAAACAAACCGGTTATACTTCCCTCCCAGACCGATGTGGTCAGAAACACACAGTTCTTTGTCTCAGTCTGTGAAGGCTGCAGGTGATCATTGGCTGCAGCAGTCACGACACATTGTTCATGTACGGTGATCGGTGAGATCGGAGGATCACTGCCAGTCTGGGATGCTAGAAAAGTCTTTATTTTATGCTGCACCCTGGGTTAATAAAGGACGGTACACTAGTAAACAACCCCCTTTAAAAGGAAACGTGTCACCCCCCCAGGGCCTATGAAGGTAAAAGAGCCACCTTCAGCAGCACTAAGGCTGGGTTCACACTTGCGTTTGCAAGCGCAGCACACCGAACGCAGCCAAACGCTTGCGCACATGCGTTCCTATGTTTAACATGGGAACGCATGTGCCTGTGTTTGGATGCATTTGCGCTCGGATGCGCACAATTTGTGCACCCTCCGAGCACACTCTGAACGCAGCATGTTGCATCTTTTATGCGTTCACAGGCGCTTGTTTTATCTGCAAGCGCACAAAAAAAATGCATGGATCTCAATGGATCCCGGTGTCCTCCGCATGGCAGCGCAAGAGAACGCTGCGGATCACATTGAATTCTCTCCCGGTGGCCGCCGGTGATCAGCAGCGGCCACCGGGAGATCAACTAGAGCCACCACTGATCTCCCGCCGGTGTCTGTGTGGGAGATTTGAAGATACAGCTGATCTGACAGCTGTTTAAATCACCCGCGCTAACACCGAATAGGTGATGTTGGCGTGGGAGATTTGAAGCAGTGATCAACTGTTTCTTATCTCCTGCACCAATATCACCCTATTCGGTGTCAGCGCGGGAGATTTAAACAGCTGTCAGATCAGCTGTTTCTTCAAATCTCCCGCACTGACACCGGCAAGAGATCAGCTGTGCCGGGAGGAGGAGATCTCTGCTGCTGATCTCCTCCTCCCGGGCGGCCCTGAGACAGCTGATTGGCTGGCCGGGGCGCATACTAATGTGAACGCATGCAGAGATTCTCCGCTGCGTTCACATCAGTATGGGCTGCGTTTGCACTGCGCTTGCATCTGCATGCCATATGCATGCAGACACAAACGCAAGTGTAAAACCAGCCTAAGGGCCCTTTCACATCAGCGTTTTTCGTAATTCGCGGCAGATGCGGTGAAAAAACCGCATCTGCCGCGTTTGCCGCATAACCGTTCCACTTGCGGCGCGGTTGCGGTTTTTCCCATAGGAAGTATAGGGGAACTTGCGGCAGATGCGGCAAGTGCGGTTTTGCACTTGCGGCAGGTGCGGCAGCGAAAAAAACCGCGGCTGACCGCGGTTTTTTCCGCTGCCGCACCTGCCGCAAGTGCAAAACCGCACTTGCCGCATCTGCCGCAAGTCCCCCTATACTTCCTATGGGAAAAACCGCAACCGCGCCGCAAGTGGAACGGTTATGCGGCAAACGCGGCAGATGCGGTTTTTTCACCGCATCTGCCGCGAATTACGAAAAACGCTGATGTGAAAGGGCCCTAAGGCTGCATTCTGTGAAGGTGGCTCTTATGTCTGTTATCCCCAGGGACACTGATATAACAACTTTTATAAGTTTCCTGCCACACCTCTATTGAGCCCGGGAGGTACGTTCTCTCCCCAAGACTTAACTGCCTTGCTGCTGTCCATCATCGCTATCTGGCCTCCTCCCTTTCTTCCGACCTAATCGGCGCCTGCGCTTTGCATTCAGTTCTCGGGCATGCGCTGTGCGTGCTGCCCGGGAACTTAGATCACATGATGTACAGATATAGCACCTGCGTGTAGTGCAGGCGCCAGATTCACAGCCCCGAAGTGTGAATACATCATAGCACACTGCGGGGCTGGGAATCTGGTCCAGGTCAACTTGTAACCAAATGGTTGGAGATAGTTCCATTATGCCAGTCAGGCCGCCACCAGGGCTTTAAAGCTCTGTTGCTGTGAGGGACCCTGCAGTGATTGACAGGAAAGAGGGCCCGCAGAAGAGGTGAGGGGGCAGGGCCCAATCTCCTCCAGCCTCACCACCTCACTTCCGTGTATGCAGCCAGCAGCAGTCTCTATTGTGTATGCAGCCAGCAGCAGTCTCTATTGTGTATGCAGCCAGCAGCAGTCTCTATTGTGTATTCTCCATTGTGACTACCGCTATTGTGTATTCAGCACAAAGCAGTCTCAAGTGTGAGTGTATGTTTGGGTGGAGGCGGAGCTGAGGTGGTGCCTGGGTGGAGGCTGGCAGAGGTCGGGGGAAGGGGGGGGTGTGTGTGCAAAATTTTGCCAGTGAGGGACCTTGGAATTCCTAGTGGCAGCCCTGATGCCAGGTGTCACATTCACAACCGTCAGACTGGGCTCCCCATTACACACCCATTGTGTAGCCCTAGCCTAAGCCATGGCCACACAACAAGGTCACATCCATGACATAAAGATGGTGATGTCATATTGTGTCATCACATCTAATGATTGTCAATGGCAAAACTCAGCCCCGCACAACCGCAGCTTTGCCCAGCACCCTGTGCACCACCAGTGTTCTCTGCCCCTCCAGCTGGCACAGGTACCTGTATGGGTTGGAGTCCACCACCTCTGCGCTCATCTGCACAATCTTAGCTCTGTGGACTCCATGTCTGCTCCTGACCCTGCTCAGCTCCTCTTCCAGCTCCTGGACCCGGGCCTGCAGCTCCTGCACCAGCCTGTCAGTAGCCATGGCAGGGCAGTGGCTGACAGCTGCAGTGTGCTCAGCACTGGGCAGCGCCTGACAGCTGCAGTAAATACTCCTTACAGGGCAGCGATGCTCTGAATTAGTCACTGGCGCCTATAGAGACACGTCTGCAGTCAGGAAGAGGAGGGCTTGTCCTCCCTACACTACACCTCCCATCATGCCTGCAATCTATCAGTCAGTCACGGCATGCTGGGAGATGTAGTCCTTCAGGGTGGCCAGGACCCGGTGTTTGCGGCTAGCTAGTGAGCAGCTTCAGGTATATCTTCATGGCTGAAGTGTGACTCCTGGGCCTTGTAGTTGTTCAGCTGGAGCCTGAAGTCGCTTTATAAACCTTCGTTCATATAACACTGTGCTCTGTGGGAGCGGCGGAGAGGTTGCCAGCTTCCAACATGGCCGCAGCGGCGCATTACTGCTTCCTAATGACGGAGCGCCTATTACGCCACGAGGTTTTTTTTTTTATTTAACTTTATTGACATTAAAATCGAAACAAATGTAGCAATGTGGTAAAGGTGGAGAAGTCCAAGGTGCAGGACATTATAGGCAGAAGGACATTACTGTGTACAGACATGGCGGCTCCGGAGCAGGACACCAGCGATGTTCGGGACAAGCACAAGTTTGACGAGCACAGACTGGACGATTACTTATCCGGCAACCTGCCGGACTACAGAGCCAGCGACCGGCTGACAGTCAGACAGTACAGGTGAGCCGGGCTGACAGGCAGACAGTACATACAGGTGAGCCGGGCTGACAGGTAGGCAGTACATAGAAGTGAGCCGGGCTGACAGACAGGCAGTACATAGAGGTGAGCCGGGCTGACAGACAGACAGGGAGTACATAGAGGTGAGCCGGGCTGACAGACAGGCAGTACATAGAGGTGAGCCGGGCTGACAGACAGTACATAGAGGTGAGCCGGGCTGACAGACAGGCAGTACATAGAGGTGAGCCGGGCTGACAGAAAGGCAGTACATAGAGGTGAGCCGGGCTGACAGACAGGCAGTACATAGAGGTGAGCCGGGCTGACAGACAGGCAGTACATAGAGGTGAGCCGGGCTGACAGGCAGGCAGTACATAGAGGTGAGCCGGGCTGACAGACAGGCAGTACATAGAGGTGAGCCGGGCTGACAGACAGGCAGTACATAGAGGTGAGCCGGGCTGACAGACAGGCAGTACATAGAGGTGAGCCGGGCTGACAGTCAGGCAGTACATAGAGGTGAGCCGGGCTGACAGGTAGGCAGTACATAGAGGTGAGCCGGGCTGACAGACAGGCAGTACATAGAGGTGAGCCGGGCTGACAGTCAGGCAGTACATAGAGGTGAGCCAGGCTGACAGACAGGCAGTACATAGAGGTGAGCCGGGCTGACAGACAGGCAGTACATAGAGGTGAGCCGGGCTGACAGTCAGGCAGTACATAGAGGTGAGCCGGGCTGACAGACAGGCAGTACATAGAGGTGAGCCGGGCTGACAGACAGGCAGTACATAGAGGTGAGCCGGGCTGACAGTCAGGCAGTACATAGAGGTGAGCCAGGCTGACAGACAGGCAGTACATAGAGGTGAGCCAGGCTGACAGACAGGCAGTACATAGAGGTGAGCCGGGCTGACAGACAGGCAGTACATAGAGGTGAGCCGGGCTGACAGGTAGACAGTACATAGAGGTGAGCCGGGCTGACAGACAGGCAGTACGTAGAGGTGAGCCGGGCAGACAGACAGTACATAGAGGTGAGCCGGGCTGACAGGCAGGCAGTACGTAGAGGTGAGCCGGGCTGACAGGCAGGCAGTACATAGAGGTGAGCCGGGCAGACAGACAGTACATAGAGGTGAGCCGGGCTGACAGACAGGCAGTACATAGAGGTGAGCCGGGCTGACAGGCAGGCAGTACATAGAGGTGAGCCGGGCTGACAGACAGGCAGTACGTAGAGGTGAGCCGGGCAGACAGACAGTACATAGAGGTGAGCCGGGCTGACAGGCAGGCAGTACGTAGAGGTGAGCCGGGCTGACAGGCAGGCAGTACGTAGAGGTGAGCCGGGCTGACAGGCAGGCAGTACGTAGAGGTGAGCCGGGCAGACAGACAGTACATAGAGGTGAGCCGGGCTGACAGACAGGCAGTACATAGAGGTGAGCCGGGCTGACAGGCAGGCAGTACGTAGAGGTGAGCCGGGCTGACAGGCAGGCAGTACGTAGAGGTGAGCCGGGCTGACAGGCAGGCAGTACGTAGAGGTGAGCCGGGCTGACAGACAGGCAGTACATAGAGGTGAGCCGGGCTGACAGGCAGGCAGTACATAGAGGTGAGCCGGGCTGACAGACAGGCAGTACATAGAGGTGAGCTGGGCTGACAGACAGGCAGTACATAGAGTTGAGCCGGGCTGACAGGCAGGCAGTACATAGAGGTGAGCCGGGCTGACAGACAGGCAGTACATAGAGGTGAGCCGGGCTGACAGGCAGGCAGTACATAGAGGTGAGCCGGGCTGACAGGCAGGCAGTACATAGAGGTGAGCCGGGCTGACAGGCAGGCAGTACATAGAGGTGAGCCGGGCTGACAGGCAGACAGTACGTAGAGGTGAGCCGGGCTGACAGGCAGACAGTACGTAGAGGTGAGCCGGGCTGACAGACAGGCAGTACGTAGAGGTGAGCCGGGCTGACAGACAGGCAGTACGTAGAGGTGAGCCGGGCTGACAGACAGGCAGTACATAGAGGTGAGCTGGGCTGACAGGCAGGCAGTACATAGAGGTGAGCCGGGCTGACAGGCAGGCAATACGTAGAGGTGATGCGGGCTGACAGGCAGGCAGTAGAGGTGATGCGGGCTGACAGTCAAGGCAGTAGAGGTGATGCGGGCTGACAGTCAAGGCAGTAGAGGTGAGGCGGGCTGACAGTTGGGCAATACAGGTGAGATGGTCTACAGAGCCAGCGACCTGGCTGACAGGCAGGCGGTACAGGTGAGACGGTCTGACAGGCAGGCGGTACAGGTGAGGCAGGCTGACAGTCGGGCAGGACGGCTGGGCCCAGGCAGGTGACGCCGGCCGACAGCTTTATTGGAGCTCTGGATCTGACACCTGCATCACCCTCATGAACTGCACAACAGTAAAGTAAAGTCCTTTTGAGCTCTTGCAGTCACAACTAATGCTGACCGGTGGGCTGTGGATTCTGCAACTTTTGGTTTTCTTTTTGTGTAACATGGGGTGTGCTGTTTGTCACTCAATATGTCCTCTGCATAGGCAGCAACTAAGATGACAAAGACCAAGCAAGAATGTATTGACATGTGTAGTGCAGGGGCATAGAGGGAAATCAAGGGGCCCATTGCAAAAATTGTATTTGGCCCCCTCTTCCCAAAAAAAATTCATTATCAGGGACACAAAAGACCATACCTCACAACTTAGCAGCAGTTAGAGTAATTTTCCTCCTATTAAAGTCAATTAGTGTTACCACGCATTAAAATACCCGCTATAGTGTTTAATGGCAACAATAGTGCCTCCCTAAACATGTTATGATCCCCCTACAGTGAATTCCTTCACATGTGCATTGTGATGACCGCACAGTATGATGCCCGAAAATGACCCCAACACAGCCCACCGTACTATATAATGAGTCCTACACAGCCCTCCACACAACGTGATGAACACCATATACCGTGTTGGCCAAAAGTATTGACACCCCTGCTATTCTGTCAGATAAGTCAGTTTCTTCCTGAAAATGATTGCAATCACAAATTCTTTGGTATTATTATCTTCATTTAATTTGTCTTCAATAAAAAACACAAAAGAGAATGAAGCAAAAAGCAAAACATTGGTCATTTCACACAAAACTCCAAAATGGGCCAGACAAAAGTATTGGCACCCTCAGCCTAATACTTAGTTGCACAACCTTTAGCCAAAATAACTGCGATCAACCGCTTCCGGTAACCATCAATGAGTTTCTAACAATGCTCTGCTGGAATTTTAGACCATTCTTCTTTGGCAAACTGCTCCTGGTCCCTGATATTTGAAGGATGCCTTCTCCAAACTGCCATTTTTAGATCTCTCCACAGGTATTCTATGGGATTCAGGTCTGGACTCATTGCTGGCCACCTTAGAAGTCTCCAGTGCTTTCTCTCAAACCATTTTCTAGTGCTTTTTGAAGTGTATTTTGGATGATTGTCCTGCTGGAAGACCCATGATTTCTGTGGGAAACCCAGCTTTCTCACACTGGGCCCTACATTATGCTGCAAAACTTGTTGGTAGTCATCAGACTTCATAATGCCATGCACACGGTCAAGCAGTCCAGTGCCAGAGGCAGCAAAGCAACCCCAAAACATCAGGGAACCTCCACCATGTTTGACTGTAGGGACCGAGTTCTTTTCTTTGAATGCCTCTTTTTTCTCCTGTAAACTCTATGTTGATGCCTTTGCCCAAAAAGAGAGAACATTCTTCCAAAATGTTTTATAAGAAACAAAAACAATGTTGCGCCAAACTGCTGATGTTTATGGCATGGGAGCGGTTAAATATATCTAGGGCTCACCTTCTCTAGTTGTGCTGACCGCACAACTAGTTTATGCACTGATTTGTTACCCCAAAGGGTTTCCACATCAGCCGGTGGCTGCAAGCAGGGATGAGCGTGATTTCCAATATGCACACGCTGCTGATTCTCGTGCTTGTTCCAAAGAAGTGGTGTTTGACGTCTGATGCGTCCTGGGTGCCCAGCTGCTGAATACCACGCTTTCCAATGGGAGGATACGTGTGCGTTCAAATAAAGATGTGGTATTAGATTAGCGCTACAAACCACTCCAGGCGATCGTTCTGTATAAATTACCTTAAAGCTTTATTCAATCGATGTAGAATGCCCAGTCTCCACAACGCGTTTCGGCGCTAATTGCACCTTTCTCAAGTGTCTACCTGGTAGACACTTGAGAAAGGCGCAATTAGCGCCGAAACGCGTTGTGGAGACTGGGCATTCTACATCGATTGAATAAAGCTTTAAGGTAATTTATACAGAACGATCGCCTGGAGTGGTTTGTAGCGCTAATCTAATACCACATCTTTATTTGAACGCACTCCAAAACGTTTTAGGCTTTCTCAGGTAAGTTTTGGTAAACTCCAGCCTGGCTTTTTTTATGTCTCTGGGCAAGAAGTGGGGTCTTCCTGGGTCTCCTACCATACAGTCCCTTTTCATTCAGATGCCGATGGATAGTACGTGTTGACACTGTTGTACCCTCGGACTGCAGGGCAGCTTGAACTTTTTTGGATGTCAGTCGAGGTTCTTTATCCACCATCCGCATAATCTTGCGTTGAAATCTCTCGTCAATTTTTCTTTTCCGTCCACATCTAGGGAGGTTAGCCACAGTGCTATGGGCTTTAAACTTCTTGATGACACTGCGCATGGTAGACCCAGGAACATTCAGGTCTTTGGAGATGGACTTGTAGCCTTGAGATTACTCATGCTTCCTCACAATTTGGTTTCTCAAGTCCTCAGACAGTTCTTTGGTCTTCTTTCTTTTCTCCATGCTCAATGTGGTACACACAAGGACACAGGACCGAGGTTGAGTCAACTTTAATCCATGTCAACTGGCTGCAAGTGTGATTTAGTTATTGCCAACACCTGTTAGGTGCCACAGGTAATTTACAGGTGCTGTTAATTACACAAATTAGAGAAGCATCACATGATTTTTTAAACAGTGCCAATACTTTTCTCCACCCCCTTTTTTATGTTTGGTGTGGAACTATATCCAATTTGGTTTTAGGACCATTCTTTTTGTGTTTTTTTTCATTAAAGACAAATTAAATGAAGATAATAATACCAAAGAATTTGTGATTGCAATCATTTTCAGGAAGAAACTGAGTATTATCTGACAGAATTGCAGGGGTGTCAATACTTTTGGCCAACACTGTAACCCTCCACACAGTATAATGAACCACACACAACATTCTACACAACATGATGGACTAAACACAACCTTCCACACTGGGAAATGGCCCTCATACTGCCCTCTACACTGTGTAATGGCCTCCACACAACATGATGGACCCCACACAACCTTCCACACTTTCAAATGGCCCCCACACAGCTCTTTAAACCACATGATGGACTAAACACAACCTTCCACACTGTGTAATGACCCCCACACAGCCCTGTACACAACATTATGGACTCCATATAACCCTCCACACTGTTTAGTTGCCTAAATAATACAAAACATTCTGTAGCATATATTATTATGACAGTTTATCTATCAAAAGGTTTTTAACCAAAATTAGCCACACCATAAAGGCTAAATATAAAGACAGGAGGTCACTACAGAGTATACTGACAAAAATATTTTACTGAACTTTTTCCAACTTTGACCAGGCTTGGGGCTAGGGTAATAAAATGGATCCATAAAAAAAACCTGAAAAAATTCTACCTTAAAGGGCTCCAAATATCAGCCTTTTCCAGGGCCCTGGGCACCACACTACACCTTCTGCTGTACTAACTGGCACCGCATGTATCTGTGACATATCAATACAATGGACAGGACAGGATGTGCAGAAATTGTGGCCAAATATGGTCCAAGATCCTGTTTTTTGCAGGATTCGTTTTCTGCCACTGTCCATGGTCCTGAAGTCTGCCTGTGTCTGCTCTGCCGCAGCCCTAGGTGCTGAATTATCAGCCTGTGTTAGAAGTAGTGCTGTCCATGGTGCTGAATTTAGAACGCCGGGATATCTGAGCATGCTCTGTGCAAAAAATCTGATCCAGGAAACAATCCTTCTTCTTTTTTTTTTTTTTTCATGCATCCGGTGCCCATAGACTCCCATGTTATGTGCACCGGATCGCCCCGGATCCATTTCTGTCCAATATTTTTTTTATTTTATTTTTCTATTTTTTACCGGAGCCCACAAATGCTGGAGGCTCTGATTTTGGGCCCGATGAAAAACCAGACAAAGACTAATCCGGCACAAAATACACATAACCAGATGGCCAAATAGGACCAATGAGTCACTATAGGGACACATGGGAGGCAAAACCGGATCAGGTTCTGTCCGGTTCAAACCAGACAGAACCTGATGCCAAAAACCATGGTGTGAAGGGGGCCTAAGACTCCTATGATCCCCAGACTGCAGCACAATAAAGAGTAAAGCACCCAGACCCACTTTTTCCCTTAAGACTAAAACCACAAATGGCAGAGGTGTAACCCAAATTTATAGATCGCCAAAAGCAAAATCCTATTTGGGCCCCATCACCTAGTGCCGCTGTACTGGATGCCCTCCACACCTTTCGGGTGGGCTGTCCCCTTAATTGTCTGCCGCCAGATTGGATCCTTTGTCTGAATGTGTGCACGCCACCGAAAGAACCACGCTGACAACCATGTCAAGGTAGAGCTTAATGACAAAGACCTTTATTAAGGCAGGGGTTAACAGTTTTATACTGACTCCTTAAAGGGATATTAAAAGGGGTGTTAGTAGGGGTGATTGCATCATATTATGCTGAATCTACATTTTATTCTGAAAAAAAAAACATTTAATTATATTCTGTGAGTTAGTATTCCAATTCAGCCTTGAATTAGTACAGTACATTCGGTCCATGCTGGTAAGAGCTTCTACACTGCTACATCTAACTCAAAACATTATATAAAATTGAGACAGAGGAATCCCGAAGGAGGGAGGGAAGAGGGAGAACTAACTAGAGGAGAAGAGCAAGGCCTTTTTCCTACAAACTGGTCTCTAGCCTGCACACTGGAAGATATTTGAATGGCTTCAATAAACGTATGGCAATAAATAGTTAATAATTTATATAACATTTCCCCCTTTGGAGACATTCAAAATCTTACCCTAAATCTTTGCCCTAGGCGGCGGAGGGGGAAAAGGTAGAGGAAAGGGGAGGAGACTTCACCAACATTGAGACAAACTGTAACGTCGGAATCCCTTTGCAGTTGGCCTTAGCCGCACCCTAAACTGTTCCTACTCTATCTTCTAAGATGGGTCTCAAGTTCTCGTATTTCTCCAAGGGATCTTGCAGCAATGGCAATGGCATCATTCTCAGGCGTATATTTCTCCTTCATCATCGGGGCCTCTGAGATCTGCATACATTGTTGATACTGTCTCCTTCATGGCGTGATACATCTTCTTGATGCAAGGTATTACACAGCATGAAATTAGAGCCACTATGAATAGAACACAAAGGATTATTATACCTAGTTTGATAAGTGCTCTCTGCCATCCATCCCCCCACCCCAAACAAAGTGTCCCATGGATCCTTAACACCAGAATTATGAGCTAATTCTTCTGACAGGTCTGTGAGTCCTTTTAAGGCTATGCTCGCATCTACCCTTGGTCAGGATCATGTGGTCTGGCAGGCTTCTACCCGATTTATCTTTGCGTTCTTTTGCTTGGACTGGTCTATATCCCCCATATTACCCATAGCTGTTGTAGATCTTGTGTCGTGTGCATCTGTTTACTATGGTGTAGAAGTCAAACTGAAATGTGACCCTTGTAGCTGTGGTACTAACATGACCTCCCGTACGATCTCCCATATTCTCTCCTACATGACCTTCCACCCCCTGCTTTATACTGAGTATGTATATCAGGATTAAGGAGCAAAACAACCATTTTTGGCTTCTGGATCTGGTGGATCCATGTAGGCCTTCCTTCAACCTTCACAGCTGTAAAGGTGACCAGAAGGACTTGGAAAGGGCCGTCGTATCTGGGCTCGAGGGCACGTCTGCTGAACCTTTTGATGAGAACCCAATCTCCTGGCTAGATCTGATGGGTTCCTTCCAAGCTTTGAGGATCTGGGAGAGAGGAAAAAACTTGAGAATGCATTTTAGTCAAATGCTTTGTTAATTCGGTAACAAACTTAGTCAAACTGTCATACTGTAGGGTCAACTGTTGGGTGAAATACAACCCTAGTCTGGGGGCACTTCCGAACACAGAATCTCATAGGGACTTAGCTTAGTTGAACTAGCTGGGGTGTGTCTGACACTGAACAATGCGTTTCCTGCGCTGCTTTCAGCATTTTATTTCCTTTAATACCCCGTTTCCTCTCTCGACCCTTCCTGAATTTTTGGGATGATATGGAGTATGAAGGACTAACTCTGTCCCCAGGGCCTGTCATATCTCTTTGGTCAGATTGGCTGTGAATGCTGGCCCTTGGTCACTCTCTATGGTTTCTGGGACCCCATATCTGCACACTATCTCTGAGAGGAGTTTCTTTGCAGTGGTTTTAGCAGATTGCTTCTTCACAGGGAAAGCTTCTGGCCATCCAGAGAATATGTCCACGACTACCAGTGCATATTCAAATCCTCCTGAGGATGGCATCTGAATGTGGTCAATCTGTATGTGTAGGAAGGGGTACAAGGGTCTAGGTGTACACTTCTGTGGAGTTTTCTCTGTTTTTCCTGGGGTACACCGGGCACAGACTAGGCATCCTCTGGTGTAATTTGCTACCATTGTTGAAAAGCCAGGTGCGTGGTAGTACTGTCTCACAAGATTGTGCGTCTTCAATTTTGATTGATGGGTGGGGCAATGGGCCCATCTGGCAATCATTGGGTAGAGGACTCGTGGGAGGCATGGTTTTCCTTTCAGTAGTATCAGATTCTTCTCATCCTGCACAGCTCCATCTTGGATCCATTTCTCCTTCTCTTCATTGAATGCTTGCTTCTGCAGGGTCAGGACCATGTTCTCCCAGGATTGTTCATCCGTCTTCTTCTTGTCCGGATCTTCTTCTTGTCCTAATCTTCTTCTTGTCCTGAGTCTGTCAAGAGATACAAGTTGGAGGGTTCTGTGATGAGTGGCTTCACTGCTGCTTCCTTAGCTGCCCTGTCAGTCAAGTCATTCCCCACGGCTTCTCTTGAGGTCCCTCCAGTGTGTGCCTTTACCTTAAGTAGCGCGACTCTTTCTGGCATCAGCAAGGACTCCAGCAACTCCTTCACCGCTCTATGGTGGCGTTTTGGATTTCCATTGGCTGTAATGAAGTCTCTCGCCCTCCAAATAGGCCCGTAGTCATGGCAGATGCCAAATCCATAGCGGGAATTGGTATAAATGTTCGCTTTCTTCTGGGCTGCCATCTTGCATCCTTCGGTCAATGCAGCCAATTCTGCTTCCTGTGCAGACATGGACGCGGGTAGTGGTTTGACCATCAACACAGTATCTTCTGTGACCACCGCCATACCTGTGTGAAACCATCCTTCTTGGTCCACATATCTTGATCCATCCACGAAGAGAGTCAAATCTGGGTCTTCCAGCGGCGTGTCTGTGATGTGTCAAATCCGGAGGATTCTTGTCTCATAAGCGCCAGACAGTCATGCTGAGCCATTTCAAAGTCGACTTACTCTTCCACCGAAGGGTCAGACACGTCACATTCTCCCCCCTTGGAAGAGGGAGGAGAGTTGCAGGGTTCAGGACATCACACCTGGAGATTGTCACGTTGTCTGGGAGTAGAAGGGAACATTGTAACCGTAGGTGCCGTGCAGCAGAGAGCTGTTTCAGCAGTCTTGTCCAGCAGTAGGTGTGTAGCAAAGACAGCTCTCAAGCATGAAGGTGCTCCACGGGCAACTGGGTCCAGTCTGGCAGAGTAGTATCCCAGTGGGCGCTGTCTTCCCCCATGGAACTGTGTTAGGACTCCAGTGGCATGAGCTTTATTCTCCATCACAAACAGGCAAAATGGTTTCTTGTAGTCAGGGAGTCCAAGGGCAGGAGAGCATATGATGGCATCCTTCAGCGTGTAGAATCCATCAATGGCTTCAGTTGCCAGACAGAGAGGATTGGGCACAATCTGAGTATCCAAGACTGTGGCTTCATTCACTGCCCGTAGATCTTGCACCATGCGAAACTTGGGAGGTTGTCCCTTTGGTGTTTTCTTCTTGACTGGAAACATTGGGGTGTTGCATGGTGACTTGGTCGGATGACCGCTCCAATCTTGACGTAGGGCGTCAGTTGTTGTGTGATAGCATCCGATTGGGCAATGGAGAGTGGGTACTGGGGCTTATGGGGTTAAGGGGGCTCCTGGTTTAAGCTTGACTTCCACTCACTGCACTGGGAGCCTTCCAATGTCTTCAGGGCCTTGGGCCCACAGGATGTCTGGTATCTGTGAAAGCCAGGTTGCATCTGTAGGTTGTATTGTCTCAGCAAAGTGAAAGAGGCCGAAAACCTGTGAAACTTCTTCCTGGTCCATAGCAGTAGTAAGTGTGACAGTACCATTTTCCTGAAAGGAGATGTTGGCGTGTAACTTCGTCAGTAAGTCAGTTCCCAGTAGATTCACTTGACAGGTGTTGGACACCACTAATCGAGATAACATGCTCTGTGTGGGTTGCAGGCTGACACGCAATGGGCGGGTCATAGGGGTATACTTGATGACTCCATCAACACCCACACATGGGATGGTTTCTTCTGTGAGGCAGTCTGAGTCAGTTAAGTCAGCAAATCTTATCATGCTTCTGTCTGCACCGGTATCCACTAAGAAGGGGATGGATCTTCCTTCTACCTCCATACATAGAGTAGGAGTCGGGCCGCAAGCTTGTCTGTTGGCTTTGCAGAGCATATTGTAAGTTGGTGGATTCGGCTTGCCTATGCCAATATAGCTGGGTGGAGGGGGCGGGTGGCGGTTGAGGGAAATCCTGTTCCTCCTTATGTGGCTTATCTTCCCACAATCGTAACAGGTGACTCCATTTCTTGGTCCTCCCCTGTTCCCTGGGTTCTGCGACACCATAACATTACGGTTCCGGGGAGGTTTTGAAGGCCTGTTCATTTCTATGCCCCTTGCCACCTGAAATATAAGATCTGGGTCTAATCGTCTGTATTCAGGTCTCGTCGTCTGGACCTGCTTCTGTACGGGTTCAAGAAGACCTTAGACGAAGGTTTGTATCCATATTTGGCTATGGGACTTTTCATGGTGATCAAATTCAGATCTGTGAACATCTGATTCAGCCGGAAGTAAAACTTCTCTACACTTTTGTCCTTTTTCTGCAGAGCCACCTTCTTCTTCCAGAGCCGGTTCCGCAGCTCGTTGACACGCTTGTCCATGGCGGCCACCTCGGAGTTGCGCTTGTTCAGGCTCTCCCGCTGCTGCTGCAGTTTGGCATTCTGCTCCTGATTCAGCTTGTTTCTCAACTGAAGCTCTTTGTAGAGACGGTTGAGTTCAGCGACCGCAGACTGGTTGTCGTGATGGCCCTCGATACGTCCATTCTTCAGCATTTTCCAGCTGGCGACTCATTTCTTCCACTTTGGTCACGGCCACCATCAGTTCTTTCTGCTTCTGTTGGAACATGTTATTCATCTGTTCGATTTCCTCAACTAGCCTGCCATTGCTGAGCCTCTTCTGCTCCACGTGGCCTTTCAGGGCCCACACTTTCTTCAGCTTTGCCTCCTGATTTTCTGCAATCTCCCGCAGACGTTTCAGCATTTCCTGCTTACTGGCCTGCTGCTGCTGACGCTGGTCCTGCTGCTTCAGTTACTTCAAGCGCTGCTCCTTTGTAGCGAGCATTAGCTGCTGGGCCTCGATCTGCTGCTGTTGTCTCGCCCCATCTCCTGCAGTTCAGCCAGTATGTCCATGTGCTTCACCTTTCTTTCACATGGGTCTGGCTCGTTTTTCGACCTCTGAGGATAGCGCTTCGCAGTAAGCATCCATACTTCATGGCATGAGTTTGATGGCATCTCATGGGGCATTCTTGTGTAGAGTTATCCCGGGGACTCTGCTGGAGGATGAGCGTGCATTGTGGTGGCGTCAGGGATTAGAAGGCCATATTCCCATAATTGTGACAGTTCTGTCTTCATTAAAGGCATGCCTCCATGATTTTCTAGTGATGAGAGGGGATTCACTGAGGCTGGGGTGAGATACTGTGGAATTTTTGGCCTAGCTACAGGTCTCCTGTCCCCATGCCATCTGATATTCTTCTTTGGCAGCCTCCTCCTCTCCATCTCCTGTTTCATCCCCGTCCGTGTTCATGTATATTCCGGATACTGCTGCAGAGCAGGGTCTGGTCTGTGCTAAGACGGCAGCTTGAGACGAAGTGGGTGCACCCTGGTTCACTGGAGTGTAATGTGTGCCATCCATATTAGAACTGGACACAGGGTGGTGGGTCTGTGTAGGTTTCTGGAATGTGTCAGCATAGGCACGGGTGCAGCAGCTTCTGCCAGTGTCATCTTGTCAGTTACGATACACGTCACGATGTTCAATCCACAATAGCTTCCATAGCTTCCTCGTATCCTTATACCATGCTTCTGCATCTTCCAAAACCTTGGCGTCCTTCAAAAGCCCTATTTTACTTGTTATCACTTCCTTCCACTCCTTCTCATCTAAGCGTCCTCCATGAGTTGTGGATCCCATCAGTTTTAAGAGGACCTTCATATTCTTCACATACTTCCTCCCTTTCTTTACATACTTCTTCCCTTTCCTCTCTGCCACAAGGTCTCTTGGGGGTAACTTGCTGAGGCTTTGACTGGTTAACACCCATGTTATAGCTTAAACCCAAGTCTCTGTACTTCTATCTTGGGTATGGCTGCCCACCCCTCAAGGTCACCACTGTCAGCAGGGTTGTATAAAGGGGAGTCAACTGGATACCTTTAGTGAGCCGGGCATTAAAGTTTATTCTGAACACTCCTAAACCTTGGGGGGGGGGGGGGAGAGAGGTGAAATTGGTCCGTAACCAAGTCAGCAGAAATAGCAAGCTTCACACCTTGCTTACACTGTGGGCACGTTATGGAATTAGTCAGTGGTGTTAGGAAGGCAGTTAGTCAGAAGACTGGAACTGGTTGCGTCACTGGAGTCAGTCAGTCAGTCAGTCTGAGGACTGGAACTGGAATGGTTGTCACCAAACATAAAACAGCAAACTGTGTCGGCCCCCCTCTACACCTCAGTGGGGCAACAACTGGGTCATAAAACTGAAACCACAAAATATGTAGCAAAAGTTAAAATGTCTTATCTATACGGACCAGTCAGTTTATAATATCTGTGAAGGTCAAGGATGTAAACAATGATAAAGTACAAACTATGGACCAATGGAATTACAAAGGTATCTTAATCGATTGGCAGAAGTGTGAGCAGCCAATAAAGACATTGATAGTGTGCTCTGTTCACGTCTGGGGCAGAGGTTAGCGTTCTCACAAAGGTGCCCCAAAATACATATTTCACCTACTACGGCGTTATCTTCACTACTGATTTATCTGTGCAACAGGTTTAAAGGGAATCTGTCAGTGGGATTTCACCCCACTTACTATTTGTTTTCATGTAGCTCTTTCAAATAGAAGTCCTGCAATAGTGTTACATGACTGATCGGTCCCCCATCACTTGAAGTCACACAGCACAGAGTGTCAGACAAGCACGGAGGAGGCAGCACTGAGAGAATAGAGCTGGAGTGACAGAGGCATCAGATCTACACTATCACTTCAGTCTTCTTAGCATATCAGTTCAAACACATTTTCAGTAAGGCTGCCTTCAGACTTGCAGATGCCTCCGCAGCGTTTTGCAGAGGCATCTGCAAGTATCTGCATGCAGACCGCGGCCCCTATGTTTATAATAGAGCGCACGGCGGTCTGCAGATGCTTGCAGACCGCCGTGCGCTCTCATTGCCCGCCATTAGTGATCTGTGCGCAGGCGGATGCCTGCGCACAAATCACACACTCTCGCCCGCACCAGGGACGCAACATCTCGCAAAATGCCTCTGCAAAACGCTGCGGAGGCAACTGCAAGTCTGAAGGCAGCCTAAGAGAGGAATGGACTGACCATGTAAAGGTATTGCTGGACTTGTATGCACTTTTTGATAGTTTGAGCATTGAAATCCTGTTGACAGATTCCCTTAAGGGGGATTTTTCAATAGGATCAACCATCCTAAGCATCTATATGGGAATGTAGCTCCTAAGGGACTGAATAAAATGAAAGCTTGATATCTACAATGTAATATCTTTCTTCAATGAAATCCAAGTTTTTCTTATGTATAGAGTATGAATCTGCCTCCAGAGCCCATCCTAAATAGAAGGGGGCATTAAGCTGGTTTCACATTACGATTTTGTTAAATCCAATGCTGTCCCATGTAAATCGGACAGCATCGGATCCGAATTGGCCCCCATGTAACCCTATGGGGATCGGACCGATTCGGATGGGCACTAATTGCCATCCGAATTGCGTCCGATCCGATTTTTTCCGATTTCTTTCCGGTGCAAAATCGGAGACTTCTCCGATTTTGGCTCCTGAAAAAAAATCAGAGAGGATAGGATCGGAAGCAAATCTGATGGCAATTATGCCAAATCCGATCCGATGACTTTGACACGGTTCCCTATGGAGCAGGGTCTGAGGAAACATCTGCTGTCTCCTTGGACCCGATTTTAGTGTACTGAGCATGCACACTAAAACTATTGTGTGCCGCGTAATTTAACTTCCGCAATGTATATACATACATTGCGGAAGTGAAATATAACTAAAATCAAGTGTTTAAAATAAAAAATCTTTATTCTCACCTGCTAGCGCTCCCCCAGCATCTCCATCAGCTTCCCGCTCTGTAACAGGACCTGTGATGATGTCAGAACCCGATCAGCTGATCGGGTCACATGAGCGGTTACTGCAGTAACCGCTCATATGACTCGATGACTCTTCTGACATCATCGCAGGTCCTGTACACCTGATCAGGAGCTCTATGGAGACGCCGGGGGAGCGCTGGCAGGTGAGAATAAAGATTTTTTTTATGTTAGAATAGGACAGGAGAGGGGGCAAAACAGGGGGACAGAGAGATGACAGGAGGCAGAGAGGAGGGGGAGCTATGTGACAGACCAAACTGATCCTGCAAAATGTCGGAATCGGATGCCTATTTGGCATCCGATTGCAGGGATCAGTTTGGATCTGATGCTGTCCGATTTTCATCGGACATCATCGGATTTAACAAAATCGTAATGTGAAACCAGCCTTACCAGTGTGTGGCACGTAATTGCCGCTCTGTGTTGTCCTGATCTCACTGCAGAGCTGTGTGTGATTATAATGGACACATCAGGGGGTTCCTCTCAGGGCTTCAGCTTCCATCTCACAGATAGACAGGGTTGCAATATTGTTGCATACCTGTGAGAGCTGCAGATTCTAATGTGTTTATGAGAAAAAGTTGTTCAACTGTGTAAGGCTACGTTCACACACTGCTTCTTTTTTTGCGGGGGTGCTTTTAGCCAATGTATTGTGGCCGGGCAAAAAAGCGCAAAAAAAGAAGCGGTGCTTTGACACAGCATGCTTTTTATGAGCCCGGGGGAGAAGTGATGTCACAGAGGGGAGGAAGAATCCTGGTTCCACCTTCCCTCTGTGACATGTGTGACTGCCCCATTTGATTTCGCAATGTATTAATATACACTGCGAAATCTAAATTAAAAAAAGCCAGATGTATTAAAAATAATAAAGAATGAATACTTATCCTCCGGCGGGTGTTCGGGGAGCCAGGAACCGACACAACCTCAGTTATCAATCTGCAAGGACCTTGCGTGGTGTCATCGGACGCTGTTATTGGCTTCTCGCGGTCATGTGATATGCGCGTCATATGATGTCACATGACCGTGAGCGGCCAATCACAGCGCTCGATGACTTCATGCAAGGTCCTGGCAGCTCATAACCTGCGGTTGTCTCGGCTCCCGGTAACCAGAACAGCTTCAGACAGGTAAGTATTTAATTTTTATTTTTAACACATTTGCTTAACTTTTAATGTGGGTCTCACATTGTACAGTTGTGGCCAAAAGTATTGACACCCCTGCAATTCTGTCAGACAATACTCAGTTTCTTCCTGAAAATGATTGCAATCACAAATTCTTTGGTATTATTATCTTCATTTAATTTGTCTTCAATGAAAAAACACAAAAAGAATTGTCCTAAAGCGAAATTGGATATAATTCCACACCAAACATAGGGGTGGACAAAAGTATTGGCACTGTTAGAAAAATCATGTGATGTTTCTCTAATTTGTGTAATTAACAGCACCTGTAACTTACCTGTGGCACCTAAAGGTACCTTTACACGCGTATATCAGAACCAGGTGAAACCAACTATAATTTGTTACCTCCTAAAAATATCCTTTATTGGTAAAGTAATTGTACCTTTACACGCAGCAACTTTTCTAGGAATTTTACTGGCAACTTACTGGTTGCAGTGAAATCATGGAGACATTGTTCCATTTGTACACAGGAACAAGATAGAACAATGTCTCCATGATTTCACTGCCACCAGTAAGTTGCCAGTAAAATTCCTAGAAAGTTGCCGCGTGTAAAGGTACCCTTACAGGTGTTGGCAATAACTAAATCACACTTGCATCCAGTTGACATTTATTAAAGTTGACTCAACCTCTGTCCTGTGTCCTTGTGTGTACCACATTGAGCATGGAGAAAAGAAAGAAGACCAAAGAACTGTCTGAGGACTTGAGAAACCAAATTGTGAGGAAGCATGAGCAATCTCAAGGCTACAAGTCCATCTCCAAAGACCTGAATGTTCCTGTGTCTACCGTGCGCAATGTCATCAAGAAGTTTAAAGCCCATGGCACTGTGGCTAACTACCCTAGATGTGGACAGAAAAGAAAAATTGACGAGAGATTTCAACGCAAGATTGTGCAGATGGTGGATAAAGAACCTCGACTAACATCCAAACAAGTTCAAGCTGCCCTGCAGTCCGAGGGTACAACAGTGTCAACCCATACTACCTGTCGGCGTCTGAATGAAAAGGGACTGTAAGGGACTGTATGGTAGGAGACCCAGGAAGACCCCACTTCTTGCACCGAGACATAAAAGAGCCAGGCTGGCGTTTGCCAAAACTTACCTGAGAAAGCCTAAAATGTTTTGGAAGAATGTTCTCTGGTCAGATGAGTCAAAAGTAGAGCTTTTTGGGCAAAGGCATCAACATAGAGTTTACAGAAGAAAAAAAGAGGCATTCAAAGAAAAGAACACAGTCCCTACAGTCAAACATAGCGGAGGTTCCCTGATGTTTTGGGGTTGCTTTGCTGCCTCTGTCACTGGACTGGTTGACCGTGTGCATGGCATTATGAAGTCTGAAGACTACCAACAAATTTTGCAGCATAATGTAGGGCCCAGTGTGAGAAAGCTGGGTCTCCTTCAGAGGTCATGGGTCTTGCAGCAGGACAATGACCCAAAACACACTAGAAAATGGTTTGAGAGAAAGCACTGGAGACTTCTAAGGTGGCCAGCAATAAGTCCAGACCTGAATCCCATAGAACACCTGTGGAGAGATCTAAAAATGACAGTTTGGAGAAGGCATCCTTCAAATATCAGGGACCTGGAGCAGTTTGCCAAAGAAGAATGGTATAAAATTCCAGCAGAGCATTGGAAGAAACTCATTGATGGTTACCAGAAGCAGTTGATCGCAGTTATTTTGGCTAAAGGTTGTGCAACCAAGTATTAGGCTGAGGGTGCCAATACTTTTGTCTGGCCCATTTTTGGAGTTTTGTGTGAAATGATCAATGTTTTGCTTTTTGCTTCATTCTCTTTTGTGTTTTTTATTAAAGACAAATTAAATGAAGATCATAATACCAAAGAATTTGTGATTGCAATCATTTTCAGGAAGAAACTGAGTATTATCTGACAGAATTGCAGGGGTGTCAATACTTTTGGCCACAACTGTATATTAATACATTGCGAAACCTAAATGGGGTGGTCACACATGTCACAGAGGGGAGGAGAAACAGGATTCTTCCTCCCCTCTCTGTGACTTCAGATCCTGCAGCACCGTCCCCTATGGGATAAAGTGCCATCGCTGCTGCAAAAAGAATTGACATGTCAATTCTTTTTACGCACACGCTATCTCCCATAAAAAATGCAGCGAATTTTTACGTTGTCTGTATGGTAAAGTGAATTTACCATTCACTTTGCTGGCAGACACAAGGCATATTGTGTATTTTTGAAAGGCGCGCGCAATAAGCGCTCAAAAATGCGCAATATGTGAACGTAGCCTTAGGCTGGCTTCACACCATGGTTTTTGCCTGTCTGTATCCTGTAATTTGTAGATTCTTGGCAGGGATGTGTGAAAAGGGATTGAAACACATGGCAATTATGACTCTGGATTCAGTTTTTCACTGGATCGTTTTTCATCATACAAAAGCTGCAGCAAGATCTGCAGCCATAGAAACAATCCTGTTTTTTTTTTTGTTTTGGTTTTTTTTTCCCCTTCCCCGTATCCGGTTCCATAGACTCCCATGTTAACTACTCCGGACTGGATTAGTTTCTGTCCGATGTGCCCAAAAACAGTGCAGTCTCTGATTTTGGGGATGGTAAAAAGGAGGACAAAAACGAATCTAGAACTGAATACACTAAAACGGATGGCCATATATGACCAATCCGGCACCTTAAAGAAACATTGAAGGCAAAACAGGATCATGTTCTGTCCTTTTCAAAATGGACAGAACAGGATGCCAATAAACGTGGTGTGAAGCCAGCCTAAGGAGACAGCCGACGCAAGGAAGATTCCTGTACATCATTGTAGTACGACGTGTATTTATGTGAATAGTATAGAAATATGTTCAATCCCTGGGAAGTGGGGGCAGGGTTAGCAGCCACCCCAAGATGTTGCTAGCATTAGGTTCCCTAGTTATACAGGAGACTAGACTTTAGAGGACCGGGCTGAGGGAGATAACGTTGGAGCCGGCCCACAAGTGAGGGGGATATAGTGCCTGGTATTTCCTGTTTTAGGCAGAGAGAGGACATTGTAGGCAGAGAAAGAACAAGACATAAGTAATGTGCAGGAAGGAGTTAAGGTGACCAGGCCCATATGTCTGTGTAAAGCTCTTTTGGAGAAGAGCAAAACAAAGAGGTGACCCCCACACTCTGCTGACAAAAGTGAACTGTAAGAACAGTGGTGGACCAGTTCTGTCGCAGAGCTACGCAGAGAAGGGAAAGAGCTCTCCAGGCTTACGTTCACTGACCCCAGAGAACATAGCTGTGTAGGGTGTCCTAACCACATCATAACACATTGACCAGTGCTGTTGGGTAGTTGGGAAGGGAGCAGCAAAGAACCCCTTGGTTATTCTGGATAGCTGGTGGGATCTAACCTGCACCTGAAACTGTGGGGCCATTCTGTGTTAAGATGGTAATGCCTCATGAAGAACTAACCTTGAACTATATCAAGTGTAAAGGGAATTTGTGCTGGGAAAGCATTGCAAGTAAAGTAGGTGCTGTTGCAAGCTGTGGTAGACTGTTTCTTGGTAACCCTGAACCTGAAGTCACAGTGTGAACCAGACAATTAGAAACAAACCTATGGCCAAGAAGTATTGGTGCAGCAATATATAGTATGTCCCCAACCACCTTTGTCTATAGCATGCCAGGGCGAAGACCCAGACCCTCTTACCCACGACCCCTACCCCGGGCACTGTTACATCTGGGAGCAGATTTTCATGCAGATCAGTGTCCAGCCCATAGTCTGGAATAGTTCATTTACATATAATGAAAACATGGCTTTCTCTGGAATAACATACTGCAGGTATTATGGGATCATTTAGCCAGCTTCCTATGACCCTCCTGCCCATATAGACCGTTTCGGAGAGTTGATTCTATTGACAGATTTCCTTAAAGTTTTGATGAGGCACTAAAGCTACAGACCTGACTGCACAGTAACACAGATTTTCTCTCAGCTAGGAATGAAATCGCAGTTCTTTTCCCACTCTACCTCCCCTATATAAGTGCAATGTGTTTTGCCATGATTCCTCTAGAACTGCTCTGTTATATAAACTCTTAGCACTAATACTCCCAACTTGTATGTTACCTGCAGACTTGATGTAATAAAGTAACATAATTCGTTCTATTAATGTATTGGAATAATGAAAGTTTAATTATTCTCATTATTTTAGATCTGGTCAATCCAACCCCACATTCTTTCTGCAGAAAGGTCAGAAAAAGTTTGTTCTCAGGAAGAAGCCACATGGCCTGCTGCTGCCAGGAGCTCATCGGGTAAAGTACAAATCATTATGTTAATGTTCAATGTTACAAATATTAAAGCGTTACCGCCGTTTAAATTTGTATTTATTAAAGGGATCCTGTCACCTCAAACGCCTCCTAAACTCTCAAAACATGTCCCTGCACCATCCTATCACTAATCTCACACTCCTTTTGTCTCCTAAAAGCATCCTGTGTAAGTGCATAAAAACGTTTTAATACTCACTCATTAGGCATTATAATTAGCAGGGGCCATATTTTTTAGTCACCAGGGGGTGTTGTTTTGCAGCCTGAATGATCCACCCTCTCTCTGTCTGTGCTGATCTGAAACTGAAGGCAGGACTAATGATTTGCATTCTGTGAGTGATAGAGAGGGGGAGGGCAATGCCTGCACATCACAGCAGAACACAGAGAGACAGGGTGGATCCTGGAGCTGCAAAACAGCCCGCCTTGGTGACTAAAGAATATAGCCCCTGCTAATTATAATCCCTAATGAGTGAGTATTAAAACGTTTTTATGCACTTTCACAGGATGCTTTTAGGAGACAAAAGAAGTGTGAGATTAGTGATAGGATGGTGCAGGGACATGTTTTGCTAGCTTAGGAGGCGTTCTGGAGGTGACAGGATCCCTTTAAAAATGTGGAGCAAGAAATGTTAATAAACTTTCAAATATACTTCATTAGAAAATTCTGGTTGGTTACCATTCATAAGCCTTTCACAAGGTGTCCCCACTACACTGTGTGTGAAGCAGACGTGTTCATTATCACTCAGATCTGTCTTCAGTGAATATGGGGCATGTAACCATATATGGGTAAAGGGGACGTGGCCTACACTGCTGATTGCATCTGTTGAGGAAACTATGTATCAGATTAAAGCACAGAGCTAACAATGTCAGGATGTAAACTCCTCTTTACAGGCTTCTATGATTTGTCATATGGTGCCACACAGCTCAGTCACAATCTCTTAACCCCTTGTCTGCTGGTTCCCCCCACATCTCACAATCTCTAATCTTGTCCTTTCTCTGCTATCGCATTGCACTACTCCCTATCAGCTGCTGGCCACACTCACACAGTCATAAAATGCAGCTTTTAAAAGCACAAAAAAAGTGAGAAAATAAATCACAAGGTACAAAATAGCATTATCTTAGCAACTAAGTGACCCATCATTGACCAGTGCAGTATTTTTTTTTTTTTTCTCCAATGAAATAACATTTACACTTTAAGGCTACATTCTCATGATGAGCTTTTGGAGAGTTTTTGATGTTCCAGAATTGCTGCAATCACTATGAAAATTGGGCTATTTGCATTTTTGAGTGCATTTTGTTAACATAGGTTTTGATGACGTTTTTTGTATGTGACGTATTTTATGCTTTAAATTACCGTAAGCTGCTTAGTTTTTGATGCTTCCTAGTAAATTGTTTCGACAAATTTATTGACATTTAGGTGTGGATTATTCGCTTTTATATTTTTTAAATTTGTCTTGAATTGTCACTACAGGAAGGAAGTAGACTAACTCTAGTGCCACCTATTGAAGGTAGCAATCCTATATGTCATAATTGACTCTTTTAAGGCCGATTTCATTCTTGCGTTCAGGACGCAGTGTTTGCGAATGCAGCCAATCGGATGCATACTGCGTCCCTATGTTTAACATGGTACCAGCGTTTGGCTGCATTCGCATGCGTTGCATTCAGATGCATTTATTCTTGGTGCCCTCCGAACGCAACACTTTGTGCATCTGAGAATGCTTGCTTCGTACGCAAGCGCCCTGAAGTTCACAAAGAATGCATGGCAGTGACTAGAGACTCACTGCCATCTGCAGGCCAACGCAACGTTTTCTTATGTGTTTTTTTGTTTTGTTATATTTTTGTGACAAAATCCACAGCTGCTCCCATCCCATTTCCCATCTGGATTGTGTAGAGTGTCTCTCTCTTTCTCCTTCTTTCTCCTTCTTTCTCCTTCTTTCTCCTTCTTTCTCCTTCTTCTCCTTCTTTCTCTTCTTTCCTCTCTTTCTCCTTCTTCTCTTCCTTCTTTCTCTCTCTTCTTTCTCCTTCTCTCTCCTCTCTCTCTCCTTCTCTCTCCTTCTCTCTCCTTCTCTCTCCTTCTCTCTCCTCTTCTCTCCTCTCTCTCTCTCCTTCTCTCTCTTCTCGCCCCATTTAGGGGATTTATGAAATATCAGAACCTTAAGGCTTCGTTCACATGCTGCGTATTTGTCGAGTCTTTTTGAGTGTTTTTTTTTTTTTTTTTTTTTAGGGGAAAAACTTGTGTAAAAAAAATAAATGCGAGAGAACAACTTGAATTGCACTTTTTTACGCGCGTTTCTTCCAGTGCTTATAATGGGGCCTATGGAAGAAACGCGCGTAAAAAAGAGGAAACAATTGACATGTTCATTCTTTTGACGCGCGCAATTTTTTGCTCTAAAAACGCTACGTAAAATTACGCGGCGTCTGAATGGCACAAAGTGAATGTCCATTCACTTTGCAGGAAAACGCAGACGCACATACTTTTTTGCGGTAAAAATGCGTGTAAAAAGACGCAGCGTGTAAACGTTGTATACCACCCGGGTGCTCCATGTGTGTATAGCATTGCCAGCTGCCCCGAGTTCTGCTGGACACACCACTGTACACACTCAGCCTTTATCCCAATTTCTCATTAGAAAGAAAAATAAATGTGGACTTTCATATCTGTGGATATCAGGGCGGCTGTCAGGTACAATTTGTTTCGTTTCCAAAGGTCTCCGATTTAAGTTATTATCAAACTTGGCAACTTGAAGGGAAGGAGAATGACACAGGAGCTTACTGGAGACTACACAGCTGCCAGGGGCGGGCAGGAGGCTGGCGGTGATGTGGAGCAGGCTGAAGTCAAAGGACTGTGCTTGGAAGGGGTGTATTAGGTGTGATGAGAATTCAGAGAAATGGATCATGTGTCACAGAAATCTGAAAGTTATTTTTTCAAGTAAATATGTAATTTTTAAGTATCCGTTATTGGCTGGACTTCTTGTGTGAACCTTATCTGTGGCATCAGTCACCAAGGTTTGGCTACCCCCTGTGACAGTGCATGATGCAGGGGCAGGTACCCTGACTTAGTTGACTTGTGATTTACTTTACTGGGTGCTGCAGTGTTAATAAAATATACTTTTCTTGGCTGCAGAGCTACTAATTCTCTGAACGCTGAACTGTGTATATCTGCTCACACCACTGATTGACAGCTTCCCCAAACTAGTCAACCTCTCTGCATGTTCTCACACTTCTGAGGGCATAAAAATTGTTTGGGAGATCCGGCATCATCCCCAGTACCCTGAACATCTTGCACATTCACATGACTTCATTTGGCAGCATTATTGCACCCCTGACGTTGGGAGTGCGCTTCCCGGCTGTTCTTCGGCTCCTTTGTGTAAGTGAGCCGTCTTCTGCACTCAGTCCTGCACAGTTCACCTCTGAATTCGGGAGGTGCACACCCAGCTTCAGAGGAGCAATGACGCTGCTGAATAGAGTATGGGTTAGAAGGCATGGGGAACATGACGGGGTCCATTTAAGGATATAATGACAAAGTCTAGTACAAATATCAATGCTTCTTCTCTGATTTGATTCCATTATAGCTTGTGATCTTTTTGTTTTCTTTAGATTGAGAGAGAATATGAAGTACAGAAGGCTTTATTTTCCACTGGATTTCCTGTGCCGAGGCCCTTACTTTACTGTAAAGATGTGTCTGTTATAGGTACAGAATTCTATGTGATGGCGCATGTGCAGGTTAGTGTCTCTCTTTAATGTATAACAAACATGTCCAAATCAAAGCACTCAGGTGAGAGCGGTCTCTGCTTTTTTGTAAGTTCAGCTTTCTCTTTTGTTGAGCCCCCCCCCCCACCTCCATAAGAACCTACTATTCTTGAGGTCTCTCTGGAAATCCGTAACGAATGTCATTTGGTCGACAGCTACAAATATTGACTCCTTCATACAAAAGTATGCTCCTCTGTGCCAAGAGTGCTGGATTTTTTTGAGGAGTTTCTGTGTTGGAAAACATCCTAACCTAATCTTCTCTTCATCTGCCAGGAAGAGCCTCCATACACATTAGATGGTCAGCCAATGCTGCCAAGAGACTACTGGAGCCAGGGATGATCTTGAGAGGTCAGGGGGTCACTAATTCCACATTATCCCATAATAAATATGGGTGATTTTTAAAGAGACTAGCTGAATATGGAGTCTTGGGCTATGTTCACAGTGGATGTTTCTGATCCATTTTTGGTGCTGTATATTTTTTTTTCCTTAAATGACACCAAAAAACGGATCAGTCAGAACGTGTGCCAGCAAAGTGAATGGATTTCCATATTGTTGTGCAGACATCAGCGTTTTTTACTGCTGCGTTAGTGATGCATAAAAGCGCATTCAGAAAATAATGAGTAGGTCAGTTTGTGTGGGGTTTTTCTGGTGCACTTTCCACATCACTAAAATCCAATCGCTTACCCTCCCCAGTGATCCCACAGTGATCCCCAGTAATGTCTGCCTTCTGGGCATCAATATGACCTGGCAGTATTCGGTACAGTACTTCCAGGACCTGGCATTATGTGACTTAGTCACATGGGGCACAGGTCCTGTAACTCCATACCCTACTACCCACTGGTCATGCTGATACCTGGAAGGCAGATATCACTGGAGCTCACTGTGGGGTCACCAAGGAGGGTAAGAGTGTGTGTCTCTATCTGTGTCCCCTGAAAACGGAACAAAAAAGCAGCATAAATGGATGCATTTGTGATGCTACAGAAACTGCACCAAAAATGTATCAATAATAAACGTAGCACAAACGCCCTGTCTGAATTCAGCCTTACAAGCAATGCTCCAAAGAGGAAAAGTATAGCAGGAGATCTTATTTTACAGTTTCTTTTGTTTCCAGTCCCATATTTGTGGTAGTCAGAATGCCACCGTCAAATGTGATTTCCAATACAAAGTAATCTTCATTGCTGACAATGTTTACCAGCGGTGTGTAATGTCTGGTTAGGATTCACCTCTACTAGCTGGTTCGGCTGGTCATCACACCATCACAAGTATGTTACATGCTTACTGTACTTGCTGTCACATGTCAACTTTATTCTCACCCACTTCTCTCAATGCTCTATAGCAGTGATGGCGAACCTTTCAGAGGCCGAGTGCCCAAACTGCAACCCAAAACCATATTATTTATGGCGAAGTGTCAACACGGTAATTTAACCTAAATTACAGCAGTGGTTATCACAAGCGCTGCACGGGAGGAGAGCCAGCAGATGCCAGCTCTCTTCCCTGTGCAGTGCTTGTAGTCCTAAAACCCTGATGATTAATTAAATTATTTTAACAATTAATTGATTTGAAACTTATCTTTGCAGTCTTCTCTTCTCTTCAGCAGTGGTCAGACAGCTCATGTGTACTGCACATTGAAGCTGAGCCGCTCCCACTGCCCTTTCCAGACACAGCAGGGGGATTGACCTGTATGAAAAACGAAGAATATTAGACAGATAGGAGATAGATTTTATCATGGTATGCAAGCGAATTTCATACTGAAATCCTGGTCCCTATCTTGTAGTAAAATCTCCATACTAACACTATCCTTGCATTTAGGTGCTCCATCCTGACCCTCTCCTTGCATTTAGGTGCTCCATCCTGACCCTCTCCTTGTAACTATGTGCTCCATCCTGACCTTCTCCTTGTAGTAATGTGTTCCATCCTGACCTTCTCCTTGATGTAATGTGCTCCATCCTGACCCCCTCCTTGTAACTATGTGCTCCAACCTGACCCTCTCCTTGTAGCTATGTGCTCCATCCTGACCCTCTCCTTGTAACTATGTGCTCCATCCTGACCCTCTGCTTGTAGTAACGTGCTCCATCCTGACCTTCTCCTTGTAGTAATGTGTTCCATCCTGACCTTCTCCTTGTAGTAATGTGTTCCATCGTGACCTTCTCCTTGATGTAATGTGCTCCATCCTGACCCCCTCCTTGTAACTATGTGCTCCATCCTGACCCTCTCCTTGTAGCTATGTGCTCCATCCTGATATTCTCCTTGAAGTAATGTGCTCCATCCTGACTTTCTCCTTGTAGTTATGTGCTCCGTCCTGACCCCCTCCTTGTAGTAATGTGCTCCATCCTGACCCTCTCCTTGTAATAAAGTGCTCCATCCTGACCCTCTCCTTGTAGTAATGTGCTTCATCCTGACCCTCTTCTTGTAGCTATGTGCTCCATCCTGACCCTCTCCTTGTAGCTATGTGCTCCATCCTGACCCTCTCCTTGTAATAATGTGCTCCATCCTGACCCTCTCCTTGTAATAATGTGCTCCATCCTGACCCTCTCCTTGTAGTAATGTGCTCCATCCTGACCCTCTCCTTGCAGTTAGGTGCTTCATCCTGACCCTCTCCTTGTAGTAATGTGCTTCATCCTGACCCTCTCCGTGTAGTAATGTGCTCCATCCTGACCCCCTCCTTGTAGTTACAGTATATGCTCTATCCTGATCCTCTCCTTATAGTTTAGTGCTCCATCCTGACCCTCTCTTGGCAGTAATGTCCCTATCCTGACCCCCTTCTTGTAGTATTGTCTCCAGCCTTATCCCCTTGTACTATGCTCGATCCCTGTCCCCTTACGGTAATGTCCCCATCCTGTCCCCATCATGTAGTAATGCCCCATCCTGAAGTAATGCCCTCTTTGTAATAAAGCCACAATCATGTCCCCTCCTTGTAATAATGCCGCCATCACCCCTTTATGTAATAATGCCACCATCATGCCCCCTCGTAATGCCACCATCATGCCCCCTCCTTGTAATAATACCACCATCATACCCTCTCCTTGTAATAATGCCACCATCATGCCCTCTCCTTCTATTAATGTCACCATCATGCCCCCTCCTTCTACTTATGTCACCATCATGCCCCCTCCCCTCCTAATATGTCACATCATGCCCCCTCTCTACTTATGTCACCATCATGCCCCCTCCTTCCTAATAATGTCATCATCATGCCCCCTCCTCCTGATAATGTCACCATTATGCCCCCTCCTAATGTCCTCTCTATAATGTCACCATTTATGCCCCCTCCTAATAAAGTCACCACATGACACTCCTTATTAATGTCACCATCATGCCCTCTCCTCCTATTAAAGTCACCATCATGCACCTCCTATTAATGTCACCATCATGCACTCTCCTCCTATTAATGTCACCATCATGCACCCTCCTATTAATGTCACCATCATGCACTCTCCTCCTATTAATGTCACCATCATGCACCCTCCTGTTAATGTCACCATCATCCCCTCCTGTTAATGTCACCATCATCGCCCTCCTGTTAATGTCGCCATCATCCCCCTCCTGTTAATGTCACCATCTGCCCCTCCTGTTAATGTCACCAATCTGCCCCCTCCTGTTAATGTCACCATTCTGCCCCCTCCTGTTAATGTCACCAATCTGCCCCCTCCTGTTAATGTCACCAATCTGCCCCCTCCTGTTAATGTCACCAATCTGCCCCCTCCTGTTAATGTCACCAATCTGCCCCCTCCTGTTAATGTCACCATTCTGCCCCCTCCTGTTAATGTCACCAATCTGCCCCCTCCTGTTAATGTCACCAATCTGCCCCCTCCTGTTAATGTCACCATTCTGCCCCCTCCTGTTAATGTCACCAATCTGCCCCCTCCTGTTAATGTCACCATTCTGCCCCCTCCTGTTAATGTCACCATTCTGCCCCCTCCTGTTAATGTCACCAATCTGCCCCCTCCTGTTAATGTCACCAATCTGCCCCCTCCTGTTAATGTCACCAATCTGCCCCCTCCTGTTAATGTCACCAATCTGCCCCCTCCTGTTAATGTCACCATTCTGCCCCCTCCTGTTAATGTCACCAATCTGCCCCCTCCTGTTAATGTCACCATCTGCCCCCTCCTGTTAATGTCACCAATCTGCCCCCTCCTGTTAATGTCACCATTCTGCCCCCTCCTGTTAATGTCACCATATCGCCCTCCTGTTAATGTCGCCATCATCGCCCTCCTGTTAATGTCACCAATCTGCGCCCCTCCTGTTAATGTCACCAATCGCCCCTCCTGTTAATGTCACCAATCTGCCCCCTCCTGTTAATGTCACCATTTTGCCCCCTCCTGTTAATGTCACCAATCTGCCCCCTCCTGTTAATGTCACCATTCTCCCCCTCCTGTTAATGTCACCAATCTGCCACCTTAAATAAAAAAATACAAAATCATACTCACCTTTGTAATCCCGACTCCACGCTGCTCCTCTCCTCCCGTCTTCAGTTCCTGGCGTCACATGACTGAGCGCGTCACATGACTGCGGTCACGTGACGCCAGGCGGAGCTTAGATACAGTGTCAGAGATGCGGAGGAAGGAGAAGCCTTCTCCGATCCGACACAGTTTTGAGGAACAAGGAATCCAAGAAGCTGAGGGAGGAGAGCCACGAAAGGGGTCGGTGCTCTGGAGGGATCCGAGCAGCGGTCAGGGGTTAGCGGGTGCCGTCCGGATCTGTACCGGCATTATGGCGCCGGTAGTTCATAGCGGCAGTGAGAGGCGAGGCCGCGTGCCAGGGGAGACGGCTCTGCGTGCCATCCCTGGCACGCGTGCCATAGGTTCACCATCACTGCTCTATAGTATCTTGAGAAGAACTCTTTGGCACATGAATGCAAATCACAAACGTAGGCGGTTGTCACATGACTTCAAATCAGCTAATAGCGCTGAATCCAAAAATATGTGCCCACCTAGCATTTGTGATGTGCTTTTCCTTGCAGATTTTTTAACATTTACTAGGGAAATCGCATGCCAGCAAAGTCAATGAGAATTCTGAAGTGCTGTGCTCAACTTCAGGTTTTTTCCTTGCAGATTTTGGTGCAGGAAAAAAAAAAGCAACAGGTTCTTTCTGTCTGCAATTTTCCCTGCGTTTTTCTCCTAGATTATATGATAGTGATTTTCAAATTGTCGGTAAGCGGTCAGCATTTTTGACTGGTGCGTTAGGGATGGAATGCGGATACGGTACTAACCGGACCTGTTCATGTGACTCAGCCTGAGAGTCACATGACCAGGTCCTGTAGGCATGATACCCAGAAGTAACTCATCGTGGGATACTGCAGACTTTTGGGAGGGTAATAAAGGTCTGTGTGTCTGTCTGTCTCTGCTGCCCTTTATGGAACAGTACTGTGTTTTTGCTTTGAAATCAAAAGCGCATCACTAAGAAAACTGAGCTAAAAAGCAATACAAACAAATGAAGCATTTGTGATTTTTGCTAAAAATATGATCTGTTTTGGCTGCAGAAACTACACAAAAAACAGATCATCAAAAATGGAGCACTAACGCCGAATGTGAATGAGCCCTCAGTATTCAGTGAGCAGCACTGCTGGCTGAAGGTTTACTTTAAGCCATTTATAGATTTTCTCATTTCTATTAAATACATTCAGCATGATACAGTCAATAAAGCCATGTTTTTTGTGTTATGCAAACAATGCATTAAAGGGGTTTTCCACTCCTTTTTTTACCCCATTTTTTTTGTCTTTTCTCTTTCTAATTATACTTTCTACTACTTGCACTCCTTTGAGTGCATGTCTGCATGGGTCACATTACTCTTCATTGTTATTCAGCCATCAATTCCTGTCTTTTATGTCAATGTGGTACAGCAGCCTACTTCGTTTTAGTGGATATGAGCTGCTGACCTCCATCTTCTCATATAAGAACTGCTGGTTGCTGTGGTGGGTTTCTTATTAGAGGCCTCAATTACACCCAAGACTAATGGTGAAAGCCCAAGTACATTGGCAGAATGTGCAGTGCTGACTGCCCCCAAAAGCTGATGTCGGGGGGAACACAGATGGATCCAGCATTTTGAATTTGAGCATCTGTTCTTATGACACAAAACTTTATAGACCTCTCTGGCAGTAGCACTCTCAAAGAAAACACAGGAGCACCCATCCAAGCCAAGCATTCCTATGACGTCTGTGATTTGGTAACGCTGATGGCCACTTTACACGTCCTGTTATCGGCGTCCAACTCCGATAAAAAGTCATGTGGCTCGTGAGTTGGCCCCGATATCGTTCGTGCGTTGTATGGTATAAATGTCCAATTCGATGCACGAACGATGCCAAAACGATATCGGGGATCAAATGAGCGTGCTCTCCAACGGCCCGATATTGGATGGACGTTGTGGCTGGATCGTGCTGTGTGACAGCCCAACTACGATGTGGAGTGCAACTTCCCCTATCCTCTCCCATGTTAAATAGTCGTTCCTGGGTCGGCCGTACACATCGTGGTGGCGTTGCCTGACGATATCGCGCTGTGTAACATTTCCTATGCGATCTTGGAATTCTGCCCAGAAAAAGCGCGCTCCGGCGGCATTGGATCCAATATCAGACCAACGTTGGGACGTGTAAAGTGGCCATGAGAATAAATGGTTAAAGCGGTTTACCACCTTTTTTTTTTTTTTTTTTAATTATTTTATATTGACCTAATACTCAATTTTGGATTTGTGTTTTAGTACAAATTTTGCACCATTTCTCCATTTTAATGTACTGTAGTTTGAGGCCATAAATTAGCCGAGGAGCTCGGAAAGATTAATAGAATGGTTAAAAATGTTCCTGTTACTTTCAAAATGAGCTCGCTGATGGATTCTCAGGTAATGAGGTTCTCCACTTATTACTGCAGATTTTCTCACACTTCAGTCCATACAATGGCGGCTGGTGGAGGAGAATGTGACCAGACTTGTCTGTCCGCTCCTCCTGTAAGGGTATCGTCACACTTGGCGACGCACCATCGATCCTGACAGCGATACGACCTGTTGGGATCACTGGTGAGATGTCAAACAGTCAGATCTCACCAGCGACGCAACAACGATTTAATGATATGGAGGTGGTTGGGACCCTGTTTCTCAGACCTGTAGTATTGAGATTGTTGGTCATTGTCCCTATCAAACACAGCAATGCATGCTGCCCAGTGGGAGCCCGACGACCAAAAAATGGTCCAGGCAACTCTGACATGACCAGTGATCTCGCAGCAGGGGCCTGGTCGCTGCTAATTGTCACACATAGCAAGATCACTGTTGCGTCACCAAATTTGTGACTTGGCAGCGATCTCGCTAGCGATCTCGTTTAGTGTTACAGGGGCTTTAGTGTGTCTCCTAGGATAACTGATTTTCTATTGGAGGATCTGATGGACAGGTCTGGTCATATATCTTCCACCAACCACCATTATATAGACGGAAATTCAGAGAAACTAAAAAACAAGACTATGCAAAATTTGTAATAAAACCCAATTGCCGACATCACATTTTATTTATTTTAAAGCACAAAAAAAAATTTCCCACTTAAGGGAAAAAAAGTAAACTTTGTCCCCAAAGGTGGCCATTCCCTTTAATGTCTATGGGACTAGCAAAAACAACAGAGTACTTTACTTGGCTGTTTCTTCAGTTCCGTATACTTTATCCAAACCAGGCAAGCTGGACTACTGCAGCATCTAAACTCCTCTATGCAAGCAATGGTCCTCAAAAATCCCATTTTAGTGGTCAGTGAGGCTTCCCAGCTATCAGACACTTGTCACAGAGCTTGTAAATAAATGATATGTGTCCATCTTGGTAAAATAGTTTTAATAGAAGATGTTTATTTGTAGTTCTGACTGTTAGGGCTGGTGCACATGGCCAATTTATTATTATTATTATTATTATTATTATTTTATTTCTCGCCTTGGATTGAGTGGTCTGTGGAAAAAAAATCTGAGACCTGTCCAATTTTTGATCCAATTCTTGGACCAAAATTATCAATTCAAGTCTATGGGTCCATGAAAAACAAATCAGCCAGCACTTGGATTACATCATGCAGTTCGGCTTTCATGGACTCATTGGACTTCTGATTAGAAAGGTGCAAAACTTTTTTTTTTCTGTTTTCTCTGATGTAGAGAAAATGATTGTCTGACCACACCCGTATAATAACACTGGTGCTTTTCTCCCTTTCTGTCTTGGTCAGGGGCGCATATTCCGAGATGTCACACTGTCAGAAGTCAGCCCTGCAGAAAGAGCAGCCTTATATGTGGCTCTAGCGGAAACGCTTGCCAATCTCCATTCATTAAGCATACATGCATTAAATCTTACTGGATATGGAAGAGGAAAAGGTTATTGTCAGCGGCAGGTATTGTGGACTTTATTTTAATAAGAAATGTGTTTTGCGTGGCTGTCATCATAAAATCCTGTGGTGCTTTTTCTTTATGTACAGACAAAAATAGTCTTGTAGAAAAAGTATATAAACTAGCATTCTCCAGAAGCTGTGGGGTTGTCCCATGAAGAGACCTTATCCTCTATCATATGGATAGGTGATACATTTTGGGTAAATGGGGTCTGACCACTGGAACTCGCACCAATCAGTAAAAGGGGATACTTCTTTTCTGTGTTTGACTGACTTCTGATTCATTGGTTCTCCATGGGCTGCTGGAAAATCTAATAGGAGAGTTCGGCAAATCAAAGGGACCCTACAGCTTCATTATGTATGTTCTTTTGATCAGTGCGGGTCCCAGCAGATGGACCCCCCACTTATCCTGTAAATAGGTATGTATTTACAGGTATATTTTACACATGTCTGTAAAGTTGATGCAATAATTTTGCAATATAGCAGTTCCTTTAAAAGGAACCTGTCACCTCGTTTTACCCCTTCCTCCACCACTATCTTTCCCTGCACCTTCCTAGCTGATCCCTAACCATCCCTGTCTTACCTAAACCTGCACTGTAAAAATTAAGAAAATGAGTTCTATACTTACATGTAGTCTTCTTCTGGAGACTGAAAAAGCGGGCTTTGGGACTTTTTTCTGCATGCCCCGCTGGGCATCATCATTCATTCTTCGTTCCTCCTCTATTTTAAATTTGCCACCTTATTTTCTACTGTGAAGAGCGATGTCGGAACGTCCCATCTGGCCCGGTGCATTGTGGGTCTGATCACGTGGTACGGCTCGGCCCGGCGCATGCGCAGTGCGCATGTTAAAGCTGAGCCAGTGACGTCATATGCCCACAATGCATCGGACCAGATGTGATGTTCCGGCCCTGCTCTTCACAGTAGAAAGTGAGGCGGCAAATGCAGAAAACAAGCCCCGAAGCTCACCTTTTCAGTCTCCAGCAGACTACACTCTTTGACAGAAGGCATGTCGCTTATTCATGATATGTAAATAAAAGCTTATAACGTGATGTTAAATTCATCCATTGGTTGTATAAATTGATAAATTGCTCTTTTGAAAGCTCAAATCCTCCGAAATGTGGTTTAGATTAAGAAAATAAATTGGCATCAATGATGAAATATTGATAATTTAATGAACACAGAATGGTCCGATTTTAGCAAGACAAAAGTTTTGTTGCCTGGTCATATAATACACCCAATCCTAGGTTACATCCTCACCTGGGATCCATAAATGATCGGTTAATTATTGGGTGTGTCTAAAAAGAAACCCAGCACCCTAGACCTTCACTTGAACTTCAACATAAGCTCTGACAACATGCCACAAATACACCCTGCGACCACATCCTTGACTATCAAGAGGCTGAAGACCAGATCCACTGCAGAGGTGGCTGGCACCTTTTAATGTGTCTCAGCGTCAAGTACATGCAGGGGGGTGTGAATCTGCCCTTGGCTGCAGCCCCTAGCCACCTCCTTAGTGGCTGGAGCATGTAAGTTTTCGAAGTGTATTATCTCAAGGTACAAGGCTGCTCAAGTGCTGGGGGACCCCTTGCCTGCATGCTGCAGACATGCTGCATCCAGTGCTGTAATTAGATCACCATGCCTGGTTTGGTAACAGGTCCTCTTTAAATTTGGTGTTGGAAAGATCATGGTCTGTGGTTACATTCAGTATGGGGGTGTGCAAAACATTTGCAAGGTGGAAGGCAATATCAATAGCCTAAAATATCAAGAAGTAATAACTACCTCTTATATTTCATATCCTAAAAGGGGTCAAATTCTGCAGCAGGATGGTGCTCCATCTCTACAACAAAGTTCCTCCAGGCAAAAAAGATCAAGGTGCTCAAGGACTGGCCAGACATGGACATCATTGAGCATGTTTGGGGTAGGATGAAAGAGGAAGCTTGGAAGACAAAACCAAAGAATCTAGATGAACTCTGGGAGGCATGTAAGACTGCATTCTTTGCTATTCCTGATGACTTCATTAATAAATTGTATGAATCATTGTTGAACTGCATGGATGCAGTCCTTCAAGCTCATGGATGTCACACAAAATATGACTAATAGCACCACAACTTCATTCACCAATGTTATGCAACATATATTTGTATTTTAAGTTAATTATTTGTTTGAATATCACATTACTTTCTGTGGGTGACAAAACTTTTGTCTTGCCAAAATCTGACCATTCTATATTCATTAAATGATCAATATTTCAGCATTGATGCCAATTTATTTTCTTAACCTAAACCACATTTGGGAGGGTTTCAGCTTTCAAAAGAGTAATTTATAAAACCAATGGATGAATTTAACATCAGGTTATAAGCTTTTATTTACATAACATGGATAAGCGACATAACTTCTGTCAGGGAGTGTACATGTAAGTATATAACTCATTTTCTTAATCTTTATAGTGCAGGGTTAGGTGAGACAGGAATGGTTAGGGGTCAGCTAGGAAGGTGCAGGGACAGGTAGTGGTAGCAGAGGGGGGTAAAACGAGGTGACTGGTTCCCTTTATAGGTTTTTTTTTTTTTCCCCTCATTGCTAAGATATGTCATCACATTATTATAGTGGATGCTTGACCTTTAGGGCCCTACCGTTCCTTAGAATACACCCTTTATCAAGTGATGTGTATTTGTTATTTTTTTTCCTATGTTTGGTATCAGTTGTTGTATAGTAGCACTGCATCCCCTTTATTCTCAGGATTGGTATTAGTCTTGGGCTACATTCGCACACACTGTCTTTAATCCGTTTTTTTTCATCCATTTTTTCAGGGCACTGCACAAAACTGATCACTCAAATGAAATCCCTGCAAAGTTAATAGGTTTTCACCATTCAGACAGGGAATTTGTTGAATTATCCGTTTTTTTCCAGGAAAAGTGATCAGTCAAAGAAAAGGGCATGGTAGTTTCTGTGGAGTTTTCTCCTGTGTTTTTCCCATAGGGTACCATTCTGAATGGAGGAAAAAAAATGCATAAAAAAATGCACGTGTTTTTTTTTTTTTTTTTGTAAAAGTTGATCAGTTTTGCAAAATAAAAAACAGATAAACTGTGCATAAACAGTGTGTGTGAATGTAGCCTAAAGCTCCCGTCACACACAACGACGCACCAGTGATCCCGACAACGATACGACCTGGTAGGGATCGCTGGTGTGGCACTTTGGGGTCGCTGGTGAGATGTCAAACAGTCAGATCTCGCCAACGACTTCAGCAACGATCCGGAATGATAGAGGTCGTTGGGAATTGTCACTCTCTGGTGTAGTATTGAGATCGTTGGTCGTTGTCCCTTTCAAACACAGCGATGCAACGTTCACAGCGAGAGCGCAACGACCAAAAAATGACCCAGAGCACTTTGTAAAGATCAGCAATCTCACAGCAGGGGCCTGATCGCTGCTAAGTGTCACACATAACGAGATCATTAGCGAGATAGCTGTTACATCACAAAACCTGTAACGTTACAACGATCTCACTACCGATCTCGTTATGTGTGACAGGGCTTAAGAGGTCGGACTACCACTGCATAGTGTCTGCATGTCATATGATCGGTTTACACACTGGTGGCACAATACGACAGGTTTACCAATCAACGTTGTTTGACTGCAGACCAAAGCAAACTATGCACACAGTGATTATATAGTGGAAGATTTTATTGTTTTCCTGTGCGCATATCCTATTTCTTGTCGGCTTGATTTCTTTGTACACTTGACAATCCCCTGCCAAGAACAATTATCTTTTCTTGCGCAATAAGTGCAATTTTGTTTGTTGCTTGGGTATAAAAAAGCAAGATAATATTGTAATGAGAGGTTTTAATAACACTTCTTCAGGATTATCTTGCAGTGTAAATGCCCCTTTAGGGACCTACCATCCCCATTAATGAGATTGGGGGAAAACCTTCCTATTGTGGCATACAGCAGCTGATAAGGATGTTAAGATTTTTGACAAAAGGACTTAATCTAATACCTGGATTTATAAGGCTATGAAACAAAATAGGTGGGCTGGCACAGTTATGTGATCCACCAGTCACACGTAATGAAATATATACAAGAAGAACAAAGCAAGAAACGTGTATACAAGATCAGGATCTAGAACCACTCAATTTAGTGCAAAAATATATAATTTTATTTAATCATTCAAAATATATGTATCACAAAAAACCAAGACACCACAAACAATTAAAAACAATTAAAAAGGTGAAAAACACCATAACGTATTATCCAGACACGTATAGATACTGATCAATATCAGAAATCAATGATAAATTCTGCAACCATCAGTTATTAATAATGGAGCCCATTTTTTGACCTGCAGACCATAGATTTGAATGGCAAAGTGTAACCAGATCATAGAAATCAACAGTATAACTTCACAGATAGTCAAATGCATGAAATGCTTTATATGATGAATATATATATCAAACATATACTCCAATCAATAGGGACCACAAGCATGCCGTCATCTCCCGCACCTATAGAGCCCTTCTGGATAATTTAAATCCGGTCTTCTAGAATGTGGGTAACGTATACTGTTCCCAAATATGTGGCCGCCTTAAATTAGCTGTGGGCTCCAATTAGTGTAACCTGAGTGTAACCTCACCCTATCTGTGGTTCCTTTCAAACCACATGTTATATTATAATTCTAAGACATTGCAATTTCACGGTATTATAAAGGGAAATAGCTGGTCCCTATTGATTGGAGTATATGTTTGATCTATATATTCATCATATAAAGCATTTGACTGTGACGTTGTAGTGTTGACTTCTATGGTCTGGTTACACTTTGCCATTCAAATCTATGGTCTGCAGGTCAAAAAATGGGCTCCATTATTAATAACTGATGGTTGCAGAATTTATCATTGATTTCTGATATTGATCAGTAGATCTATACGTGTCTGGATAATACGTTATGGTGTTTTTCACCTTTTTAATTGTTTGTGGTATCTTGGTTTTTTGTGATACATATATTTTGAATGATTTAAATAAAATTATCTATTTTTGCACTAAACTGAGTAGTTCTAGATCCCGATCTTGTATACACGTTTCTTGCTGTGTTCTTCTTGGATTTATAAGGCTGGTTTCTTCCATCCAATTTTTTGGGATCCGATTTGTGTCCGAAAAAATCGGATCCCACAAAATCGAATGGCAATTAGGCCAAATCCGATCCGATCTGTGGTCTTTAACATGGGGTGCCTATGATCACGGGTCTGAGGAAACAGCCGATTGTTCCTCTGACTCGATTTTAGTGTACTGAGCATGCTCAGTACACTAAAATTGCTCCTAACCCTCTAATTTCACTTCTGCAATATATAATATACATTGTAGAAGTGAAATTAAGTAAAAGAAAAAGTTAAAAATAAAAAATCAGTATTCTCACCTAGCCGCGATCCACCGCTGCCTCCAGCAAGGTCCGGGTGCTTGCAGGACCTACGGTGATGTCTCAACCCGGCAGTGTCATCTGGTCACATGACCGCAGTTACCGCAGTAACTGCGGTCATGTGACCCGATTAGCTGATCGGCTTGTGACGTCACCACAGGTCCTGCAAGCACCCGGACCTTGCTGGAGGCAGCGGTGGATCGCGGATAGGTGAGAATACAGATTTTTTATTTTTAACGCTTTCTTTTATACTATATTTCACTTCCGCAATGTATATTATACATTGCGGAAGTGAAAGTGCAACAGCAACATCTTCACGTCTTGTAGTGTGAATTCTAGTTAAGCCATCAATTCACCACCTTTCCATTCATGACAAAAAACTTTAATATTATAACTTTGGCTCATCTTTAGCAGAGTTCCCCCATATTTCCCTTGTATAATTGTCCTTTTGTAACATCTCTTAAGGCCCTGTCACACATAACGAGATCGCTAACGAGATCGTTGTAACGTCACAGATTTTGTGACATAACGATCCCGCTAACGATGTCGTTCTGTGTGACACGTACCAATGATCTGGTCTCTGCTGTGAGATCGTTGATCGTTACACACTGCTCTGGGTCATTTCTATGTCGTTGGTCTCCCGCTGGGAGCGCTACATCGTTGTGTTTGAAAGGGACAATGACCAAGGATCTCAATGCTACGCTATGGAGTGACAATTCCCAACGACCTCGGTATAATTCTGGATCATTGCTGAAATCATTGGTGATATAGCTGGTGAGATACCTGTTTGACATCTTGCCAGCGATGTGAAAACCAGACACCAGCGCTCCCGGCCAGGTCGTATCGTTATCGGTATCGCTGGTGCATCGTTATGTGTGACTAGGGCCTTTAAATGTTGAGCTTTTGTCTCAGTAATTCATTTGTATACCTGCCTGTACTCTGAAATCTTGCAAATATAATTTTCCTTGTTAGCCAATCAAGGTACCCCTCCTAGAATACTTTTGTCTTGTTTTGGACTTAAAAGTATTTGCATAGGTTTTTCTGGCTAACACATTACCACAATAGATATTTTTTTTATTGTACCTCATACTTTACAGAGGTTAATAGTGATATACTGGTGCTGAAGTTCCTTAACTAATAAGGCCATATGCAGGCACTGCGTTTTTTATTTGTTTTTGGGCTGTTTTAGGTGAAATCTGCACCAAAAGCAGATCAAGTTATTCTGTCTGAGTCTGAGATTTTAGAAATATTGTGCCAACGTCTGTGTTTTTGACTAATCCGTTTTTGGTGCAGAAAACTCATCCAGAAAAAGAATGAGTACTTAAATGTAATCTGTTTTTCTCCAGCGTTTTTCAGCCCTCCAGTTATATACTTCATTACAAAATATGTGACTGTCAAAATGTGCCAAAAACTAATAAAAAAAAAAAAACATGATACGTTTTTGACTTTTTTTCCATCGCCATAACAACACCACCTGAGAGGTTCCGCCCATCCAGGACGGGAAACTCCTGAAATCAAAAGGGCGGCACCTCCTCTCTGCCTCAGTTTGGTTTCCTGTCCTGGAGAGGGAAACCTCTGAACTGCTGCAACAGATCCTTGTTCCCTGGTCCTGACCTGTGGGCTGGAAGAGCGACTTACCTGGCCGTGGCCTCAGATCTTTGGTCCAGATGCGCTCTCCAGGGTACCCCCTTGCAGTGGCGGGTGCGAGGCCTGGCAGGGGACCAGAAGAGGTAGTTCCTCAGCCCCAGCGTTGTCTCTGGCAGCGCGCATGCACGGCTCCTGCCCTGTCACACTGTGCACCCAGGTGAAGATCATAAGCCGATCCCTGCGTTCAAAATTTGCGCTCCCAGGCTACTTCCGGTTTTGGACCAGAAAACCGGACGTGACGTCACTGCCACATGCTCACTCAATTCCAAGATGGTGGCGCCCATGAAACGCCGGGTCCCGGTCCAGGAGGGTATATAAGAGGGCGGTGGAGCGGCAGTTCAGCGTCCTGTACTCCCAGGTATGGCAGACAAACAGGGCTCACTGCAAACTATGCAGGGAAAAGACACAGCCTTAGGTCACCATTCCGGGGGATGGGGATGGTTTCCAATCCAGCCAGTGTTCTGGGACTCCAGCTGGTGACCCCAGACAGCCTCCGAAACCAGTACTGCAGTTCTCCACAGGGTGAATACTGTGTGTCAAAGCTGCCTCTAATGGGTCCTTATCTAACTCTTTTTTTCCAGGATGCAAAAAAGGTTTCTAAAAAGAAGCATAAGGAATGTGGTGTTTGTAAGGGCCAAGTCACACACACAGATATCTGTGCAGATATTGTTCGCAGATCTCTGGTTGCAGTGAAATCATGGACACATTGGTCCATTATGTGGCCGTGTACAAATGGAACAATGTGTCCATGATTTCACTGCAACCTGAGATCTGCGAACAATATCTTCACAGATATCTGTGTGTGTAACGTGGCCCTAAGGAATCTCTTCCGCATGATTACACATAAGGCTACTTTCACATTATGATTTTGAAGGGAGCCGATGCTGTCCGATAAATTCGGACAGCATCGCCTCCCTTCTGATGCCTGGAATCGGATGCCAAATAGGCATCCGATTCCGGCATAAAATCGTAGCCTCCGGGCAAAAAAAAAAAAAAGTTTATGCTCACCTCCCCCCGAGCCACCGCCGTCTTCATGCAGGCTCCCGGTGGCTCCCGCAGGCTCCCGGTGTCTGCAGAGGTCTTCTTCTGCTGTATAGGACCTGCGGTGATGTCAGTCACGTCCTTCCTCCTTCTCCACCGCCGCCATTAAGCCTCAGCACGTGGAGCCCTGCGCCTCAACCGCCCTGGGGGACACAGGATCCGGTCGGCCTGTTCACAGGAGCGGCGCTGGTGCTGGTAAGACCTCTGCAGAGATCTCTCTGCAGAGGTTCTCTGTCAGTCTCCTCCACATCCCCTCCTGCAGCAGACACTGATTAATACACAGTGACCCTATTAAGCCCCTCCCCTAAGGGCCCAGGCACCTAGCTGGACAGCTAGAGTTCCTGCTTACACAGGGGACACCTGGTTTACCTCCTATTTCTCAAGTAGCTCATACCACAATGTCTGGCAATAGGAGTAAGAAAAGCTCCAAGGCAGCCAGCACTTACTATGCTACCTGCACTGCTTGTAAGGCTGACCTTCCTGCAGGGTGCACCTCACCACATTGTGAGAGCTGCACGCAGGCTGCAGATACCGAGACCCCCACTACCCGGCTTCTACTAGTGCCCCTGACCCTACCCCTGCGTGGGCCACAGTTATGTCTCAGAATATGACGCAGTCCATTGACAGATTGTCTGCCACACTGCTGCAGTTTATGCAAGCCCACTGCTGCAGTTTATGCAAGCCCGTTCGCCACCTGAACCCGCTGTTCAGGCCTCTGCGTCTCAGCCAGAAGTGTCAGAACCGCGACAAACTGCCGACCCTGCCCCGTCAGTTTCTGACTCTGGGCGTAAGAGACCATCTCCAGGATCCCCTGCGGGCCCTGCAGCCTCGCCAACCCGCAGGCGTCAAGAAGACTTGCAGGAGTCCGAAGGTCTCTGTACTTCGGACTCAGAGGGTCACTTAGATGAGTCCCTAGACCTAGATGCGACCGATACGGTGGCGCTGGTTGAGGATTTGATTACTTCCATCAACCAGGTTCTGGAAGTGTCTGACCCTCCGGCTGATGCTCCGGAGCATAAGGTGTCCTTTAAAAGGGCCAAGAGGGGCGTGGCCTGACCATGGCTGAGTGAAGACGTGTCTTTGCTGAGCTCTGCAGACCCGGGACTCTATTACCCAGCTTTTACCCACCACCGGCCCTAATATGTCCAGGAGAAAGAAGGTGGATGACTCCGCATCTAATATAGCCCCACAGAAAAGACAGGAGACCCGCGGGGACATCTCCAGGCTGTTCCAGGCTGCAGGAGGCAAAACGGCGCGCTCGCCAGTAATGGCGTCGGGAGCGGCACAGAAGCAGACCCCGCCGCCTCAGCAACCACTGCAGCAGAGGAGCCCGCGGAGCTCGGGTGCTGGGTGCCAGTTCAAGGAGGCGAAACAGAGCAAAGGAGAGCCGGTAAGACGACCAGTGCCCCAGCAGACACAGACAGGCAGCATGCAGGCTGCAGACATGAGAGAGGAAGATGGCGCGGAGTTGGAGAAGCGGGCCCCCTCTGATGAATCCCACATGTTGGTGCCCTCCCCCACACTGCAGAATATCCCTCAGTCTGAGCTACAGGCAATCAGAAACATGATTGCTGCACTCCCATCAAAACTAGATATTGATAATATCGTAGCCTGCATGGAGGCTTCACAGGAGAGAGCGCTTTGCTCTATTAGAGAGGACATTGATATCCTTAAGCAAAAAACTTCTCAAACTGAGGGATCCCTGGTCACCATAGATGACAGAGTCACTGCTTTGGAAAAGGAGATGTCACGATCCCATGCTTATACAGTTGCCTTCATCATACAGTCAGACGATCAGGAAAACAGAGAAAGGCGTAACAATATAAGACTAAAGGGGATTCCTGAGTCTGTGCTGACACCTGAACTTCTAGATACTGTTATAGGCATTTTCAATACAGTCTTGCAGCAGCCTCCTGACTCGACGTTTAAAGTCGACAGGATCCATAGGGTCTCCAGACCAGCACCTATTGATCCATCCAACCCAAGGGATGTTCTGTGTAGGCTGCATAACTATACGGACAAAGACGCCATAGCTAGGGCGGCCTGGCAATATGGCAACGTAGTGCTGGAGGATGCCACCATTAGACTGTTTCCAGACGTTTCCAGTCTTACATTATACCTGAGACGACAACTCCGTCCTTTGCTCCTTAAGGTGAAAGAAGCGGGAGCTACGTATAGATGGGGACATCCCTTTCACTTGATTGTGAGGAAAGAGAAGAGGGTGTTCTACCTGTGGCGGAGAGAGGAACTGGACGATCTTTTTACCTTTCTACGCATCCCGCCCATTCAGATCCCTGACTGGCTTTCATTGGAAGGCCTTCAGAAGTTCACTGCGCTGAGACGTGACCCACAATACATTTCAGGAGACTTACGTGGTAAGAACAAGGAGCCCAGACGTAGCCCTCGACCGTCATCCCAGGGGTCTGGATCCTCAAGTCCGAGACGACAGAGGAGAAGATCCTATGAGGATTTGCCAACATGAGAGATCTGGACACCTCTCCTGGAGCTGATTGAGATGCGTGGGGTGTTTTTTGTTTTGTTTTGTCCGGGTTCTTACCCAGAAAAACTCCAGACGGGTCCGCCGGGCAACACTTGTTATACACAGATAGTGTATTTGGATATGTAACGAATTTACTGACTGTTTGATGTCACTTTATCTTTCTTTTTTGTCTTAATTTTTCCTTGCTGACTTCACATGAAGTCGATGATGTGGAGTGAAGAGATGACCTTGGTGATATATAGGAGTCCTGGGTCTGCGGATCGTAGCTCTTTGGTCAGTTACGGTCCCTACGACTCTCTCTCATTTTCTTTTCCTTTTTCCTGAGAGAGAGTTGATTTGCTGGCTTGACCGGCTTAGACTAGAATAGTCTTTTTCTCACTTTTAGCCTTTATCTTTTATTCTTCTACACCCCCCTCCCCTCTTACCTCCCCCTCTCTCCTGAATCCTTGACCCCTTCTCCCCGGAGGTCCCAGGTCTGTGGAAGTGAAGATGTCACATAGCACCCTATCTGCTATTCAAATTGGCACGCTGAATGTGCAAGGTCAACATGATGCAGGGAAAAGATCTATTTTGTTTAACTATTTGAAAACTAACAAAATACATATTGCTTTTCTTCAGGAGACTCATATGTGTGAGAACAAGCCTTATAAACTATCCAGTCACTGGTTTCCTTCGTCATACCACAGCTTATCTAATAACTCACACTCCTCTGGCTCCAGTATCGTGATATCGAGATCAATACCATGGGAATTTCTGGACTCCTACAGTGGTGAAAACGGAAGACTCCTTATGGTTAAAGGTAAGATCGCCTCCAGAACATATACATTTGCCTCGCTATACCTCCCTAACTCTGGTCAGATTACAATGCTCCTGTAGTTCTTAGAAAAAATTGAGGTCTTCGCAGAGGGAACACTGGTCCTAGGGGGAGATTTCAATGTTACACTCGACCCAGATCTAGACACGTCTCGGGGTAGGTCTAGCCTGTCTAAGGTAGCTATTAGAAGGTTGAACAGAGCGCTTCATGATCATCAATTGCTAGATGCTTGGCGGCTTTTGTTCCCTACCTCTAAAGATTACACCTTCTACTCACCTATACATGATGTGTACTCTAGACTTGACTTCTTTCTTCTAAGACAGTCTGATCTGACACCGCTAATAGATGCTTCTATTGAACCGATTTCCTTTTCAGACCATGCCTTGGTCAAGGTTTCCCTTATGCTCCACTCCCCGATTCCAAGACAGTGGCAATGGAGGCTAAACGCGTCTTTATTAGACGACACAGTAGTCCTGGCAGACGTGGCTAAAACACTGAAGGACTACTTTGATATGAACATTTCTGCAGACGTGACACCTGGGGGGGTGTGGGAGGCTCACAAGTGTGTAGTTCGAGGTACTTTAATACAACATGGAGCCCGATTAAAAAAAAATAGAGGTGCTGAAATCCAGGATCTTATGACTAAACTGAGAGATCTTGAAACTAGGCATAAACGTCACTCCTTCCCCGATTTGAAGAGAGAACTATTAGATGTTAGAGAGAAGCTACGCACTACCGTACTATATAAGGCAAAAGGAGTTTTTACTAGATGCCGTAGACATTTTTATGAATACGGCAATAAGTCCGGTAGAGCTTTGGCAAGGGCCTCTAGAATCTGCAGAGCCACTACATACGTCCCTGAGATGTCACACCCTGGCACCTCGAAACGCTCAAAGTTTCCCCAAGATATCGCTGAGGCATTCAAACATTATTATACCGCTTTATACGATATCCTTGTTGAACGTGGATATTAAGCTCTTTGCTAAAATTCTAGCGGCAAGACTCTCCCCGTTCATTCCGGACTTGATTCACCCGGACCAGACGGGATTTGTCACGGGTCGTGAGGCCAGGGACAACACCACTAAAGCCATAGACTTAATTTATACAGCCAAGATATCTAAAACACTGTTGATGTTGTTATCTACAGATGCAGAAAAAGCATTTGATCGCGTTCATTGGACTTTTGGACTTTTATTAAAGAGACATTGTCTCACATAGGTTTGGGAGCTAAGATGCTTGGCTGGGTGTTGTCTCTGTACTCCGTCCCGTCGGCAAGAGTGAGGGTCAATGGGATCCTCTCGGAGTCATTTGATATTAACAATGGCACGCGACAGGGATGCCCGTTGTCCCCACTAATTTTTATTATGACTCTGGAGCCTTTACTGCGTCGTGTCCGGATGAATAGGGATATTTCAGGCATGCAGGTAAAATCGGGTGTATATAAAATTGCGGCATATGCAGACGATCTCCTGTTCTTCTTAACAAATCCAGAGATTTCTCTTCCCATCTTATTGAAAGAATTAGAGACGTATAATACTCTCTCCAACTTTAAAATAAACAGATCAAAATCTGAGGCACTAAACGTGTCGCTTCCCCCGAACCAAATAAATAGAATACAGAACGCCTTTCCATTTCATTGGTCTCTTAAAAATCTCCGTTACTTAGGGGTACAGATTACTCCAGATGTTCAAGATCTGTATAGTGCAAATTTTCCATCACTCCTGCGGTCAATTAAAGCAGATTGTGAGAGATGGCTATTGTCTACTTTCACATGGTCTGGTAGATGCCAGCTTTTTAAAATGAATATTCTTCCAAGGATATTATATTACCTACAGACATTACCTATTACCATTCCACTATCCTTTTTTACGACAATTGCACGATTGCAGACGAAATTCATCTGGAGTAATTCGAAACCACGTCTAGCGAGATCAATCCTGCATAGACGGAAAAAAGATGGAGGAGTAAATCTACCAAATATCAAATTATACCATATAGCCTCCCACCTCACGCGGGTAATAGATTGGTGTAGACAGGGTGCAAACAAATTGTGGGTACAAATCGAACAAGATTCTACTTCTTTCAGACTTCAAACATTACCCTGGGTGTCACTTCGGAAAGAAGAAGCATTGTATGATCACCCGACAATCGGGCCCACTCTCAAGATTTGTGATCACACATTAGTTAGATCTTTAATGATTCCATGTGCCTCTGTCTTGAGTCCGATCCTTAGTCACCCGGACTTTAAACCAAGTCTGGATGACCCGGTGTTCCAACGATGGATTAAGGCGGGGCTGGATAGGATTGAAAAATGGAGTGAGGGAGAAACATGGCCAACCATCGAACAACTTAATTCAATTACGTACCCGACGGCTTTGGGTTTCTGGAGATGTGTACAACTTGTGCATTACCTTCATGGACTTCCTCCTAAGAGGTCATATATACGGCCTAAGACGCTGTTTGAATCCCTATGCTCTACCACAGTTGACTGCAGGCATGCCTTATCACAGACATACGCGTGTTTGATATCTCCTCCGGACCTCCCGACTCCCCATTTTATGCTGCGATGGGAGACTGATTTAGGTCTCAAACTGTCAACAGAACAGAGAGCTGCTATCTATACTTTAGCTCACTCTACTTCAATAAGCTCAAAACTGCAGGAAGCAAATTATAAATTACTGACGAGATGGTACAGAGTCCCAACTCATTTGCATAGACTCTTTCCTTCCATAGACCCGAAGTGTTGGAGGTGTGGCGGGGCGGATGGTACACTACTTCATGTGTTTTGGGAATGTGCGAAGCTCCAACCATTTTGGACAGAGGTGATAAGGATCATAAGGCAAGTTACGGGATTCTCGGATGACCTAGGTCCGGGCCTCTTCATGTTACACCGCTGTGGGATTCCTCCAAATAAATACAAACATACACTGCTGAGGTTTTTAGTCATGGCAGCGAGATCTTGCATCCCGATGCTCTGGAAAAAGGAGACGTGTCCTTCTGTGACTATGTGGATAGAGAAGGTGAATGACCTCATGCATCTCGAGGATCTGACATCAGCTATACATGACTCATATGAGAAGTTTAGAAACACGTGGTTTAACTGGATGACTTTCCAACAATCCGAAATTGTATAAAACTCACAGAGGTTCACGGGGAACTGACTCCTAGAGCCTGGAGGGATAGGAGATGCGATGGAGAGTTTCTCTGGTTTCACTGGAGCCGGAAACTTCCTGGGAACCCTACCTTTCCCTTCCTTTCCGCCCTCCCCCTAATCCCTCCCCCCTATCCTATCCCTGTGCTGGTTTAGACTTTTCTTTCTCTCTTTGCTTTCTATCTTTCTTCTTTACGTTTTATTTCTCTCTATTATTAGGAATGGACGGGTGCCTATGGAGTAGGTAAAGCTTGATATATAACTTTAAATGGCAAACAGCTCTGACATGTTATATCAGATGGGTTGATTCTCTTGCCAGGGTTAGTTCTATTATTGATATAGTAAATTAAACAAGCTCTTCAAGCTTAAAGTATTATCAGTAACCGTCATGCGATTTTATCAAAGAGATGTATATTTGGTATGATCAGTTTTTGTACCTGCAAGATGACTAAAGTTGTAAGTTTGTTTTCCCTTGTCTAACTTTAAAACAAAAATAAAGAATTATAAAAATAAAAGGGCCAAGAGACCACATAAGCATTTCTCAGACCATCCAGAGTTCCAGGAAATTCTCAAAAAACATAGGTTGCACCCTGACAAGAGGTTTGGTAACCGTAAGGCTCTGGAAACACGTTATTCATTCCTACCTAAGGTCACCCAGGATTGGACCGATCCGCCACAGGTGGACCCTCCTATATCTCGTCTCGCTACCAAGACACTTCTGTCCTTACCGAACAGTTCATCCATAAAAGACGCCACTGATCGTCAAGTGGAGCAGATGGCGAAGTCAGTCTTTGAGGTGTCAGGCTCTTCTCTAGGGCCAGCCTTTGCTTCAGTTTGGGCCTCAAAGGCTATTATGTCGAGAGCAAATTCTGAACACACGGCTCTTCGGTCTTTGCTGGTCGATCCAGCCTTGTTAGACCAGGTGGCTCAAATATCGGTTACCTCTGAATATTCAATGCATGCTGCCTTCGATTCAGCTAACTGTGCCGCGGCTGCAGCTTCCAACGCCATAACGATCAGGCGAACCCTCTGGTTGAGAGAGTGGAAGGCAGATGCAGCGTCAAAGTCGCTCACATGTCTTCCATACAATGGTGGCCGCTTATTTGGCGAAAAGCTGGATCAATTGATTTCAGATGCCACTGGGGGTAAAAGTACCTCTCTTCCGCAATGTCAGGTTAAACGACCCTTCATTCGTCGCCAACAAACCCGTTTCTGGTCCTTTCGGAACTCCTTTGGTTGGTCAGTTTCGAAGCCCCTGCCGGCGGGCAGTAGGTCCCCCCTGTAGGGAGCGCACCCAGACAACACGGAAGACTGGTGTAAACTGGCAGTCCCGTTCTCGCCAGTCCAGATCTAAGGGCTCAAAGCCCAGCAGATTCTCTTCTTCCTGACTCCCCCTCCCTCCTTCGGGAGACACTATTCAGGTTGGCGGCCGACTTTCACACAAGTGGGTAAAAACCTTAGAATTCACGGCCCATCCTCCAAATCGTTTTTTCCTGTCAATCTCACCCGCTCACCCGCTCAAGGCTCGCGTCTTCTTTCAGGCGGTAGATTCCCTTTTGAAAGCTGGTGTCCTCATACCAGTGCCGCCAGCCGAACACTTCCAGGGGTTCTACTCAAACCTTTTTGTGGTACCCAAAAAAGGAGGGCCGGTTCGTCCCATTCTAGATCTAAAACAGTTGAACTCCTTCGTAAAGGTTCGGCATTTCCGCATGGAGTTTGTGTTCTCCATCATAGCGTCCATGGAGAAGGACGAATTTCTCGCGTCCATTGACATACAGGATGCTTACCTCCATATCCCAATCCCGACAATTCACCAGCGGTTTCTCAGATTCGCCATCGACCAGGACCATTATCAGTTTGTGGCCCTCCCGTTCAGTCTAGCGACGGCTCCCAGGGTGTTCACCAAGGTCATGGCGGCTGTCATGACCATACTGCACACAAGTGGAATGGTAGTCCTGCCATACCTAGACGATTTGCTCATCAAAGCCCCCTCCTTCAGGGAGTGTCAGCAGAGTGTTTCCATCACGGTAGACACTCTGCGTCGGCTAGGCTGGTTGGTGAATCTGCAGAAGTAATCACCAGTCCGTCCCAATCTCTGAAATTCCTCGGGATGCGTTTCGACACCCCCCCAGGGGTCTGGTCCTCCTCCCTCAGGACAAGGCGAAGGCCCTTCGACAGGGAGTCCACAGTCTCCTACGCCCGTTTCCTCAATCGCTTCGATTCGCCATGAGGGTCTTGGGCAGGATGGTTGCCTATATGGAGGTGGTGCCTTTCGCTCAACTTCACCTCAGGCCTCTCCAACGGGCAATTCTGACTTTGTGGAACAGGAACCCTTCTGCCCTGGACAGACTATTCCGATTGTCACCTGCAGCAAGGAGTTCCCTCCATTGGTGGCTCAAACCTCGTTCCCTCACAGGGGGAAGGTCCTTTCTACCGGTTTGCTGGAAGATAGTCACCACCGACGCAAGTCTCAGCGGATGGGGAGCGGTACATCGTCATCACACGGCGCAGAGAACATGCTCCCCAGTGGAGTCATCCAAGCCTATCAACCTTCTGGAGATCCGAGCCATATTTCTAGCTCTGTAGGCCTTTCATTCCATGCTGGCAGGGACACAAGTCCGGATTCAGTCGGACAATGCCACAGCTGTGGCATACATCAACTATCAAGGCGGAACCCGCAGTGTCCAGGCCATGCACGAAGTGCAACACATTCTACACTGGGCAGAATCGACGTTGTCGGCAGTTCATATCCCGGGAGTGGAGAATTGGGAAGCGGATTTTCTCAGTCGCCAGGGCATGGATTCGGGAGAGTGGTCCCTACATCCCGACGTGTTCCAGCAAATATGCCGTCGCTGGGGGACTCCGGACATAGACCTGATGGCATCTCGATTCAACACGAAGGTTCCCATGTTTATAGCCAGATCTCACGACCCGCGATCTCTAGGGGCGGATGCCCTAGTTAAGAACTGGTCACCGTTCCAGCTGCCTTACATCTTCCCTCCTCTGCCTCTCATTTCCAGAGTAGTGCGGAAGATCAAGCAAGAGGGCATTCAAGTCATTCTCATTGCCCCAGACTGGCCCAGATGGGCATGGTACGCCGATCTCATACAGCTCACGGCGGACGTTCCTTGGCGCCTCCCATGTCGTCCCGATCTTCTGTCTCAGGGCCCGTTTTACCACCAGAATTCAGACGCCCTGAATTTGATGGCGTGGCCCTTGAGACCTGGGTACTAACCCAAGCAGGTTTCTCCCCTGCCGTTATTCAGACCATGATCAGAGCACGAAAGTCGGCATCAGCCAAAATTTATCATCGCACCTGGAAAGCTTTCTTCTCATGGTGCTCTTCTTGAGATCAACCCCCTCTTCCCTATTCCTTTCCGCTAGATCTAGGGTTCCTTCAGTCAGGGTTAGAATCTGGTCTCTCCCTAGGTTCCCTTAAGGGTCAGGTTTCAGCTCTTTCAGTACTTTTTCAATGTCGCCTTGCTGTTAAACCGCAGGTTAAAACTTTTCTCCAAGGAGTTAATCGCATTGTCCCTCTGTACAAACGACCTTTAGATGCATGGGACCTTAACTTGGTCCTTACGGCTCTGCAGGAACCTCCCTTTGAACCTTTTCGGGACATCTCTCTCCACTTTCTGGCTCTGAAGGTGGTTTTTCTAGTGGCTATCTCTTCTCTTCGCCGAATGTCAGAACTCTCAGCGCTTTCTTGTAAACGACCCTTCCTGGTGTTCCATCAGGACAAGGTTGTACCTCGTCCGGTGCCGTCATTCCTTCCTAAGGTTGTCTCCTCTTTTCACTTGAACGAGGAAATTTCATTGCCTTCTTTTTGTCCGGGACCAGTTCACAGATTCGAACGAGCCTTGGATACTCTGGATCTCGTCAGGGCTCTTCGCATTTATGGGTCCAGAACTGCACCTTTCCGTAAGTCAGACACTCTGTTCATTCTGACGGAAGGCCCTCGTAAGGGTATGCCAGCTTCCAAGGCTACACTGGCTAGGTGGATTAGATCAGCTATCCAAGAGGCCTACAAAATGAAAAATACTCCTCTTCCAGCAGGGATCAAGGCACATTCTATCCGAGCCGTGGGGGCCTCCTGGGCCATTCGGCACCAAGCCTCGGCTCTCAAATTGTGTAAGGCGGCCACCTGGTCGAGTTTACACACTTTTACCAAGCACTACAGTCCTCATCGGATGCCAGCCTGGGTAGGTGCATCCTTCAGGTGGCAGTTGCCCACCTGTAGGTATTTATCTGTGCCCTGACTTGTTCAGTATCATTAGTTCCATTGTCTTTCCCGCCCAGGGACTGCTTTGGGATGTCCCGCGGTCCTGTGTCCCCCTATGAGGCGAAGGAGAAAAGGAGAATTTTGTGTACTCGCCGTAAATTCCTCTTCTCTTAGCCTCTGATTGGGGGACACAGCACCCACCCTGTTGGCTGTACCGGCCTTGTTACTTGTGGTTTTTGTTACTCTTATATTGTTATACATTGACCTTGCCAGGCTTTTAGTATTGGTTAACCTTGTTAATTCTCCTACTGCTTTAGCACAAAACTGGGGAGGCAGTGCCTGCTCCAGGGTGTATACTGCAGAGGAGGAACCACTGTTACTCTTTTGCAGATTACTTAGTGTCGCCTCCTAGTGGACAGCAGCATAACACCCATGGTCCTGTGTCCCCCAATTAGAGGCTAAGAGAAAAGTAATTTACGGTGAGTACACAAAATTCTCCTTGTTTGTGGGTCTCTCATAGAAAACAAAGCAAACTGATGATCAATGGAAAAAGCCAGAAAAGAAGGCATCTCTCACCTTTTCCATTAAGAAGAGATATCCTTTTGATGCTGAGGCCTCTATTTGTTGGGACACTTGTCCTAAAATAGATGTGACTGTAGCAAAATCTACTAAAACGTCAACCCTGCCATTCAAGGATTTAGACACCCTAAAGGATCAGTTAGATCGAAAAACTGATGGGTGCCTGGGTGCTTACATTAAGCATGTTTAGGATGTCAGCATCAAGTACTTGTGTAGCCCAATCCATGATGATATGGCTGCAGCAGCTGGAATCCTTGATGAAGTATAATGTTCCTAGAAAGGACTTTATTATCCTGTTTATCCCGTGCTCAGGGGGCAGCAGCCTTCCTAGCTGACTTTTTATGCCGATTCCTTTTGATTTGCAGCCAAGTCCACTGCACTTCTGAATTCAGCACGTCGGGCAGTCTAGTTGACCTGGCCAGGTGATGCCCAGTGAAAGTCGAAACTTTGTGCAGTTCCTTGTGAGGGTGTCTTTGTTTTCGTGAAACCTCTAGATGACATTCTGGAAAAGGTGATAAAAAGAAGAATTTTCCTTGCTTCCCTGAATCCACCTTTTAAGGGGCGTTCCTTTAGGAGGAAAAGGTTCTCCCTTTTGAGAAGTCACCGAAGAGATCCCGAGATTCCTGGTCCAAGAGAGATGACAAGAAGTCAAGAACACCTCTGACCATAAGAAGTTCTCCAAATGAAGGGTTGCCCCGTGTGGGGGGAGGAAGACTTTCCTCCTTTCCCCCAACCTGGTCCAGCATAACCACCTGCACCTGGATCCGGAAGATCATTCAAGACGGCTTGAAGCTGGAATTTGCCTTAACCCCTATGGGGTCCCTAATACAACTTGGACCAGCAGTCCCGGCAAACACAGGGCCCTTATTGCAGAAGTGACTTCTCTGTTTCACAAGGGTGTCTTAACGGAAGTACTGGTGATGGAAGGAGACTGGAGGTTATACTCCTCTCTCTTTTCAATCACCAAGCCAGATGGGTCCTACAGGACCATAATCAACCAGAAGCTGAACACTTTTCTTCTACATGAATCTTTCAAGATGGAGTCCATTGCCTCAGCCATAAAGTGTCTGTTTGCAGACTGTCACATCGTACTATTAGACCTCAAAAGGACACATACTACCATGTCCCGATTTATCCATCTCTTCAGAAATACCTCCCGGGTTGCACTGTTCATGGGAGAGGTGCTCAGGCATTTCCAGTTTCAACCCAAATGACCTGTATACACACCTACAAAGGTGCACAGCTAACAAGTGAAACCATATATTATTAAATAAAACATTTTTTTTATTCATTAAAATACTACTACTAAATTAATATTTTAATGAATAAAAAATTGATTTATTTAATATATAGTTTCACTGGTTAGCTGTGCACCTTTGTAGGTGTGTATACAGGTAATTTGGGTTATAATTTCTAGTAGGTGAAACTAGAATTATTTGGACTTTGATTTTAATTTCCAATTTCAAGCCCTTCCATTCAGTTTATCAAGTGCCCCGAGAATCTTCACCTAGATTGTGGCAGAGATGATTGCTCGCCTACATCATCAGGGGGTGTTTTTAGTCCAATATCTAGACGATTTCTTAATAGTGAGACAGTCACCCCCTAGACTGCAGCATCGGCTTTAGAAAGTCAGGACTGTATTGACAAATCTAGGATGGTTGATCAATATGGAGAAATTGAGATTGATCCCCTCAACACGTCAGACCTTCCTGGGACTCATATTGTATTCCCGGTCCCAAGGTTGTTTCCTTCCTCCAGAGAAGCAGCAGAGGGTCATCTCATTAGTGACAGAGACTATAAACAACCCTCAGATGACTCTAAGGAAAGCCATGTCCCTTTTAGGCACCCTAACCTCTTGCATTCGGCAGTCCCTTGGGTTCAACTTCACACGAGACAGCTTCAGTGGGAGGTCCTCCAGAAACAGGTCTGTTTAGCAGACTCTTTAGAGGGGATTATCCATCGTTCTTTAGAGACTGTAGAGTCACTGAGATGGTGGCTTCAAAGGGATCATCTGACGACAGGTATTCCCTGGGCTCTACTAGTATCTGCCATAATAACAACAGACGCAAGCTCAATATGGGGGGGATCACACCTCTGGGAACATGTCTTGCAGGAAAAATGGGTTACAGAACAATCCCACATATCTTCCAACCTCAGGGAACTTTGGGCAATAAGGAAGGCCTTGGAGGGGTTTCTCCCTCTCCTGACAGGGTGACATGTTCAAATACTCTCTGACATCAGCCTTGGTTGCTTATATAAACCACCAGGGGGGCACAAGATCTCCCTCTCTTGACACTCGCGAAGGACATTTTTCAGATAGAGATAAGTGATGAGCCTGGACTATCTGCACTACACATCAGGGGCAGACTTCCTGAGTTGTACTCGGTTAAGGCAGAGGGAATGGAGGCTGGACCCAGTAGTATTCTCTCAGATCTCCGAGAGATGGGAGATCCCCGTAATAGACCTTTTTTTAACACCTGACAAAACAGACAGGTCGCTCAGTTCTGATCCCTAAATCCCAGAGACAGACCCTTTACTGTAGATGCATCCAGATGTCATGGAGCTCCGGCCTACTAAGTGCGTTCCCTCCACCAGTACTGATTCTGACTGTTTTGCAGAAGATTCGGGACGATTGGGCCAGGGTCATCCTGATGGCGCCCTTTTGGCCAAAGAGGTCTGGTTCTATTGGATCTCCAAGATAAACGTATCAGATCCATGGATCCTTCCGGACTCTCCTACACTTCTGTCCCGGGGCCCGATTTGCCATCCTCAGGTGTTGAATCTTCAGCAGACAGCCTGGAATTTGAGCGGGAACTACTGAATAGAGGGTTCTCTGACAATCTGGTGACTACCCTCATGAACAGCAGGAAGCCAGTGAAAACCAGGTTATATGGTAAGGTGTAGAATTTTTTTTTTCTCCTGCTGAGGTGCACTCCCTGCGAGGGAAGTCCCTATTGTTTCAATTCTGGAATTTTTACAGAAGGGATGGGATATGGGGTTGTCTGTTAATACCCTAAAGGTGCAGATTTCTGCCCTGGCGGCCTTATACAACTACAACTTGGCCTCAAACTCATGGGTTTCCAGATTTATTAAATCTTGTCATAGAGCTACCCCGGTTCGTTGCCCTACCCCTCCTCCCTGGGACCTTGGTCTAGTCGGCATCAGCATCGGCTCCCTTCAAAATCGTAATGTGAAAGTAGCCTTATGTGTAATCATGCGGAAGAGATTCCTTAGGGCCACGTTACACACACAGATATCTGTTCAGATATTGATCACAGATCTCTGGTTGCAGTGAAATCATGGACACATTGTTCCATTTTGTGGCTGTGCACAAATGGAACCTTTTGAACCCTTATATGACGCACCCTTGAAAGTTTTGACTTTTAAAGTTGCTCTCTTAGTTGCCCTGACTTCCGATAGATGTATCAGGGATTTACAGGCCCTGTCTTTGTCTCTTCCTAGCACTCAGGTTTTGGAAGATAGTCATTCTTTGTATAGACCCTGCATATTTACCAAAGGTTGCTAAGACATTGCAAAGAACTCAGGAAATTGTCCTCTCCTCCTTTTGTGACAAACCTCCTAACCAAAAGGAGTCGGCCCTACCTACATACACTAGATGTTAGACATGCCCTGCTTCAATACTTAGAGGTCACCAAACAGTTTAGGAGAACCCAGAACTTATTTATTTCCATCCAGGGAGCTTCCAAAGGTAGCAGTGTAATCAAAGGTACTATAGCCAGATGGCTTAGGGACTCTATTGCCTTAGCCTATTCCTCCTCTGGGGTCCCTGTCCCGTCAAGCCTTTATGCACACTCTACCAGAGCAGTGGCCACTTCCTGGGCTGAACAGGCTGATCTACCTTTAGAGCTTATTTGTAGGACTGCTACTCTGTCTTCTCCGAATACCTTTTTCAACCATTACTGGCTTGACTTATCTTCCACTTCTGAGGTGACCTTCGGTAGACGGGTCCTTGAAGCGGTAATCCCTCCCTAAGTTTTCCTTTTCTCTGGAATCACTCAGGTGGGTGCAGTCATGGCGTTGATGGAAAAAGCCTAAATTACTTACCGGTAATGTTTTTTTTTCCGGAGCCATGACGGCACCACCGCTTTCTCCTTCCCTTCTCTTCTTCATAAGTGTTGTTTGCATGTATGGGGTGTTTTGTTGAATTTTTTTCTTTTTGGTTGTGGCATGTAATGATTTTTGGTAGTTCTCTCCTTACTCTGTAACCAACTGAGGCAGAGAGGAGGTGCTGCCCTTTTTTTATTTCAGGTTCCACCCATCCAGGACAGGAAAGCCCTATCTCTCAGGTGGTGCTGTCATGGCTCCGGAAAAAAAAAACATTACCGGTAACTAATTTAGTTTTCTTGCAGAACAAATGCAAATGTGATGCCGAGTATTTTGTACTAAGTACGTAGTGTGGGAACAGGATCTTACACAGTCAACCAACGCCTATTTTCCATTTTCTAGGTTTGCATAGGTAACTGTACCTATTCTACTGTTTGCTGTATTAGTTTCATATTGCGACTAAAACTTTCTCTATATAATTGACAGATCACTACTTGGAAGAAACAATATGAAAGGGCAGCACATAAGGACATACCTGCAATGAACCAACTGGCAGAGTGGTTAATTAACAATGTGCCAAGCAGTGATCATGATGAAACGCTGATCCATGGAGATTTCAGGATCGATAATGTCATTTTCCACCAAACTGAGGTAGGCGGTGTGTCTGTGCTTCTATACTATTCGTTATAATGGGACACATCAGAGTATCGTACTTTGATTGTAGTAGTTAGAAAGTGATCTCCACATTTTTTATATAATATATAATTCTGGATTTTAGCTGTGATGTTGGGGTTGTCCTTTTAGACATCATTCAATACAAAACGAATTCTGTATATAGCTCTGTAAAATTGGGTTTTATGCTTGATTTATGCTCTCTAGTAGAGGAGTAGTAAGATATTTGGGTTCGGATTGCACTAATCGAATACTTTTAACTGTTGCAGTATTCGTCATTAGTAACGAATCCATTGAAAGTCACTTGAATACCAATACTGAAGCAGTTAAAAGTATTAGGTTAGAGTTAGCCGAACTGGAGTATCTTACTACTCACTCATCACTAATGTTGTCCCTTCTGGCCTCCTGTTTGTTGGGAGATGTTGTGCTCCTGATAGTCTAGATTGGTACCATCACTGCCTGCATCTTGTGCTCTCCGATGCTGCGAGCAAAGACTACTTCCTCTACACAGCATCAGCGGAGTGCAGACCCTTGAAGCCGATTTGGATTTAGAGCTAACTGTTCGCTACAGCCATCCTATCAGCTTCAAAGCAATGCTTAGGAGCTGTATTGGAAACACCTTGCAATCACTTCAGGTTTGGCCACTGCTGCCAGACTGCAGCGGAGAACTGTATCCCTGACAAAGGACAGTAAACGGTAAACTAAAAATCCCATTGTCTTTAAGAATGGAGAGGATTTTCAAGAACAAGTAAATGACTAAATTGAATTTTTTATGAGCCATTTTTGTCATTCATTCTAATGAGAATAACCCTTTAAATACTTCTCTCTAGGCCCGTGTAATTGCTGTCCTTGATTGGGAGCTGTCCACTATTGGGCACGCTACGTCAGACTTGGCTTACTTTACCTCGCCATATTTTTGGCCTCGAGGTGTCCAGTTTCTTGGAAACTATAGTAGTAAGACCTTTACTGATGTTGAAGGTGGGTATTTCCAACGAAGGTGCACGTGACATAACGTTTAGATCTGCAATACATGGCTTTGTTTTTTTGGATTGCCATCTGTGTATTTTATACATTCATGTGAACAAACCCTTGGTCACAATATCATGTTATAACAAACAATATCCCCACCTATTGCCCGATTGGATGACCATTTCTTTATCCATAACAAACGATATTTAATCATTTTTATACTTGTATCCTACATGATTATGTATATTTGCTGATTATGAAAACATTCCTAACACATTGCAGATTTCTACTTTGACATTGCTTTACTTCTTAACAAATGTGTTTTCTTTTTTAATGTTGGCTTTAAACAGCAAGTATTTAATACACTGGGTGCCAAATTTTCACCATCATTAATCTCCGCTACATGTAGAGAAAAAAAATAAATCATGTTTTCAGATTGCAATCCATTTGTCTGTGCCACGTCCCCACCTGGACCTGCTTTCTTAATTTCTGCCCCGACCACTAGGCACCACCGTATTCCATCTATGGGTGGTACTAGTGATGCATCCTTGTCCAGACCTGCTCTTTTAATTCCTGCCCCAGTCACTAGGCACCGCCATGTTTGCCATATAGATGGTGCTGATGATAAAGGCATTGTGCCAGAGCTTCCTTCTGTGTCTTCTACCCCTGTAACCAGGCATTGCCGTGTTCACACTGCAGGAGATGCTGGTGTTGGTGGAGAGATCCTTGCAGTGAATTCTGGGGAGCACAGGCTTTGCTCTTCCCCTGGGGTTAGTGTGGCTGGGACCTGTAGTGCTTCACAGCCTGATAGTGTTGGTCTGTGGGCTGTCCAGATACGGTCATTGGTTCCTGAGCCCCTGTCTATGGGGAGGTACCACTGCCTTTATTTTCCTTTGGACATGTCTCACAACTTGCCAGTTATATTTCTGGTTCCCCATTCTAATTAGAGCTTGTTTTCCTATCATATTAGTTTGACCTTGGCTTTCTTCTTTGATTTACCTTTGTGAAATGCTGTAGTTTTTTTTTTTTTTTTTTTAATTTCTCACCAGTTCTGGTTTTTGTATTGGGTTATGTTGTTCACACGTATTTTGTCACTATTTTATTTCATTAATTGTAACCCAAAATCAGGAGTTGTTATACTTTTTTTTTTTTTTCCTCTGATTTGTTCTACTCCTGATTTTTGACTTACAAATAATGATGTAAAATACTGACCAAATTGTGAATGTGACCTTCTACTGCCTTGTGGATTGAGCATCATATGCAGATATTGGACATGTGATTGAACTGTATTCTGTGATCACAGTTCCTATCACCTGCAGAGAAGTAGCAAATGTCCAACCACTTCTGCGGACACCACTCAATGTGTTAGTCAGTTTCTCAGACTCTGTGGTGTAGCCTGAGTTGCAAACTTGCCAACAGTTATTGTATAACTTTATCTGGCAGGGCTAATCCTTTTCCCCCACCCAATGCTCCTGTCCGTATCATAGCAGTGACTTAACTTGCCCTATACAATATTTCCATAATTATTTCTGTCTGGCTCCTCATATGGAGGCTACATGTTCCATGTAAAGAAGGACTTCTCAAAGATCATAAGGTGACATCAGTAGCCTGTCTTCCATTATGTAGTATTAACATGTGATGAAGCACAATTACTAGAACTATGCTTATGCAATAGGAATGCCTAATGAAGCATATCTAATTAAAAGTACCATTTTTAAGTGTTTATACACTTAAATCCATCTTAGATCTTTGTCTTCGATGTCTTAGATCCAAAAGACAGGGTGGACATCCTCTTCTTAATCCAACACCCATTGTAACTCAAATATTGGATCAGAAAGACATGGTGGACAGCAGTGTGTTGTCTCTTCTAATACTGGGGATACTTAAGAGGCTGATGTAAGATCTCACAGCATGAACAGCAGTGTGAGCAGCCTCTTTTTACCCCAACACCTCTTGTAGCGCCAGTATTAGATGAGAAAGACATGGTGGAGAGCAGTGTGTGGTCTCTACTAATACTGCAGATACAAAGGATGCGGAGTTAAGATCTCTTAGGATGGACATCAGTGTGAGCAGCCTCTATTTACCTTAGCACCCCTTGTCTCTCTAGTATTAGATCAGAATATCCACAGAGAGCACTTCCTATTCCACATTAAAAGGAGTTGGATGAGCTTCATACTGCACCAGTCATAAAACATTTTACAACCGGTTTCTGTCAGTGCTGAAAGGCAGTGGCCATTTTAAGTTTATTATTTCCTCCCTAGACAAACAAGTGTCATTTGCTAATTGAAAGCATTTAGGAATTTGTTTTCTAAATACATTTCCTATTAGTTTTTTTTCTAAAAATCCTTTTTAATGCCATGTATGTGCAGATTTGAAAAACAATGGGTCTATCACTATAAACCTATAAAAAGTAACCGCCTCTCAAGTTTGGACAAGGTGGTGACAAAAGGGGGAGATTAATTTTAAATAAAAGGCTCTCTTCATTGTAAAATCATATTAATATATAATATATTTTTTTAAGGAATGCCTGCATTTGATGATCTGGTTTCTATATATAGCCGCTGTCGAGGTGTGCCATCACAAGGGTATGACTGGAATTTTTTTCTTGCCCTTACCTTTTTTAAACTTGCTGGGATAATACAGGTAAATACACCTTTATACATAATACATTATAACCCACTTGCTCAAGCATATGTTATCATTGTCTTGCAAAGTTATTGAGTAATTTCTGTCTCTTTATCTTGTATGACTTCACCTTTATTTCAAAGTTGGAAGCATCTTAAGGTCCTGTCACACGTGTCAATGTCGCCCGCGATATCGCTCATGCATCAGATTATTCGACACTCAGATGACGTAGGAGCGACGTCGTAGCGTGTGACACCGCGATGCGACCAGCGATTTGTCGCTTGATCGCAGATTGCAGGTTCTCGGTCCAGACCATAAACTGGGTGATGATCGCTAAGTTGAGCGTGAGCGTCACTGTGTGTGACATGAGCTTGACACATCGCCGGGTCGTTGGCACCGGATATTGACACGTGTGACATGTAACCGGTGATAATTGCTTGACGATCATGCGTCATCTGAGCGACGGCTAATCTGTGACGCATGAGTGATATCGCGGGCGACATTGACATGTGTGACAGGGCCTTTAGAGTTTCTCCAAGATTGTGATAAAACATCCCCCATTACATATTGCAAACAGCAGCCTGTACAAGCCATGTGTCATGATGGGTTGCAGTCCAAAGAAGGCAAACTCCAGACAAACAATGGGGCTGCAGTTTGATTTATGTGACGGGGCAATCTATGACCTTCTTAGAGAAGTACAAAATGATCTGATATTTTTTTATTATAAAAACATAGCATTTAATCGGTAAGAGTAAAGAGCCAAAACCATTAAATCCTAAAATATGAATCTTGTGGGATGGACCTCCCAGGGCTGTATGGTGTGCAGATGGGAGGGAGAAAAGAGGAGGGCGCAGATACCTGAGGAAGGCTATCTTTTAAACTTTTGAGCCGAAACGCGTTGTCTAGTGCTTTTGTACTTTAATATGAAATAAACCCTGGAAAACTACAATTTTTATTGAATTCTGGAAGCGCTCGTGGATCTACCGGATGTCTTTACTGTGTGACAATATGAATCTTGTGGGTTTTTTTGTTATATATTCTGGATAAGAACAGGGTTCTAATGCGCTGCCGGCAATAACTTAAGGTCCACCATCTGAGTTATGATGTTTATTTGGTCAACACGTTTTAAGTTTCAGCTTCTTCATCAGGGCAACAAACTTTTATTAGCGCATGTACATGGCTTTATTTTTCGTACTATCATCACACTTGGAATTTGGAATGTTCCTATTTTCTAGTTCATCACATGGTAAAATGAATTAAAAACTACAACCATGCAAAAAACAAGCCTTCATATGCCCATGTGGCCTATAAAATAAAAAAGCTTATGGTTCTTGGAAGAAGGAAAGAGGAAAATAAAAAAAAATAGACCTGTCTGCTATGGGTACCATAAAAATATAAGTGTAATATGTTAATATGAATATGTTAATATGAATATTGTAAGTGATCGAATCTGAAGAGATCATGCAAGCGCAAATAAGGTCTTATTTTTATAAATAGGTTATCAAGCGTTTTTATTAAAAAACTCACCTTTTTTGGTTGTGATAGTCGCAGCCTCTATAAACACTTAAAGGGACTCTGTCAAGTCATTTTTCAGTATACTAATTGTACCCTTGGATAGTGGTCAGACCTTTTTAAAACATGTAAAAATCATTACTATACCCTTTTTAGTTTTCTTACTATAAGCATCTTCGCAACCCGCAGGCAGCTAGCTTTAGCAGTAAAAGTAATTGACCAGACTAGTGAATAGTCGGGTTATGAAAATTTTATTTAAATAACCATGCCTACCAATCTGGTATTCTGTCCCTCCCCTCTGTGCTGAAGTCAGTCACAGAAACTCTCAGGCTTCTGCAGGCTCCTTCGAAGGGGAGATATCGTATGTGTATTTACTAAGACACACCTCCTCCCCCTCTTTGCTACTCTGGACTGGGCCTTTCATGGAGAGCCAACCACACAACAGGATACAGACCCAGAGGAGGGAAGTTCAGTGATGTCACTCACTACATGAATATTCATTCCTATGGGAGTTTGCTGCAGAGAATTAAGTGATCAGTCTCTGTGATTGATAGATGGAATAAATATATTTTTTGCAGTTTACAGAGGAAAGGAGGGAAATATGAACAAAAGTAATACAACAATCAAAAGAGCTTCACCAGTTCAATTAGAAAATATCAGTTATATATGGATTTTTGACCTGACATTCCTTTTAAACAGATGCAGCAGACCCAAGTGGAACAGAAATGGATATGGGTAGTAAAAAGGGCATAAATCAGTGCTGCTCTATGGCTAAGTTTAGTGACAGTATCTTCCAGGTTGATGATAAATATTCCTTTTATTGGTCAACGTATTCCAAAGCCTCAACGAGCTTCTTCCTTAAGACACATCATAGCAATATTATAGCATGCTATTATGTGTCCGTAGGAAGAAGCTCGTTGAGGCTTTGAAACACGTTGACCAATAAAGGAATATTATTATCAACCTCGATCATCTGTTAGTAATGTTTGTCATACAGCAGCGGGGGGGGGGTTATGCCCTTTTCATCTCTCCTTATTCGTTTCCAATATGAATATTGCACAGAATTTCACCCTATTGGTTCGGCCCTCAACAACATTCAGTCATTCATGTGGTCCCTCGAGAAGATTAATTGCCCACTTCTGCTGTATGGTCAGGATTGTTCTTTCCTTTGCCTGTAGAAAATATTCTTGGGCAGATCTTGTTCAATGTTCTATATCTTGACTTCCTCTGGTTACATGCATTTATTGGACGGAGTCGATATTTGCACCACTTCACTTTCTTTGAGGATTTTCATGGGATTTCTACACAAACCTCAGTAGTTTTAAGCTATGAAGCTTCATATATCAATACCATTGCAAGATCAGCAAAGTTTACTCAAAACAGTTACATGATTAAAATCAAAATTCAATATAAAATGCTGAAGTGGCGCTTTAAAGACAATGAGCATGGCTTGCACAATCTGTTTATGTAGCTCATTCATTTTTATGGATATTATGAAAACAATATGGCGCATTTGCACTTGACAGTTATGTGGCCCCAGGTTTCCCATGTGCTGTAGAGACTGTATTTAACTACATGCTACACTTTCCTGCTAAGAGGAAGAGCTGCTCCTCCCCCCTTCCCCTCCCCCTTCCCAAAACGGCCCCCTTGTAGCAACTTGTGCTTGTTGTATTTTTATAGAATTTAGTTTGAATTTTTGTTTTCAGGGAATTCATGCAAGATTCCTGCATGGGAACTCTAGTGGAGAAAATGCCAGCATTTTTTCTGATATGGTTCAACCTATGGCTGAGAATGGGTTAAGACTTGCTAAAAGGTAATGAAAGATCTCTTGCATGCTATACATTAAATTTGTCAGCAGGTTTTTGCTTTGTATTTTGAGGACAGCATGATGTAAGAGTTAAAAAGAAACAAAAAACAACACTGCCTTTCTTATCAGACTCTGGAATCGTTTACTTAAACTAATGGCTTTATTACCCTGTGATTTACATTGCAGGACTATAAAGTTGCCTGCCCAACAGTCCAACACACCCCCTGCTATGATTGACACCTCAGTGAATGTACAGTCTCTATAGAAAGCCTGGGCAGGGGCTGCTATCTCTGCTCTGCTGTGTTCATGAAAATAGTCTTTGATTGTGTGAGAATGGCTTCATCCAGTAATCTATGTGATACCTCATTGGATTTGAGGTTTCTTTGCCTAGATTATGTTGCTGTCAGATGAGGTAACAAAAACCTGCTGACAAAAGGTTTTAAAGGTTCCCTTTAAAAAACTGATTTAGATTGTTTGTTTATTATGCCCAAACCACAGACTGTATGAATTGGAGACTGGCTTCCTCATTACTAATATCTATATCTAAGGCTTTGATCACAAATCGGTATTTGTATGCCACAAGCAGGAGTGACTCCGTAACACAGCACTGGCTTTAATCTTTCAATTATAGTTTTTTGCTGTAAATTCCGCTCCTGGTTTTGACATAACACTGGTGCAATATACTGACCAAATACCTGTGTGTGAATGAGCCCTTACATTGAAATGTGTCCTTGTTTAAAAGAAGAAAAAAAAAAGTCCTTGGTGATACCAAACGTTTTAATAGCTAACTGACCAGGTGTTCACAAATGGCACGCTTCGGCGATCACTTGGGTGTCTTCATCTAGCACAGCTTCACACAAAATCTTAAGTCATATATTGATACACAACAGGACATATGAATAGTGCAGCAATAAGAGAAACAAAGTGTTTTTCCACATAAAAAAAGCTCTCCTATGTTACGGGAAGGAATGATGACGTTCAACGGGGTGTGCTGAGAGCCAGCGAAGGGGGGACAATGGAGACCTAGAGCCTGCCTTTCCAGTCTACAGATGGAGACTGCATGTAAGTTTATAAAGTAATTTTTTTGAAGCATTATGGGACACTTTTAGATCAGACAGGGATGGTTAGGGATCAGCTCACAAGGTTCAGGGACAGATAGTGGCAGCAAAGGGGTTAGAATAAGCTGATGGGTTCCCTTTAAAGACACAGGACTTCCCTAAATATAAGGGCAATCTAAGAGAAACTCGTGAATGTTTTGTCTGTAAAAAGCCCGGCCACCTTTAAAGCAGACTGTAGAATTTGGAAAGCAAGAATGAGTCAGCTTAAAAAGCAGAACAGTCATCTAAGGGTTAAAACAGCTGTAAAGGAATATTCTGCATGTGTTGAAGCTGCATTTAATGACAGTACAGGCCCATCTGCAAGGCATATATGGTGTATAGACTCTGGTGCAAGCAGCCATATGACAAATAACAGGGCTTTCTTCACTGTCCTTGATGAAAGCAAGTCAGAAAAAGTCATTTGAGCTAATGGGCAGTATATGACTTCAGAAAGAGTAGAAGACAGCTACTTCTACTGTCCAGTTTCCTCAGCATAAAGCAGAAAGATCACAGTAAAGGATGTATTATATTTTCCCAGCCTTGAAACCAATTTTCTGTCAGTAAAGAAGTTCAGGAAAAGGGGAATATAGATACTTTTAAAGATAACAACTGCATCAACTCAAAGAAGGGTCACACTCTTGCAGAAGGAAAAATACAAAATGAACTTTATCAGCTAAAATGCAAAGAGAGTGTACAGTGCTAGACAAGATCTGCATACGAACTGTATCCATGTATGGCACAGACGCCTTGGGCACAGAGACCCAGAAACCGTAAGGAAGCTAGCTCAACTTGTGGTGTTAAAATCAACCAGTGTAGTCAAATGATGAAGTTCACTAGCTGTCTTAGGCTGCCTTCACACTTGTGTTTGTGTCTGCATGCGGAGGGCATGCAGACGCAGGCAAACGCAGCCCATAATAATGTGAACGCAGAGGAGAATCTCTGCATGCGTTCACATTAGTATGGTGCCCCGGCAGCCAATCGGCTGTCTCTGGGGGCGGCCGGGAGGAGGAGATCAGCGGCAGAGATCTCCTCCTCCCGACACAGCTGATCTCCCGCCGGTGTCAGCGGGGAGACACAGCTGATCTGACAGCTGTTTAAATCGCCCGCGCTGTCACCGAATAGGGTGATATCAGTGCAAGAGATATGAAACACCTGATCGCTGCTTCAAATCTACCGTGCCGACATCACCTATTCGGCGTCAGCGCGGGAGATTTAAACAGCTGTCAGATCAGCTGTATCTCCCCGCTGACACCAGCGGGAGATCGGCTGTGACTCTGCATGATCTCCCAATGGCCACCGGTGATCACCGGCAGCCACCGGGAGAGATTTCAATGAGGTCCGCAGCGTTCTCCTGCGGTGTCATGCGGAGGACACTGCGGATCCATTGAGATCCATGCATTCTTTGTGGGCTTGCGGGCGCATGCGGATAAAACAAGCGTCGCGAACGCACAAAAAAATGCTGCATGCTGCATTTGGAGTGCGGTCGGAGGGCGCATAAATTATGCGCATCCGAACGCAAATGCGGCCAATCACAGCCATACGCAGGCACATGCGTTCCCATGTTAAACATAGGAACGCATGTGCGCAAGCGTTTGGTGCTCTGCACTCCAGACGCAAGTGTGAAGGCAGCCTTAAAGGGAAAATGTCCAGAAAATCCTTTCCTAAAGTAAGCACCACTAGATCTGCACAGCCACTAGATTTGATACATGCAAATGTTTGCAGTCCACCAGTGTTCAAACTCCAAGCAAGAAGAAATATTTTTTCACATTTATGATGACCACTCCAGATATACAGTCACCTACCTGCTTCACAGTAAGGATGAAGTACCACAAAACTGTGAAGAATATCTTGCTGTAGTGTTTAACAAATTTAGAAGAATACTTAAAGCCCTGTGTGCAGGTAATGGAACTGAATATACAGTACAAGTGGTAAGGTGCAAATCAGTTTGAAAAATAATGGAATAGTGTTCCAGAGTACCATTCCAAACAACCCAGAACAGAATGGCATTGCAGAGCGAAAGAACCGCACTCACTGTGAAAGTGGAAGAAGTATGTTGTTTAATGCGAATCTACCTATAATATATTGGGGAGAAGCCTTCATGACAGTTTGCTATCTTCAAAACAGACGGTCAGGTAAAGCCACAAATAAAAATTCAATAGAGCAATGGAACTGTGAGACGCCTAACCTGAAGCATCTCAGGATATTTGGGAGCAAAACATTTGTGTATGTTCCCCAAAAAAAATGTTTCAAGTGTGCATCACATGCAAAGCAAGGAGTCCTGGTGGGCTGTAGCGGAACTCAAAAGGGATACAGAATCCTGCACCCAGAGACCAACACAGTAATAATTAGCAGAGATGTAGTGATTGATAAAGACTGTGTATCGCTCAAATTCCATGAAGTTACACCAGTTATTCAACCCAAGAAACAAGAACAAGAATCTCAATCACCAAACCCAGACATCGAAAGGGAAAACACTGAAGTCTGGATAAGCTTTGAAGCCACCAAGGAAGAAATGGAAGAACCAAGTCAACCTCCAGTCAGGAGATCGGAAAGACCAAGCAAAGGTATCCCAGCTAGACTCATTTCTTATATGTTCAGAACACTACCTGAACAAGAGCCACAGTCATGACAAGAGATGCAAAAACTGCCTGTCCGCAAGAAGCCGAAGTGGATAAATGCCACTAATGAAGAGATGGAGTCCCTTCACCACCTCCAGACATGGGAGCTTACAGAGCTACCACAAGGAAAAAAAGATGTCAGAACCCAAAGGTACATCAACACCAATGCATCCATTCTACTTAAAGTTGAAAGGAGAAGAGCGTTTACAGGCAAGCAGTTTGGGCTTTTCTATACATGGCAAGCCACTAGCTTAGCCAACAGTCATCTATAAGGACAACCAAGGATGTGTTAAACTTGTCAGCAGTGATAAGATTAGTACAAGGACTAATCACATTGACGTAAACCATCACCACCTATGTGACTTAGTGGAACGTGGTGTTCTCAAGTTTGTTTATTGCGAGTCTGGCAAGATGATAGCTGATGGTATGACAAAGCCTGCATCCAGAGCCAAGTTTGTGGACTTCAGAACCGCAATGGGACTAACAGGATAAGTAGTTGTTGAGTGGGGGTGTTGGAATATGTTTAATGCAACAACTCCATTCCTGTACATGAGTGTTTAGTTGCTAGATTTGTATGTTGTAGCTAAAGTTTAAAAAGACTCCCAGATGCTCACACAGGAAGAACTTGTGACTGTATCCAGCTTCCTGTGTCTGTTTATGAGTGAAGAAGCAGATACTGCATAGAGATTGAGACACATAAGATACTGTATGTTTATTCCTGATGTATTGAGTTTATTTGTTCCTGTTTGTTACTGAATAATGAAGCTCTGATGTCGCACGCTTGGACAGTATTCTGAATAATCCGCTGCCAACACTCATATTGCCTGTACATGTCCTCTCTGAATTGCAAAGTGCTGCAGAATATGTTGGCTAGATAGAAATAAAGGATTACCGTATATACTCGCGTATAAGCCGAGTTTTTCAGCCCAAAAATTGGGCTGAAAAGTCCCCCCCTTGGCTTATACGCGAGTCAGTGCCCCCCTCACAGTATGGCACCCCCCCTCACAGGCTGGCCCCCGAATGCAGCGCTGCGCACATACATTACCTGGCTATCAGCTGTCACCCTCCGGTGGCGATTCGCTGCTCCAGACTCCGGGCTGCGTCTTCCTCTGTGTCTTCCTGCTTGTCACGTGACCGGCCGGAGTCGCGATGATGTCATCGCGATGAGCCCCGGCCACAAGCAGGAAGACACAGAAAAAGATGCAGCCCGGAGCCAGGAGCAGCGAATCGCCACCGGAGGGTGACAGCTGATAGCCAGGTAATGTATGTGCGCAGCGCTGCATGCGGGGGCCATCCTGTGGGGGGGGGGCGCCATACTGTGAGGGGGGCCTGTATAATGGCACTGCTGGGGCTGTATACTATGCTGGGGACCTGCTGTATACCACACTGCTGGGGCTGTATACCTGTGCTGGGGACCTGCTGTATACCACACTACTGGGGCTGTATACCTGTGCTGGGGACCTGCTGTATACCACACTGCTGGGGCTGTATACCTGTGCTGGAGACCTGCTGTATACCACACTGCTGGGGCTGTATACCTGTGCTGGGGACCTGCTGTATACCACACTGCTGGGGCTGTATACCTGTGCTGGGGACCTGCTGTATACCACACTGCTGGGGCTGTATACCTGTGCTGGGGACCTGCTGTATACCACACTGCTGGGGCTGTATACCTGTGCTGGGGACCTGCTGTATACCACACTGCTGGGGCTGTATACCTGTGCTGGGGACCTGCTGTATACCACACTGCTGGGGCTGTATACCTGTGCTGGGGACCTGCTGTATACCACACTGCTGGGGCTGTATACCTGTGCTGGGGAACTGCTGTATACCACACTGCTGAGGCTGTATACCTGTGCTGGGGACCTGCTGTATACCACACTGCTGGGGCTGTATACCTGTGCTGGGGACCTGCTGTATACCACACTGCTGGGGCTGTATACCTGTGCTGGGGACCTGCTGTATACCACACTGCTGGGGCTGTATACCTGTGCTGGGGACCTGCTGTATACCACACTGCTGGGGCTGTATACCTGTGCTGGGGACCTGCTGTATACCACACTACTGGGGCTGTATACCTGTGCTGGGGACCTGCTGTATACCACACTGCTGGGGCTGTATACCTGTGCTGGAGACCTGCTGTATACCACACTGCTGGGGCTGTATACCTGTGCTGGGGACCTGCTGTATACCACACTGCTGGGGCTGTATACCTGTGCTGGGGACCTGCTAAATACCACACTGCTGGGGCTGTATACCTGTGCTGGGGACCTGCTGTATACCACACTGCTGGGGCTGTATACCTGTGCTGGGGACCTGCTTATACCACACTGCTGGGGCTGTATACCTGTGCTGGGGACCTGCTGTATACCACACTGCTGGGGCTGTATACCTGTGCTGGGGAACTGCTGTATACCACACTGCTGAGGCTGTATACCTGTGCTGGGGACCTGCTGTATACCACACTGCTGGGCTGTATACCTGTGCTGGGGACCTGCTGTATACCACACTGCTGGGGCTGTATACCTGTGCTGGGGACCTGCTGTATACCACACTGCTGGGGCTGTATACCTGTGCTGGGGACCTGCTGTATACCACACTGCTGGGGCTGTATACCTGTGCTGGGGACCTGCTGTATACAACACTGCTGGGGCTGTATACTATGCTGGGGACCTGCTGTATACCACACTGCTGGGGGCTGTATACCTGTGCTGGAGTCCACCCTCGGCTTATACGCGAGTCAATACGTTTTCCCAGGTTTTGGGGCAAAAGTAGGGGGGTCGGCTTATACACGGGTCGGCTTATACACGAGTATATACGGTATTACTTGAGAGTTTTTTTTGTTTTTTTTTTTTCTTTGTAGGCTGACATTTTTATTGACACCATTTTGAGACACAAGATTTTGATTGCATCAAATTCTATTTTTGTGGTATTGTGGTGTGAAGAAAAATGCAGATATGGTTTCAATACCAATAGCAATATTTTTATATTTTTGTTGTCTTTACAGTGTTAACTGTTGGAGTACTAGCTGAAGAGCCTGGCATTGCCCGGTGTAACAGGCCAGATTAACCCCCTGCCCAGAATATACCCAGGGTTAAAGTGGTCTAGGCCAGATTATACCCCTCTGGGTCAGAATATACCCCAGCTGCTGTAGATCAGATTTTTCACACTTTTGAGAACCATTGAGTGATATACTGAATAACAGGGCCCCAGGCAGCGCACGGGTGGGCCCCAGGCAGTGCACGGGCAGGCCCCAGGCAGTGCACGGGGCCCCTGTGTGCTGTTTGGGACCCCCTGTACAATGTCTGGGGCCCCTATGCGCTGCCTGGTGCCCCTGTGCACTGACTGGGACCCCGTTATTGAGTATATCAATCAAAAGTCTGAAAAATCTGATCTACAGCAGATGGAGTATATTCTGACCTGGAGGAGTATAATCTCGCTAAGGCCATTTTAACCCCGGGTATATTCTGGGTGGGGGGTTAATCTGGCCTGTTACACCGTTATAGTAACTAACTGTGCTTAGTTATAACAATATAGAATAATTGACTATTTTGCACATAAAAAAATTCTCATTTATATATTCAGCACTACAGATTACAGATTACAGATTATTCAGCACAACACAAATTAAGTGGGTGATCACTCAAGTAATGTGTAGTGTTTTATTTGAAACTTATTGAAGAGCCTTTTGATAAACGACAGTCTTGGTTTTTCCTCTTGGTGCAAAGCAGATTTTTGGCAGTTCCAACTCTTGAACAGGTCATGTGCAGGGGGCGGAGCTATACATACATACACACATACATCCATGATGGGGGTGGGGCTATAAATGAGGCAGAGCTATGTGGAGGGGCAGAGTTATGAAGGGGGGGTGCTATGGGGAGGAGAGGAGCTAATAAGTGGCAATTGTTATGAGGAGAGGGGCTACCTGGTGGGGGCAGAGCTATAAGGGGTAGAACCTACCTGGAGGGGGTGGAGCTTTGACACACACACACACACACACACACACACACACACTGATTTTCATCATGGCAGGCATGGAGGTCTTCAGCAGACTCCTGGCTGCCATAACGTGATGCAAAATCACTCTGTGATCATGTCGATGTTGAGTTAATGGTCATGTGGAAAACTACCTCCCTTCCCCCTGAACTCATCCCCCTCCGGTTCTCACACACTTTAAATGCAGTTGTCAGAAATTGCCAGTGGCATTTAAGGAGCGGACACCAACAGGCACCTCTCTGCTCCACTCACTGCTGTTTTAAGGCAGATAACGCTGTGAAAGCTAACCATTATCTGGTGGTACATATTAGGTCTTGCCTTCTGAGCTTGCATCAAAGACAAGGACACGACATTGGACTCACTAGATAAATTGCTAGCATACTTGTATTCTTAAGATGACTGCATCTCCTAAAACACAATTCTTAACATTTCATCTCTACCTTTTTAACAAATTCCCAGTTCATTATTAAGCTGCACATAAGTCTTTTGTGTAGCGTTTGTGATGTTGCACAAAAAAAAAACCAAAAACCAGATCAGCTGCTTAGGCTGCCTTCACACTGTGTGATTTTTACATGCGTGTGGTTCCTTGAATCTCAAGGACCACATGGACAGGGACGGATCTATGCCAACTGATGCCCACGGACCGTTTTTTAACAGATGCGTCATCAGTTAGCAGAGGTAGGGCTGGGAGGAGCTGTACCTTGCTTCTGAGCATGCTCAGTACAGCAAAACAGATCTGTTTTACGGATCTGTTTTTTTCACAGATTCGTCTCCATAGACATCCTTGTTATTTGGCTCTGACAGCTACAGATCCATGTCTGTCCGTTTGTGTTCACTTTTTCAAGGCAGCCCAAAATTGGCGCAGTCTCTGATTCTGGGTACATGAAAAAAACTGACACAAATGGATCCGTGACAAAACGAACACACAGATGGCCATATAGGACCAGTCCATGCCCATAGGGATACATGGGAAGCAAAAACTGATCTGTGCCTATCGGTTTTAAATCTGATAGACACGGATCCCAAATCATGCAGTGTGAAGGCAGCCTTAGTGTCACTTGAGCACAGTAACATTTCACTCTTTGTTAATACATGATGAATTTTCGTGGTACATAACTTATTGCAGTGGTCTTTTTGTATGCATTTTTTTAGGAAGGTAAAGTCATGAAACTGCATGATATTACATATGATATTACATATGTTGTTTGTCTTCTTCTATTCTAGAGAGAGAACGCCTGTTGAGATTTCCAATTCACCTGGGGAGCTGTTCCTGCTTAGCGTCAAAGGCCAACTGGTTTTGCAGCAAGTGAAGCGGTTTATGCGGCAACACATTCTGCCCGCACAACAGGTTGTTTCCTATCATGAGTCGTGACACAGATATAAAACTTGCTTTATTATAACTTTTGGACTTTTCTCAACTCAATTGATAAACAAAGCCAAGATTTACAGGATGGCTCCTATAATTGGTGTCTATTCCCACCTCCGTGCGGTGGGTTTGTGGAGCTACCTTGTGCCAAGACTAATACATGGATAGGCATAAGTGTTAGATTGAGAGAAATGTGGCTAAATTTAAAGTGTATAGTTCACTTTTTTGCACTTCGAGTTCAGATGACTGATTCATAATTGCATACATTTCCAGAATACAGTCCTGTCCTTTTGGTAAATAGGAGGAAACTGTATGTGCAGGTGCCATGTGGCCAGACTACAGAAAATCCCACTTTTCTGGCATTGATGTGGTTATATGGTTTAGTATATGTTAAATCACATCTTTGTGTTTAAGCGTAATATGTCTCGTCATTCTAGGAGGTTTTGGAATATTATACCAAGCATGAAAACTCTCCGCTCAGATGGAAGAAACCATTGATCATCGAGAAGCTGAAGGTGATTAGTAACAGATATCCCGACTTGTCACTGTAGATACCCTAGAACCATGTGTGTAACTACAATAGGTGCAGTGTTTGCAATCGCACTGAGGCCCTGGAGCCCTAGGGGGCCACAAAGATCCATCTGACCTATAGAAAAATACTATTGCAATTAAAGCTGTGCAATAATTGGGAGGCCCTATTGAAGCTCAGGGCCCATGGGCTTCAAGTTACTCCACTGCCTAGAACTATGCTGTTTTTAGAATTATAGAACAGGTTAGGTCTCTTGGATTTTAAATTATTTGACTTAAAAAAAATAGAAATAAATCTTCTTGTTTTTTATTTCTCTTTAGAAATCGGCCACATTCGATTTCACTTTAACCAAGCTGCAATATTAGGTTTTGCCTGTGGACATTGGTGCCAGTGCTTCTCTAGTTATTTATTTTTTCCCAATCCTACACGGCCCCTTTTTAATTTATCTTCAATCAATGCTTGAACAAAATGTAAACTAATATATTTTAATTTCTTTTGTTATAAGCATTTTAGTTTTTGTTTTTTATTCTTCTTAGGAACTGGCAAGGGCTGAAGGATTGTGGAATTTGTTTTTGCCAGCTGAGAGTGGTCTTAGCCAGACAGACTACGCCTTCATTGCAGAAGAGACTGGGAAATGTTTCTTTGCTCCAGAGGTTTTCAATTGCCAAGCACCAGGCATGTATACTGTATATACCACACCGCAGTACATGTAGCAGCCACTCGTAGAATTGGTCTCCAAGATGTTGATGGCTTCAAAGGGAACCTGTCAGTTGTTTTATGTCCCTCCAGCTATCACTGTCTTGCCCTGTAGCTTCATAATACTAGTTTAATCATCCCTGTCTGAGCTCATAATGTAATGTTAAATGTGGAAAAAAAGCATTTATACTCTTACATTTCCTTATGTGAATGAGGCAGAGACTACACTTTGGAGGGCATAGTCACTCTGGCAGGTTAATAGTTAATTCACTGAAAACGTCTTGAATAAAGGACATGTGTGGTGGCCTAATCTCGTGACCATAGTGGGCAGAGCTAAGCAAGCAAAATCATTATGGGCTATGGACACTTGGCTCCACCTATTATAGTCACATCTTCTAATATTAAGCAGAAATGTAACTATTAACCTGCCAGAGTGACTGCGTCCTCCAAGATGTAGACTGACTGCCTTATTACATAAGGAAATGTAAGTGTATAAATGCTTTTTTTTCACCTTTCACATTACACTATGAGCTCAGACAGGGATTATTAGAATAGTGTTATGAAGCTGCAGGTTCAGATAGTGATAGCTGGGCCCCAGGCAGCGCACGGGCTTGCCCCAGGCAGTGCACGGCATAAACCACCTGACAGGTTCCCTTTAAGTATACATGACCCAAATCTTCATCCTTTGTGATTCCTTGAAGTTACTCTTCTTCTTCTTTTCTTGACTTGTGGTACTCGCTGACTTTTATTTTCTTCTTTTTAGCACCCAATTTTTCAAAATGATGCAATATTTGGAAAAAAAAAATGTTTGTTTTTATCTGTGACCAGTTTTTGCAGTTTTCAGCTCCACAACTCACAAATTCTAGTAGGGACTAGAGTAGGACACACACAAAATGTTACATTTCATGAATCTGAATAAGCAAAGTTGTCAAGGGAAAAAAAAAAGACTTAAAAGAAAGACAACCCAAAAAGTGGCACAAAATTTACAACGAATAAGGCTCAAACACTAACCAGTATAGAAACACCAATGATTAATTGGAGCTAAAGCTTCTACATAATGTTACGCCATGTTCACACGTTGCTGACAATTTCCATTGTGAATTTGAGATTGAATCCACAGGTAGAAACCTCAAGTTACTTGTGGGTTTCTTTAAAGCTATCTCCCTGTTCCGTTACTTAGCATGGCTTATGGTGAAATCCACACAATTGAGCTTGCTGCAGATTTGAAGTCTGCTCCGTTGCTTCGTGCTTTCATTTTTGTATGGATTTATTTCCCATTTCCTTGTATTGTGTTTTTAAATTGCTGGGCATTCGTGGAGCAAAAACTGCAAAGCTGCGATGTGTGAACTTGAACATCAGCTTTGGACTTTTGGCACAGAGAATGGGGGCAGATTAGAGCCGGCAGTCGGAATGGTGGCATCTTCTTGTTGGCATTGGACTTTTGTGACAGATACTCCATGTAGTGATGATGTGAAATACCTGGGTTCTGTCCACATTTGTGTCAGAGCCTCAATCATAGTACATCAGCTTTGACCTGTTTCATATCACTGTATAATATACCATTCCAGTCAAAATGGTGACTACCAAAATGGTCTTGTGATAGATGTGACCAAGTCAATGGGGCAGAAGGATGTCTGATTCGGCTCAGTAATTTGCCTTTTCTTATAACAATTTTTCATAGGACTGATCTGAATAGAGCATATAGGTAAAGTAAAACTGTTTCTGAGCAGTTATTTAATACCAAACAATGTATGCAATTACTGTAGCGTGATTGAGCTTCATAGAAGTATGTTCTTTACTGTAAGGGCATCAATTCTGTTTTCCAGATACCGGCAATATGGAGGTGCTTCACATGTATGGCACAGAGGAGCAAAAGAAGCAATGGCTTGAGCCTTTACTTGAGGGAAAAATCCAATCTTGTTTCTGCATGACAGGTAATTATGACTAGTGGATATAAAGGATGCTTCCACCCCATAGTTTCCATGTATTTATATTGTAAATAACATTCAAAACTATAGTTTGTTGTTCGCAATGCAAGCCCTCATATGGCTACATTGTTGGGGAGGTGATGCCTTTAGAAAGATTGTGGAAAACCAAAATTTGCAATTATTGTGATTGTTTTGTGTTTTTCCAAGAGACATTATTGATATTTGTAAGAGTTGCTGCAGGGTTGGGTATGTCTGTTGGTGACAGGCCCTTCATACAATCCACTATTTACAATGTAAGATTCAGGACAGTTAAGCTCTGCCATATGGTGGTCCCTAAACATCACCAAAATACCTGTCATGCCACAGTGAAGAAACTTGGTGTGTGGTGTATCACCAAGGGAAAGGCAAATGGGAGACCCTGGCAATAGGGATCAAGAGGAGGGGTCACATCTCAACATTCACCTGAGTCTAATCCCTGAGCTCCCTTTCATCCCTAGACATGTTCTTCCCTCCATGGGCGATCATGTTCCTAGACCCTGGATGACCCTGGACTTGCCATGACTAATGTGTACGGCAGTAAGACTCTAGCCACACTACTGTAATAAGACAACACTGAAGGCCACTTCACACACACAGATATCTGAGTCCAATATCTGAACAGATCTCTGGTTGCAGTGAAATCATGGATACATTGCTCCATATTGTGGCTGTGTACAACATGGAGCAATGTATCCATGATTTCACTGCAACCAGAGATCTGTTCAGATATTGGACTCAGATATTTGTGTGTATGAAGTGGCCTTGAGAGTGAGACAAACAAGCGAGGCAAAATCCAAACAAAAGCACACCACAGCTTCTCCAGAAATGAACTTTACAGCTTCAACTGGAAGCAACTCCACAGCTGCACCTGGAATATAATCACCAGAGTGGTCGGTATAGAAGAGCTAGGAGTGAGTTTATATAGAGAAGGGAGTGGTCATAATGTTCAGCAGCTGAGATTAAAGCTACAAAAATTCTCAAAAGCAAATCCTAACCCCTTCAGTGCTAAAAGGAAAGGATTCCACTTTACTAATGAAAATAGCCGAGTGGGCTGGAGTGGTACTTTAAATCTAAGTCTCCATATGCATATGATATAACATAGAATCATGAATTTGGTACACAAAGAAAAAAAAAAAGCGCAGAACACTGAAACTTGACAAAAACCAGACACACGTGCAATAATGAATTGGCCCATAATGCCTTACAGTAGGTGGAAGTATGGATATTGGTGGATGAGCATCACTGCATCAAGTTTTTTTCATGGCATAATATGGCTAACTCTGTGGAGGAGGGCACGTTTGACTGACGCTTTCATGGCACACTTCTTACCCATTAGAAACATCACTGCTGCTGGACACCATCACTGTGACTCATTGAGTGAGTTCTGGTATGCATTTAGAGATTGGCATGAAACACTGCATATTCTACAGCGTTATGTGATCTGTATAAAAGCATTTGCAGCCTTTTGTTGAAATGGGCACAGGACTTCTCGACAATTTCGTCTTATGCGCTATAATATCTGACACACATTTGCATTTACCACTATATTAATTGATCTAACACCACAGTTGCACTCTGAAACGCTAAAGTATGCAAACATTGAATATAGGAATTTAGACATTGTATTACTGCTGAGGAAATGCATTTAAAAATTGGGACACTTAGAGCATGTAAAGTCCAGATTTCTGTGAGCCCAGCCGCCAATATCAAGGCGCATCTGTTTGCTGGGTCCCTATCTAATGCCTGTATCTGAGTTAAAGAAAATAAAAAGCCTACAATTTATGGGTGGGCAGAGAGCTGCTAAAAAAAAAAAATGTAAAATCCTCCTAAGGTGGTGGGAAGGAGTAAACAATGGCATAACCTCATAATCTAAAATGACAAAACTGACAGCACTGCCTAAAGGGCCCGTTTCACAATATATCACTAACGATATTGTTGAAACATCACGGGTTTTCAATCGTTCAAACGACACGTACATGTGATCAACGATAAGCCGGCTGTTCGTTCATCGGAGGCTTATGAACCGGACCATAAATCAGTCGTTTATCGTCCGTCCAACCTGCAGCGTCGGTGTGTGTGACACCTTGATAACGATGTCATTTACGACCTCGCCTATTCAGAACTGAAGAACATAGGCGACCTAACAACCGCAAGTATCATTCGCTTGTCACAGAATTGTTGCTGCGTCGTTCTCGATATCAGTACGTGTGACACCTCACCAGCGATCATTGAACGACGTTCAAGCGATGTAGGTCAAGTCTGATCGTTGGTCGGATCGTTCGGTCATTGAAGCGTGAAACGGGCCCTTAACAAATAAATGTTTTTCCTTAGCAGTAATGCATGTGTAAATTCCTATATTCAAGGTCTATATCTCTTCGCATCCTGGAGTGCAGCTGTTTAATGTTAGGATATATGTCCTGTTCAGTATGCATGTGTTCACACTTGTTTGTTAGGAAGTGCCGTCAGTGCTTTCATTTTATATTAATTGATCTAGCTTTGCAAAGCAAAGTGATAAGCAAATAAAATGCAACATACCCTACTCACCTCTAGATGGTGTGTTGGAATGTTGTTTGCTAGCAAAGTATTGGTGTCTGAGTTTTCCTTTATATTCGTCTATTTACCTTCTCCAAATCCCAATCCTCTTTCCGGATGCTTCTCTCCCTTCTTTTGTGGTCCTTTAGTAATAATGGTGGTAAAATGAATGGGAACTTAATAATAATAATAATAATAATAATATTATTATTCTTCATAGGTTCCTTAGGACACTGAAAAGTACTGCTGTGAATTGTAGTATAGTGTATGTTTCTAACTATCGATCAGTGTTTCATTGGGCATAATAATGTGTTGTATTTAACACAGAATGATCATCAATATATTTTCCATACTCAGAACCTGACGTGGCTTCCAGTGATGCCACCAACATGGAGTGCAGCATCAAAAGGGATGGCGATAGCTACCTTGTCAACGGAAAGAAGTGGTGGAGCAGTGGTGAGTAGAACCCAGCTTTAATTCTTGAAAATCCATGTAGGGTTAGGTATGGGTAGAATGATCTGGTGTCATGTCATGCTTGGCCTTACTTATTAAATAGAGCTGTTTTTATTTTCTATTAGTAAACTTTTCACCAGGTCTATACTTCCAAGTGTGAAAGCAGTATGAGATGGGGACCTGACTGTGCCATTTGCTTCGCCTCTTGTTGCAGTTTTGATAAATCCTCTGTTATATCTTCGGCAGCACTCTTGTTGTGGAGGACTTTATACCCAGAGCTCATCACTGAGACTATAAGTAGATACAAACATTTAAATCAGTGATTTATCAAACATACAGCAAAAAGCCCAGAATTGATCTAGCAGTAGGGTCTCTGTTCCTACTTCATAGCTTACAGACAGAGCAGTAACAATCTGGTGACAGATTCTCTTCAAACTTGAATTGTAGAAGTTTGTATTTGTTTGATTGAAATAATAATTTTATTGTACAGTTTTAGCCCACTACTATATATGAACGCTTGTGCTCAAAAGTTTTCATACCCCAGCAGATTTTTTGCTTTCTTGGCCTTTTTTCAGAGGATATGAATGAGAACACAATATATTTTTCCACTCATGGTTAGTGGTTGGGTGAAGCCATTTATTGTCAAACTGCTGTGTTTTTCTCTTTAAATCATAATGACAATGATTTTATAAAGAGAAAACACAGTAGTTTGACAATAAATGGCTTCACCCAACCACTAACCAGGAGTGGAAGAGAATATGGTGTTAGCCTTTTTTCAGAGAATATGAACGATATGTAAGCTTTTGAGCACAACTGTAACCTGTGTATGATTCCATGAGAATATGGCCTATTAGACGTCAGTCTGGTTAAAGACTTCCTTCATCCGCAGCCTAATCTTTTCAGGACTTCAATTTGAATACAAACACTAAAACTAATTCCCCACAGCGGCGCTGTTCCTGCATTGTCATCATTCCAGTCCAGATGGTGACTGGACATTGGCCGCTGTGGACACGTGACAAAACAATCAGTCTTCACTATTGTCTGTCACTATTGTCTGTCGGAGAGGACTGCCACTATTTTTCAGCTGCAGCCAAGGAATGGCTGCTGATTGGTTTCTCATGTGCCCACGGCTGTCAATATCACATTCCCTGATGGGAACAGTAGACATTGCTGCATCAGAGGGGGGGGGGGGAGTTATACATGGGTTTTTATTTTTAATTGTGCTTGTAAATTGATTAAAATGGGGTTATCCAGTAGTGGACAATGTCTTAAGAGCTAGGCAGGCTTTTCGACAAATTAAAGGAATATTCCAATCTCCAAGATCCTATCCCAATATGTAGTACCGTGTTTTCCCGAAAGTAAGCCCCCCCCGATTGTAAGGCCGCCTAGGGGTAAAGGGGGGGCCTGCTAATGTAAGGCCTCCCCCGAATATAAGGCCTTACAACCGGGGGGGGGGGGCTAATGTAAGGCCCCTACCGGGGGAGGGGGGGGAGAGCCGGAGCGGGTCGCACGTCACGTGCGCCTGCTCATTAGATATGCACTGCATCCCCCTGTCAATCAGCGGTAGGGGGAGCAGTGCATTATGTATATGGGCCCCCTCCTGCTGGCACACTACCCCCAGCCGGTGTTCTGAGGCCCCCCCTGCTGCTGCTGCTCACATCTTACCCTCCAGGGTCTTCTTGCAGCAGCCAGCGTGTCGGTTCTCCGTCCTCAGCTGTCTCCCGGATCATGTGACCGACCGGTCGCAATAGCGATGACGTCATGCGCTGCGATGGGTCACATGATTCGGGAGACAGCTGAGTACAGGATCGGAGGACCGACGCGCTGGCTGCTGCAAGAAGACCCTGGAGGGTAAGATGTGAGCAGCAGCAGCAGGGGGGGCCTCAGAACACCGGCTGGGGGGTAGTGTCCCAGCAGGAGGGGGCCTCAGAACACCGGCTGGGGGGTAGTGTGCCAGCAGGAGGGGGCCTGTATGCCACACTGGCTGGGGGTTGTATGCCACACTGGCTGGGGGCTGTATACTACATTGGCTGGGGGCTGTATACCTGCTGGGGGCTTCCAATATAAGACCCCCCCCCCCCCCCCCCGAAAGTAAGACAGGGGGCCACTTTTGGCCCCCAAAAAAATGTAAGTCAGGGTCTTACTTTTGGGAAAACACGGTAGGTGTAGTAATAATAATAATAATATTAGTAAATACCTCCAATTAGAAATGTAGTATGGCTTTCCTGATAAGCGATGTCTTTTCCTCATGCGCAGGGCATTGCAGGGCCTTGGGTACCTATGGTTATGGCAATGCATATAGGGCATGTCAGTTAGTTGCGTGTGGTTGTAAAGACATTGCTTAGCTGGACATCTATACTACATTTCTACTTGGAGGTACTTGCTAATATTGTTATTACACCTACTACATACTGGGATAGTATCTTGGAGATGGGAATACCCCTTTAAGTTAATTTTCCTGAAGGTTGCCAGCTAATATTACTCCTCATACTCAATCTTTAATGCATCCGCTCTTGTCTATTCCTGGGGATGAGCACATCTCTGCACACCCATCCTCTCTCCACCCTATCTGTCCTAATGTCAAGACCGGATAAATCATTCTAGAACTTTTTGTCATCCTGTTATTCTAAAGTCTTTCTGCTGATAAGTGTAGTGGGCATCTTGCCTTCTAATAAATGTAATTATCAGAAATTGTAAGTTTCTTAATTATCTATTGCAAAAATTACTACTTTACATACAGCTTGAAGTTGGACTTTTAAACAGCAAAGAACCGGAGCCCTATATAGTGACCAATTTATAAAAAGCAATATATACTTCTTTTCTCTACTAATACAAGTAGCCGTGTATTCCTATTTGCCTTTGCACTAGTTTTGTCTGGCAAGGAGTCTGATATACCAGGATTTGCTGTCACATGCCAAGAATAATATGTTCGGGCTCTATACCTGCTGATGGGTAGATGACACAAGTGATAAAGATTTCCTTTGGGGATTTGTCGTGTAAATGTTTAGGCTGTCCCTTGTTTTGTTTCTTCCCTTGTTTGGCTTTCACGTTGGCTGTCCTTAAATCCTTCCTGACATATACTGTAAACTTTAAATACTGTTATAGGGTGTGCTAGTAGGATCTCCGTTCCTGTTTATAAATCTTCTCTTTTTAGCTTTCCCCAGAGATAAGTGAAAGAAAAGTGTTTAGTTTTCCAAGCACGCTGATCTCTAAAGTACTCACGACTCTGCACAGGACATGCAAGTTATCTGAAAATACAGATTCTCTTCAATACTGTCATTGCCTATTTGATGAATTTGGTGCATCTTTTAGCTGTCATGCACAAGAGAGCTGTACTCCATGCTAGAATTCTGCAGCTGTTTTATACCAGTTACTAAATTTTACAAATACCATATTTACGAAGGGACATTCATTAAAGATTTTCCCTAATCCCCTTCTATTTTTCGCAGGACTCTGAAACTGCACATGTGTAATGATATAGGTCTCTATAAATTATGTGCCAATCTGCAACTCTGAACTAGTAATGGTTTTACTTTTACAGGTGCTATAGTGGTGTGAGGTGTGATAATGAACCCAGTAGAATACAGCGCAGTCATCAAGTTCCTTTACTTGAAAGGCCGCACACTAATGGAGACGTTTGATGAGATGACAGAGGTTTATGGTGACGATTCCCCATCATATGATCATCGTCATTTCAAATGTGGTCGAACTTTGGTGGAAACGGCTCAAATTCCAGGGCGACCCCATTCTGCTATCTATGAACACGCCTTTCAAGTAAAGGAACTTGATGACCGCTTCCACTGGGTCCATTATCACACCTCACACCACTTCAGTATCTGTAAAAGAAGACCGTTATCAGTTCAGAGTTGAAAGTTGGCATGTAACCCATACAGAGTTATATCATTACAAATGTGCAGTTTCAGCGTCCAGCGATAAATAAAGTGGGCAGGGGAAATCTTTAATGAATTGCCCCCTTGTCATTTAGTAAATTATTCCCTTTTAAATAATCTGAGTAACCTCTTCCAGTGCTTCACATTTACATCTTGTGGCATTTTTAATAGGACGCTTTCCTATGAAAATAAATGTTTTCTGTAGAAGAGAGCTTTGAAAAATACAATGTTTTTTCAAATAAAATTCCTTTTAAAATTACCATAATTTTTCTGTAACAGGCTGCTAAAGATATATAGCTTGGTCACTAGCAGGAGCCTCATTCAATGGACAAGCATGGGCAGATGGATTTTCAGTAGTAAATGGGTTAGGTGTGCAGAGACCGAGGAACAGCACTCATCGTACTGCTGAGAGAGGAAATATGAGGGCAGGTAGACAGCGCTATTCTATGCAGGACTGGTCACCCAGAACGCTCTATAGAATAGCATTATCTGGCTGGAGCATGCACCGCATAGACCAGCATGGAAGAAGCCCTCAATATCATTCTCAACGATAGTGCAGGAAGACAGATGCATAGAACAACACTGTCTGCTCAGGAATGTGGAGCCTGTCACGGTTACTGATGGTGGTTGGTTTTATTTTAATTGTCTTTATTAAAATAAAAAATAATATTTGAAATAAATCTGTCAGCAGTAAATGGGATGGAATAATTGTTTATATTGGTCTTTTATTGCATTTACTCTTGTAAGTGCATCACAAATATTTGAAGTTTCTTACAAAGGGTTTGAATTGCTAGGGTAATAATTCTTCTGTTTCTTGTGAAATCAGTAGTCACGCTTTGTTCAAACAGTTTACCCCACTTTATTTGGCATACGTAACACATTGGAAAAAAAAGTAAAATGTTTTTATTTCATCAGTTTTTTTTATACATCACACAAAATGATCTAAAAAGAAAGCTTAGAGCACTAGGTTTAAATAGACCCAGGAAAGAGGGCCTTCACTACGTCTTCTACACCGCATTCAGTTCTGTACTAAAGGAGTTTTAAAATCCTTTCGTTATTCTATCAGTCTGCAACGCTATGGAAAAAGAGAGCATTTACTCGCCCACCCCAAGATTATTGTTGCCTCCCTGCCACTGCTCTAATATTTTTGATGGGCTACAGCCCTCATGACTACTGTAAGGAATAAAGCAATATTCCTACAAGTAACCATTTTGTCAGAGGCTACCATATCTCACTCACTCTGAGAGAGAGCCCGAGGTTTATTCATCTCCTGGAATATGTTAACTAACTTGAGGATGCTAATTTCCTAGCCAACTGGTCACACAATGGAAGCTCTCTACCAATTATGCAAAAGGAAGACCACCCTGGGACTTCCCAGCTAAGTGTGAGAATTATTCCCTCTTGCTTGCAAGTTAAAAGGAAGTCCTTTCACATAGCCCAGACAGGCCGGAGACTAAGCATAACGCTTAATTTTGCACGATCCTTCACTCCTCTAAATATGTAAAAAAAAAACATCGCATCTAGAGACATAGACAATCATAGCACATATTTTACATAATTGTGTGATGTTCATAAGACCCCAAACTTGATATTGGCCAGTGGGATGATGGTAGAGTGGTCCTGTAACCCACCATGGTAAATCTAAAATTATAACCGAAAATATGAGAGCATTGTCTTCTACCTACAACACTCCCAAGCAAAGTTAAGACCCATAATAGCTTTTCAATATCACAACTCGGCAGGTAAGAACTACAACACAGCCCAGGGGCAGGAAATGGGCAGGACAGGGGCAGGCCTCTTACAGTATAAGAATGGCTAACCTCTGCTCCATTTGGTATTCTTCTGAGGAGGCATAATTTCATCAAGCCAGAGTACACCCAGGAACTTGGTTGACTCCACGCTGCCCCTTGTGTTGCTACCAGCATTAAGGTAACTGATCACATGTGTCTGTAATTCTGTGTGTATATCCCGTTTATTTTTTATTTGCATAACTGACAGTAACATTTGTAATACCCGTGTGTGTGTATATATATATTAATATCTAGTGTGCCAATAGGGCGATTAAATATAAAACTGTAATCTCAAGTTGTTCTTTTATCTTGATCACGAATCCCCACATCCGTGTGCTCATTTAACGCTACCTGTTGTGGATTCCTTGCATGGAATTTCTGGTTTGGAGCTCCCTCGTGTGGTTGAGACTGGTGATGCATCTACTCTGTCTGTGAGAGATGGATCACCTGAATCTGATAATGACCGGAGGGTTGGTTTGGACTGGGATATTTAAGTGTGCCGGCTCTTTGCCAGTGGTCAATTGTTCATGAGGTGACTGCTTCTCTTCTGCCTTCTCCTGGTCCTTGCTGAATTCCTTAAGGTACCGTCACACAGGGACATATCGCCGGCGATGTTGCCGGCGATCGCGGGAGCGCGCATCCCTGACAACATCGCCGGTGAGATGTCACACTGAGCAACTTACCGGCGATGTCGCCGGCTAGTTGCCACGGCTATCGCTCGCTGGGTTGCCCAGCAACCCAGCGAGTGATCACTCGCAATGTTGTAGATAGGCGGAATCGCCCACAACATTGCAGGTTGCCGCGTTACACAGGGCGATCAGGCATGATCGCCTCTGCAATATCGCCAGGTTTCCCAACATTGTTGGGAAACCTGGCGATGTTACTCAGGCGATTCATCGCCTGGTTATCGCCCTGTCACAAGCGGCAATTCGCCGGCGATGTCGCCGCAACCTGGCCACGCGCCTCAGTTGCCGGCAACATCGCCGGCGATATCTCCCCGTGTGACGGTACCTTTACAGATAAGTGAAATGGTTGTTTTTCTGCAATTCTGTGGCTTATTTGTAATGTGCCTTTTGTATCTGAATTACTCATGTTTCTGCTCTGAGTGTAGGATTTGTTATCTTGTCTGTATAAGTGTTGTTTTTTCCCTGCATTCAGTTAGGGAGGAATTTCTCCCTAGTCCAGACAGGTAATGGAATGATTAATGTAGTTCACAGTTTTGTTTAGTGTCAGTTTTACTGACTTTGAAATTGTTCGTAGGAGTCTTGCTGGTTTAGTGGGAGGCGAGTCCGTGTGGACTCGGATGTTTTGCAGATCCAGCAATTGGCTTTTTGATAGGGTTTTGCTGCTAGTCGCGGAAGTAATCCATCCTGCCCTTTCTCTATTTAGTTATTGTTGGGTCTCTCTTTGCTTGTGTCTATTTTCTGCCTGTGTATTGTTTTTCATCTCCATTAACCGTCAGTGTTTGTGGGGGGCTGGCTATTCCTTTGGGGTCTGCTCCGAGGCAGTCAGGTATTTCCTGTTTCCGTCTTTAGGCTTAATTAGTCCTCCGGCTGTGCTGAGGCGCTATAGGGTATCGTAGTGCGCTCCATGGCTACTTCTAGTTGCGGCAGTTAGTCAGGATTTTGCGGCCAGTATTAGTGTCCAACCTCTCCTGTGAACACCACATGATACTCCTCAGTTGCTGGTTCATAACAGCTACCTGGGTTGGTTTCTGACCCAATATAAGCCCAATCACGGACCGGACTTATATCAAATGAGGAACTGTTGGCAGCAATTAGTGCTTGGGTTTATTCAGGGCCTCTATCAGAGACTGGGTGGCGGTTATTATATGTGCTTCTGGTCACGGACCAGAAGGCATATATCACATCACTGAGAGGTGCCTTAATAAACCAACACTGACAGGGCAGTTGCGGTCCTTCTTTTATCCTCAGGCAGTTCACTGACTGACCTGAGTTTAATAAGGGGCGCTATAGAGCTGCTAGGTTTGGTGGCCAATTCGTCACGATCACTGCAGGCAATTATTGTCCTCTGTGTAGCTTTGCTGATGTAGCCTTGAGCTTACCACTGAGGACATGGGGCAACATCTGCAAAGAGTTTGTATGTTCTCCCAATGCTTGCATGGGTTTCATTCCAGTTCTTTTTCCCGTGTTCCTGCTTGACTGACACCTTTGCCTGAAGTCACACAACATGGAGACTGTGAGTCAAGCAGGAGGACGAGGCACTGGACAGGGAATAGATCTGGAGTGGTAGAGGTTTTAAATCTACAAATATGTTCTTTAGTCTCAATTTGCATATTAATTCAAACGCTGCTTTCTCAGTAACTGAAGTACGGTATGCCCATGTAAAGGTATATCTTAAGTTGTCTTTGAAAGGGTTACAAGCACATAGAAATAGTTTGGGGTATATGAAATAGTTGAGATGGGTTCCCTTTGACTGATATTGCCTTTCAACTTTTTTTGAATAGGCAGAAAGGCAATCAGAAATTATCTGGCATGCTAAAAGGAAGGAATAAAGACTGTTACCCATTAGAAAAACACACTATATTTAGTTATACTTATACTTATAGCTACTTGGGCTTGTGACCACATTGAAATCATTGCTACATGTAAATGTGTATATACTGTGGTGATCAAAATTAGAGAACAACATACAATTTCCTTAAAGAGGACCTGTCACCCCCCTGGTGCAGGCCAATGTAAATGCACCACTGAATGCAGCATGCCTTCTGCATTCAGGGAAGGGGTCCCCCATGTCTCTAGCCCCCCTGTGCACTGAAATATAGACTTTATTAATCTTATATTAACGGGGTCAGGAGGGCATTACTTGTTCTGCAGTCAGGGCTGGCACGGAGTGTTTTCCCTGCCTCCTGCTGCTGTGTTCCTCCTCCTTATTGTGTGCGCCCCCCTCCTCGCCTGCGCTGACGTCTAATCTTCTTTTCTCACGCAGGTACATAGTGAGGCCGTGACGTCAGCCTCCGGCTCCCGTCCTCGCTGTGCGCCTGCGTGAAAAAAGAAGATTAGACGTCAGCGCAGGCGAGGAGGGGGCGGACACAATAAGGAGGAGAAATAGAGCAGCAGGAGGAAGCGCAGAGCGTCCGGAGGCAGGGAAAAACCTCCGTGCCAGCCCTGACGGCAGAACAAGTAATGCTCTCCTGACTCTGTTAATGTAAGATTAATAAAGTATATGTTTCAGTGCACAGGGGGGCTAGAGACATGAGGGAGACTTTCACTGAATGCAGCAGGCATGCTGCATTCAGTGGTGCATTTAGATTGGCCTGCACCAGGGGGGGTAACAGGTCCTCTTTAATATTAAGGTCATTGTATTGTCCTATGTGAAAATATCCTAACATGAGTAAAATAGTAGTATTTTAAGCTTATTTCATAAATTGAATATATTCTAAAGCACAGAATAAAATATAAATAAGATAAATGACAAGCAACACTGATTGAAATTAGAGAACACTTTCAGATACCTGCAAGTCATTGGTGTAAATCTAGCACCTGGGGCTAATTTCCTTAAATATCTGACAAACCCTATTTAAATGTCAGTCTAACTTTCCAGTTTGCACTCACTTTGCAAAAATGGTGCCATTCCAAAGTGACTGAAACCCTCCGGCAGCAGGTTGTCCAGATGAAGGCCAAAGAGATCACCCTATCAGCCATAGCAACAGAAATTGGTCATTCCAAGTCTGTGATTTCTAGAATATTGCATCTTTACAACATCACAAACGCCTTCAAATCCCCAAGAAGGCTGGTCATCCTCGAAAGACAAATGCAAGAGGGCACAGGATAAAGCAGAGAATCTCCATGGGTAAGCACGTCAACACTGTAGCTGGAATAGCTCATCAGTTCAGCACTGAACAGGGGAAGGATCTGTCTCGTCATACAGTGTTACAACATGAGCATTTGGACTGAAAGCCCACTCTGCAGTGACCAAACCTCTCATCAGCAGAAATAATCAAAAGACTAGACTCCCCTTTGATGAGGATCATGTGTGGACAGAGGAGTGGTCCACAGTTTGTTTTAGTGATGAAGGCAAATTTAATTTATTTGGGTCTGATAGGAAACTTTATATTTACCAACAAATTGGGGAAAGATTGAACCCAAAGCATGTAAAGACGTCCGTGAAAGGTGGTGGAGGAAGTATGGGTTGGGAAAAGTTTTCTGCTGCAGGAATTGGACTTCTCATACAGCTGCATTGTAGAGTCAATGCAAGTGTGTATCAGAACCTTCTTCAACAACACTTGGCTCCTTACTTACGTTCAGCACTCAATCGGCCAGCAATTTTCATGCAGGACAATGCCTCCTGTGACACAACAAAACAGGTAAAGTAGTTCTTTGAAACAAAAAAGCATTTAAACAATGAAATGGCCAGCTCAGAGTCCTGATCTAAAACCTCTGGAGAAACCTTAGTGACTAAGTTATGGCCAAGAAACCCACAACAGTCACAGTAGTGTGGAAGAGATTGGAAGAAGAGTGGACCAAAATCACACCAGAGCAGTGTGAGAGCCTAGTGATGTCCTGTGGCTGCAGATGTGCTGAAGTCATTCAAAGCAAAGGCCTGTACACTTCCTACTGATTGGTGACTGTTGTGACCTTCAGGCAATTTAATTTTAATCTTTCTCTGTGCTACAGTCATTGCTGTTCTCTAATTATGATCAACTAGTTTTGTGTAAAATAAAGGTTTTAAGGTTGATAAACCTTGGTTATTTTGTAAAACACTGTTCTAGTGGCATGGTGTACCCCTTACACAAAAACCTTCAAATGTTGATCAATGTAGATCACATTCTGTCTGAAAAAATCAAGTGATCATACATTGTTCTCTAATTTTTATTGCAACTGTACAGGGGAGGAAAATGCACATTCAGCTGAAATGCCAGGTCAATGCACTGCTATACATGCGGCTCACCAATCAGAGGCCGGCAGCTGATGTCTGCAGCCAGTCATGGGTGGCACATAGCGATGACATCATGTGTAACCCATAGCAGGCACACTAAAGTCAACTGCTGCACCACGTGTAGAGGAGGAGGCTGCACATTTTGGGACCGGGGAAGGTCGGAACATTGTATTGTGTTAGAGAACAGTGGCAGTACAGGGAACCTTTTTATTGGATGGGCCTAGAAGAGGGAGGATATATCAGGACTCTATCCAGGATGGGTGACATTATTGCTGGAATGGGCTAGGATGGGGAACATTATAGCAGGAAGGGAGCCAGCATGGGGGACAATATACCAGGTAGGGTCAAGGGACATATTTACATTATAGGGACTGGGCAGGAAGTATGTTTTAATAAGACTTAGAATGCAACAAGGGCCCATATAGATAAAGGCCCAGATGTGAATTTTGCATTTTGCAGTCGAATTCTAGCTACATCACTGTGTACATACACTATATATACATACTAGCTGTAGAGCCCGGCGTTGTCTAGGCATGGTAACTAACTGCTTAATTATAATAAAATAGAATGATTTTGCACATAAAAACATTTCACATCATATATTCAACACTGCATATTTCAGACTCAAAATAACTAAATTATTACCCAAGTATTGTAGTATTTTATTTGCAACTTATTCAAAAGCCTTTTGATAAACGGCAGTCTTGGTTTTTCCTTTCAGGGCAAATATGAACATATTTTTGGCAGTTCCAACTCTTGAACAGGCCATGTGGAGGGGGCGGAGCTATACATACACATACATCCATGAGAGGGGTCGGAGGTATACATACATACAAACCAACATCCATGAAGATGGTGGGGCTATAAAGGAGGAAGAACTATAAAGGAGATGGGGCTATAAAGGAGGCAGAGCTAACGAAGGGTGGGACTAAGTGGAGGGGCAGAGCTATAAAGGGGCATGGCTATAAGGGGTGCAGGGCTACCTGGATGGGTGGAGCTATGATACACACACTCAGCTTTATATATTAGACACTTTATATTAGCACACTCTTTTGGAAAAAAATGTTTTTAATGCAAACAGTTCAGTACATTCAGATTTACATCAAAGTCCAGCTCCTGGATCAATGTTCATTACGTATTGCTATTTTATATACAATATAAATACTTTAGAAACTCCTCAATATCAGGTTTTCCTGGAAAGTTTTTTTAAGTCATGCCCGTTGCAGAGCCTGAAGGGGCCGGTTCATGGCTGCTCTTTGGTGTAATCCTACACTGTGCATAACACTTTATGTTCTGGAGTTTAAGATTAACGTAATGGATACGTTGGTAATAGATATAAGTTTCCTATGCTATCTACAAGATTACATGATCATTATGCAAAGATGTCAAATACTTATGAGCACGTTAATATTACAATGTCACTGACTTACGAGGACTAAAATATAACGTTTATAGGTTATTAATTAAAAATGCCAGATTTACAATTTCATCGTACTCTGACCAAGTCTATCCAGCAGTCTTAAAGTACCATCACACGCAGCCATATGTCTTCCATATGGCTGGCAATTTGACGTGAGCGCGCACGTTGCAGGCACTTTTTTGCAGATCGCCGTCGTCCTGTCACACATAGAAATCTCGCCTGCGATCTTCGGCGATCCTGCATCCTGGAAATCGCCTGCAGAAGAGCAGAAGCAATCTTCCCTTCACACATAGCCGCGTCACACGCCGCCATCGAAGCAGCGATGTGGGTATACTGTTTCGATAGGGGCGTGCTAGAGTGTGTCTCACCGCGCCCCTATCACTACGATTGGTGGACGCAATTGCGTTCCCATTGGTCAGCCTTGCGTGAAGGCACGGGTCATCCAATAAGACGTCTCGGACACGGCCAGCCAATGGGAACGCAGTATCACCCACCAATCCCGCAGATGCGGTGCGAAAAACAACACATCTAAGCATGCCTACGGGATTTCTTTCTGGATAGCTGTGTACGTCGCTATCGCCCTGTCACACGCCACTAAGCGCTGAGATCGCCTGGTGGTTATTACATGATTTCCCAGCTGTGCAGGGCGATCAGACGAGGCTCCACCGGCGATTTCTCGCCGTAAAATCACCCTGTCTCAAACCACTACACACTGGCGATGTCGCTTACACATTGCCGCAAAACACGAATTAACGGCGATATGGAAGCCATATGGCTGCGTGTGACTGTACCTTTAGTGTTAGCCAGTGATACAGCCTAACTGAAAAGTGTCTGTATCCAATAGTTTGGACACAATGTTGTGGCCCTCTACGAACATAGAGCTACTATAAAGTAAACCTTTTGTCGCACTGTTCGTGCCCCTGAACTTGACTGAAAATATCAATAGAAGTCAGTGATTTGCAGTTTAGCTCTTTGCCCACATGCAGCCAGCCATAAGTAAAACCCTTCCTGGGGTCTTTTTTTTTTCCAGATTAGTTTTGGACACACACTACACCCAAAAACTGTGCTTTTATATGGCTTGCACTTGACCAAGCTCCAATTGTATCCCACCACAGTGATGCTTGCTCCAGCGCTTTGCCCTCTGAGCAGGAAACAGGTTTGCTCAACTCCAAGAAGCTAGGCAACCTGAACCTTCAAAGCTTTGCTCATCTCTAGTTGTGAGCTCTACTTTCTTAGTAGCCTCAACATACGCCGCAAAGACTGCTTTTTGTAAGCAGCTACTTTACTGCCAAGAAAGCAGTATTTACCTGCTGACAAAAAATGCTGCAAAAACGCAATACATGAAAATAGCCTTAAGGTACCGTTACAGAGCACGTTGTTACATGCATCATCGCTATAATTTTGCTGATTCAGCAAAGTTGCAGCAACTGCGATAAATCGCTGGTTGCAAGTTGCCAGGTTTTTGAATATGTCGATCTTGCACCAGCGATTAGGCTGGATCGTGCCGTGTGACACAGCAATAGCAATGTTGCCGGCGATCCAGCCTATTCGCTGCATTGCAGCTGATCTCTCGCTGGGTTGATCCCAGCTCAGCAAGCGATCGCTGCAGCAACATTGCAGCTGCGTCACTGGCAACATCTTGCCGTGTGACAGGTAGGCTGCGATGTCGGAAGCGAGCGCGCACCCGTGCCATCACTTCCAACATCGCAGGCGACGTAGTACCGTGTAACTTTACCTTTAGATGCAAACAATACTTTAGCTGAGTTGTATTATTAGTGAACACTGTAGCATAAAACTGCTGGATAGACTTTCTAACAGCTTGGTAGAATTGTGAATCTAGCATTTTTCATTAATAATAAAAAAGTAATACTTTTAGAATTTTAGCCAATCAAGGCCGTGACACTTTCTACAAGTTTATCTAAATTTAGAGTATTAAATTGAAAAACTGTTTGTTTCTTCCACATGATTGTCAGAGTACATTGAGTACTCTTCAACATTGTCAGATCTTTGTCTTCTCCAAGAACCAACTTTTTTCACTGTTTTCGCAACATAGGACTTAAATGTGGTTCCCATGTAAACGTATAATAGCGGATTGAGGCAGCAGTGAAATAATGCCATGCTACTTGTCACTTGCATCATTAAGTCTATGGTTTTGCTGAATTTGCAACTTGTTATCAGAGCATATACTATATCAATGGCTCTCCAGAATTTGATAGCATTGTATGGCAGCTGAGTGATAAGAAAAATTCCCACCACTGCCAATAAGACCTTCAGTGACCGAAATCTTTTAATATTTGGGGTTTTAACAAGTACTTTGGCCATGGCAGAATAGCAGAACAGCATGATGATGAATGGGATTACAAAGCAGCACACGGTTTCCAGAATCTGAATAAAGGCTGTGACCTGCTTTACAGAATCTTTAGGATATGTCGGCAGGCAGGCATGCTTTCCATTGTGTTCCTTTACGTCCTGAATTGTAAGTCAGGGATGCTCAGCAATGCTGAAGTGATCCAAACAAAAAGACAAATTGCCAAGCATCTTCTCTTGAAATTTTGATGCGTTGATACCTTAAGCACTGCAAAGTATCTGTCCAAACTAATGCAAGCCAGAAACTGCATACCTGAGCTGAAGTTTACTGTGTACAAAGCCGAGGTGATCCTGCACATTGCATGTCCAAACTGCCAACCGATGGAAGCATCAACGGCCCAGAAGGGAAGGGTGAAGAGCAGCAGCAGGTCTGCCACTGCCAGGTTCAACAGGTAAACATCAGTCTTGGTTTTAATTTTTTTATAATACGCATAAATGGCAACTACTAAAGAGTTGCCTGCTATGCCAAGTACAAATGCCACGGAGTAGAACGCTGGGAGAAAAACGGAAGCAAATCTCCGAATGTCATGCTTCATACAAAGTTCTTCATAATTATCGTAATCAAATTCAGTGTGATTGTAATCTTCATAACTTTCCGTTGTTGTCATTGTGGCGTTATGTGGATTCAGTCTGTTAGTTCTCCTGGTAAGGAAAATAGAGAATTATTATATTTCAAGGACAATATTTCTGTTCTAGGTATGTGTCTCATCACAGTCTGTAAATGATGTAGAGTATGCAAGTTTGTCTGGTGAACAATAGTTTTGTAGGACTTGCAGCTGGACACAAAGAGCAAAGAGCATGTACAGGATGTTCTCTACTTTAATGGATAGTTGTCAGTAGATCATCTTGTCTGTTTTTAATCCCTTATCCATTATAATCCAAATGGAGGAACATATAGGTGAAAAAATACCCAGATTACATAAAAAAGAATTGTATTCCAGCTTAGATACTCACAGTACATGAAAACCTGTGTATCATATTGTTTGTGTTCTCCTGTACAGAGAATGCTTAAACTTTCTTTTAGTTGGATATTTAGTTGTTAATTTAAGGTACTAACATTAAAGTTCAACGGATAAAGAAGGCATTATTTTAGACTCTTCCTTTTCGACCTCCACAGACTCTTTGGAGGGAGGTGGGAGAGTTTTCTTCTGCCTCTTTGTCAGAGAGAAATATTTTATTTATTTTTTCCATATTGAGTCGGGCTGGATGTGGATAGCTGAAGTAATCTATCCGCATGCTGCGCTCTGCACTTGTCCACTTTACAGACTGGTGCAGGCACTGCAGTATTCTCATAGGTAAAATCTCAGGTCCATTCACTAGTCCCTAGGCCAGTGATGGCTAACCCATGACATGCGTGTCAACAGTGACACACCGAGGCATTTTTGCTGACACAACCTCCGTTTTACTCGCCGCTGATAATAATTAATTGTACTTCTGGATTCATCATGGTGCCACACTTGTCCCGCCTCTGGATACTGATGCTTTCATTGACACTGACCGCTTTCAATCTGGCAGGGTCATCATACTGAGGCAGGACAAGTGCGTTGCAAAATGTGCATTAATGAAGCTGACAATCAAAGTGTCAGCATCTGGAGGCGTAATGTTGACACTTTAATTGTCAGCTTCATTAAGGTGCCGCGCTTGTCCCACCTCCGGATGCTGACACTACCTGATTGCAAACAGCCAGTGTCAATCAAAACATCTGCATCTAAAGGCAGGACAAGTGCAGCACCATAATGAATCCAGAAGTAAAGCACAGAGGTACTTATTAGTGGCGGGATGCTGACACTTTGATTGTCATCTTCATTAAGGTGCACTGGATGGGGCAGAGCTGGAGCCTGGGAAGGGCTCCTGTGGGTTATGCTTGAGCCTGGATGGGGCTCCTGGGGGTAATGCTGGAGCCTGACTGGGGATCCTGGGGATAATGCTGGAGCCTGACTGGGGATTCTGGGGGTAATGCTGGAGCCTGGCAGCGGCTGCTGGGGGTAATGCTGGAGCCTGACTGGGGATCCTGGAGATAATGCTGGAGCCTGACTGGGGATCCTGGGGATAATGCTGGAGCCTGACTGGGGCTCCTGGGGGTAATGCTGGAGCCTGACTGGGGCTCCTGGGGGTAATGCTGGAGCCTGACTGGGGCTCCTGGGGGTAATGCTGGAGCCTGACTGAGGCTCCTGGGGGTAATGCTGGAGCCTGGCTGGGGCTCCTGGGGGTAATGCTGGAGCCTAGTTGGGGCTCCTGGGGATAATGCTGGAGCCTGGCCGGGGCTCCTGGGGCAGAATCCTCGGTTTCCTCAATATTTACACTCTCACAGTGATATTTAAGGTTCCAAGACAGTTTTGTTACATTCTTCATTTGAATAATTTTGAGTTTGTACAGATTCCTATATACCGTATATACTCGTGTATAAGCCGACCCGTGTATAAGCTGACCCCCCTACTTTTGCCCCCAAAACCTGGGAAAACCTATTGGCTCGTGTATAAGCCGAGGGTGGACCCCAGCACAGGTATACAGCCCCCAGCAGTGTGGTATACAGCAGCAGCCCCAGTGGTATATACAGCAGCAGCCCCAGTGGTTAGTATACAGCAGTCCCAGAGGTATATACAGCAGCCCCAGTGGTAGTATACAGCAGCAGCCCCAGTGGTATATACAGCAGCAGCCCCAGTGGTATATACAGCAGCAGCCTCAGTGGTTAGTATACAGCAGCCCCAGTGGTAGTATACAGCAGCCCCAGAGGTATATACAGCAGCAGCCCCAGTGGTAGTATACAGCGGCAGCCCCAGTGGTATATACAGCAGCAGCCCCAGTGGTTAGTATACAGCAGCCCCAGAGGTATATACAGCCCCAGTGGTAGTATACAGCAGCCCCAGTGGTAGTATACAGCAGCCCCAGTGGTAGTATACAGCAGCCCCAGTGGTAGTATACAGCAGCCCCAGAGGTAGTATACAGCAGCCCCAGAGGTATATACAGCAGCCCTAGTGGTGTATACAGCAGCCCCAGAGGTATATATAGCAGCACTTAGGTAGTATACAGCAGCCCCAGAGGTATATACAGCCCCAGTGGTAGTATACAGCAGCCCCAGTGGTAGTATACAGCAGCCCCAGAGGTAGTATACAGCAGCCCCAGAGGTATCTACAGCCCCAGAGGTATATACAGCAGCCCTAGTGGTGTATACAGCAGCCCCAGAGGTATATACAGCAGCCCTTAGGTAGTATACAGCAGCCCCAGTGGTGTATACAGCAGCAGCAGCCCCAGGGGTGTATACAGCAGCAGCCCCAAAGCTGTATACAGCAGCAGCCCCAGGGCTGTATACAGCAGCAGCCCCAAAGCTGTATACAGCAGCAGCCCCAGGGCTGTATACAGCAGCAGCCCCAGGGCTGTATACAACAGCAGACCCGGAGGTATACAGGCCCCCCATCAAGCTCCAGGCCCCCCCCTTGCGTGGCAGCCTGTAAAGGAAAATCATACTTATCACTGTCCGCGCCTGTCCCGCTGCTGCCGACACACGATCCCGAGCTTCAATCCGCGGCTTCCGGCTTCCTGTGGTCGCGGGCAATGACGTCATTGCTCGCGACCACAGGAACACGGAAGACGCGGATTGAAGCCCGGGATTGTCATGTCGGCAGCAGCGGGACAGCGCGGGACAGTAATAAGTATGATTTTCCTTTACAGGCTGCCGCGCAAGGGGGGGGGGCCCTGGAGCTTGATGGGGGGCCTGTATACCTCCGGGTCTGCTGCTGACTCCTGGGGAATACCGTATTTACTCGCGTATAAGCCGAGGGGGGACTTTTCAGCCCAAATTTTGGGCTGAAAAACTCGGCTTATACGCGAGTATATACGGTAATCAGATCTGCAGTGAGAAACGCACCTAAAATGTGAAATATATTTTTAATATGTAAAACTATAAATATAATTATAGTAGATTTTTCTTGAAGTGACACACCACCCGAGTTATGCTCGATTTTATGACGAATTTTGACACACCAAGCTCAAAAGGGTGACCATTACCTAGGCTGCAATTGGTGTGTGGGCTCTATATGAGATCCATTTTGCCCAGAAACAGCAAATAAACTGAAATTAGGCTCTTCTGAACTTAAGCTAATGCTAACTTCCTTAGACTGAGGCTGAAGTCAAGGAGATTTCTCAATATGTTTGACAAACACTTAGTGACCCACTTTTGCCGGTGTATAAAACTGATACCATTAATAAACTCCTTCTGTTAAATATAGCGGATATACCTTTTAAAAGCATGTAGAAAAATATAAAGGATCTTTCCTGCAACCATTGTGGTACTTAATGTCTACTAATATGTTGGTTTGTGAAGGATTAAAGGGGCTCTCCCATGAACAAATTTCATTTTAATTAATAGATCTTGGAATAATAATTTCCACAATTCGATGTGATTAAAAAAAAGTTCCTGTGCTGAGATAATCTTATATATGTGTCCCTGCTATGTACTGTGTAATGGATGTGTCTGCCCGTACAGGGACATGGTCTGATCATACCACAACTCCTGGGCCAGGGAGGAAGGAAAAAAGTATATAGGTATTACAGCACAGGAATGAAAATTATTCTTTCTCTTGAGGTAAAATGTTTTTAAAAAACAGACAGGAAAATGTTTTACCTCACAAAAAGAAAAATCTATGATCCCTCTGCTGTATTGTCTGTACTCTTTTGCGTCCTCCCCTGCCCAGGAGATGTGGTATGACACATCCATTATTACACAGTACATAGCAGGGGCACATATATAAGATTATCTCAGCACAGGAGATGTGGTATGATCAGACCATGTCCCTGTACGGTCAGACACATCCATTATTACACAGTACATAGCAGGGACACATATATAAGATTATCTCAGCACAGGAGATGTGGTATGATCAGACCATGTCCCTGTACGGTCAGACACGTCCATTACACAGTACATAGGAGGGACACCTATATAAGATTATCTCAGCACAGGAACATTTATTTTTAAACCCATCTAATTGTGGAAATTATTATTATTCCAAGATCTATTGATTAAAATGAACTTTAAAATAATTTTGTTTGGGTGATAAGGTGTCTTATAATAAAGGCATTATGTATATCGGTTACATTTTGCTATAATCTGTGAATATTGTACATCTGTGCACATGACCTAGGCAGCTATATAAATAGTTTGATCCCTGGCAGGATGGAAATTGCCTTGGTAAAACAAGTGTATTCATAAATAGATGGTCACAAAAGAGTGGTCAGGTAGAAAGAATCCAATGATTTCACAGCATTATATGGCTCTAGTTCATACCATGGCTACTAGTATTATGGAGACCTTCCATCCAGTATACTACATGTGTACATCTCATCATGGAGTCAATGCAAGGTAGAAAATGGCTCCTATGTACAGAAATATCACTATCACACTTATATGTACAGTGAAGGAAATAGTTATTTGATCCCTTGCTGATTTTGTAAGTTTGCCCACTGCCAAAGACATGAACATAATTTTAAGCGTAGGTTATTTTTACAGTGAGAGAGAGAATATCAAAAATAAAATCCAGAAAATCACATTGTCTAAATAATATAAATATTTGCATTTTTCAGAGTGAAATAAGTATTTGATCCCCTACCAACCATTAGGAGTTCTGGCTCCTACAGACCAGTTAGACTCTCCTAATCAGCTCATTACCTGTATTAAAGATAATTGTCACCTGTATAAAAGATTCCTGTCCACACACTCAATTAACCAGTCAGATTCTATCCTCTACAACATGGGCCAGACAAAATTGCTTTCTAAGGATGTCAGGGAAAAGATCCTAGATCTGCATAAGGCGGGAACATCTTACAAAAACATAAGTAATACGCTGTTTGAAAACTGTTGGTGCAATAGTAAGAAATTGGAAGAAATACAAAATGAGTGTCAATTGACATCGACCTGGGGCTCCATGCAAAATCTCACCTTGTGGGGGTATCCAGGATCATGAGGAAGGTGAGGGATCAGCCTAAAAATACATGGGAGGGACCTGTTAATAATCTGAAGGCAGCTGGGACCACTGTCACAAAAAAAAACACGTAACACATTACACCGTAATGGATTAAAATCCTGCAGTGCCGGCAAAGTACCATTGGTCAAGAAGGCACATGTGCAGGCCCATCTGAAGGTTGCCATTGAACACTCAGGTGATTCTGAGAGTGATTAGGAGAAGTTGCTGTGGTCAGATGAGACAAAAATTGAGCTTTTTGGCATTAACTCAACTAGCCATGCTTGGATGAAGAGAAATGCTGTCTATGACCCAAAGAACACCATCCCCACAGTCAAGCATGGTGATGGAAATACTATGTTTTGGGGGTGTTTCTGTGCTAAGGGCACAGGACTACTTAACTGAATTGGGACAATGGATGGAGTCATGTACCGCAAAATTCTAAGTGACAATCTTTCACCCTCCATCAGGACATTCAAAATGGATCGTGTCTGGGTCTTCCAGCAAGGCAATGTCCCAAAACTTACAGCCAAGGCAACAAAGGAGTGGCTCAAAAAGAAGCACATTAAGATCATGGAGTGGCCGGGCCAGTCTCCAGACCTTAATCCCATAGAACACTTATGGAGGGAGCTGAAGCTTTGAGTTGCCAAGTGACAGTGTTAAAATCTTTAATGATTTAGAGATGATCTGCAAAGAGTAGTGGACCAAAATTCCTCCTGACATGTGCGCAAACCTCATCATCAACTACAAAAAACCTCTGACGTTCTTGCCAACAAGGGTTTTGCCACGAAGTATTAAGTCTTGTTTGCCAGAGGGATTAAATACTTCTTTCTCTCTGCAAAATGCAAATACATTTACAGTTAGGGCCAGAAATATTTGGACAGTGACACAATTTTCGCGAGTTGGCCTCTGCATGCCACCACATTGGATTTGAAATGAAACCTCTACAACAGAATTCAAGTGCAGATTGTAACGTTTAATTTGAAGGGTTGAACAAAAATATCTGATAGAAAATGTAGGAATTGTACACATTTCTTTACAAACACTCCACATTTTAGGAGGTCAAAAGTAATCGGACAAATAAACATAACCCAAACAAAATATTTTTATTTTCAATATTTTGTTGCGAATCCTTTGGAGGCAATCACTGCCTTAAGTCTGGAACCCATGGACATCACCAAACGCTGGGTTTCCTCCTTCTTAATGCTTTGCCAGGCCTTTACAGCCGCAGCCTTCAGGTCTTGCTTGTTTGTGGGTCTTTCCGTCTTAAGTCTGGATTTGAGCAAGTGAAATGCATGCTCAATTGGGTTAAGATCTGGTGATTGACTTGGCCATTGCAGAATGTTCCACTTTTTTGCACTCATGAACTCCTGGGTAGCTTTGGCTGTATGCTTGGGGTCATTGTCCATCTGTACTATGAAGCGCCGTCCAATCAACTTTGCAGCATTTGGCTGAATCTGGGCTGAAAGTATATCCCGGTACACTTCAGAATTCATCCGGCTACTCTTGTCTGCTGTTATGTCATCAATAAACACAAGTGACCCAGTGCCATTGAAAGCCATGCATGCCCATGCCATCACGTTGCCTCCACCATGTTTTACAGATCATGTGGTGTGCCTTGGATCATGTGCCGTTCCCTTTCTTCTCCAAACTTTTTTCTTCCCATCATTCTGGTACAGGTTGATCTTTGTATCATCTGTCCATAGAATACTTTTCCAGAACTGAGCTGGCTTCTTGAGGTGTTTTTCAGCAAATTTAACTCTGGCCTGTCTATTTTTGGAATTCATGAATGGTTTGCATCTAGATGTGAACCCTTTGTATTTACTGTCATGGAGTCTTCTCTTTACTGTTGACTTAGAGACAGATACACCTACTTCACTGAGAGTGTTCTGGACTTCAGTTGATGTTGTGAATGGGTTCTTCTTCACCAAATAAAGTATGCGGCGATCATCCACCACTGTTGTCATCCGTGGACGCCCAGGCCTTTTACAGTTCCCAAGCTCACCAGTCAATTCCTTTTTTCTCAGAATGTACCCAACTGTTGATTTTGCTACTCCAAGCATGTCTGCTATCTCTCTGATGGATTTTTTCTTTTTTTTTAGCCTCAGGATGTTCTGCTTCACCTCAATTCAGAGTTCCATGTTGTCTGGTCACAGCAACAGCTTCCAAATGCAAAACCACACACCTGGAATCCACCCCTGACCTTTTAACTACTTCATTGATTACAGGTTAACGAGGGAGACGCCTTCAGAGTTAATTGCAGCCCTTAGAGTCCATTGTCCAATTACTTTTGGTCCCTTGAAAAAGAGGAGGCTATGCATTACAGAGCTATGATTCCTAAACCCTTTCTCCAATTTGGATGTGGGAACTCTTATATTGCAGCTGGGAGTGTGCACTTTCAGTCCATATCTTATATATAAAACCCGAAGGCCACTTCCGGGGAAGACCACGCCCACTTCCGTGATGGTCGTCGCCCTGTGTCACAGACCGGAACCGGAAGTACCAGACCCACACCGCGAGCCGCTGTCAAAACGGCACAGCGGCTCGCGGTGGGCGCTAAAGCGCCACCACTCCCCGCTATCCCGCCACCGCACTGAGTCTGAGTCGGGGTTCCAGTCTCTGGGGGTGGCCCGGGCCCCGTCTGCCCCGCACTGGTACGGCCTCTTCAGCCAGTACATGCGCTTCTCCAGCGGTGTCCGGCTGCGCTCAAACGAGTCCCACTGCGCCCTGAGGAAGCGCTGACACGGCGCACACCCGAGCGCTGCCCCCCGGCCTCAGTGGCTCCGCCCCGGCTGCCGGCTCCTGCTGCTGCAGGAAGGGGAAGAAGGCGCAACCCTCCCGCGGGCAGCGCACCGGCAGCCGGACCTCCCGCCCCCGGGGCACCCCTCCCCCGCAGATGAAGCACAGATCTCCCTCACCCGCCGCCGGCTCCACCGCTGCCATCAGCCGCTGCTTGCGGGACCTCGGGTCGTCCGTCATCCGCTACTGCGCCCCGGACATCTGCAGCACTCCTACCAAACTTTGTCCGTGGCTGTGCCCTGAAGATCCGCCCCCTCTGGGGCTCCGGACGGTCTGTGCAGAGGAGCCGCCCCCTCTGGGCTCCGGACCGGCTCTGCTCCCGGAGTTGTGAGCCCGTACCCAGGATCAGCCCCCTTGCCCGCCCCCTGCCAGAGCACATGGCCGGGCGCAGGGAAGAGGCTGCAGCCCCACAGTGTAACCCCTGCCTGCCGGCACTGCCACCCCGTGCAGCATCCCCTGCCTGCTGGGCACTGCCAGCCTGTGACCTCACCCTGTGCAGAATCCCCTGCCTGCTGGGCACTGCCAGCCTCTGACCTCACCCTGTGCAGAATCCCCTGCCTGCTGGGCACTGCCAGCCTCTGACCTCACCCTGTACACAATCCCCTGCCTGCTGGGCACTGCCAGCCTCTGACCTCACCCTGTGCAGAATCCCCTGCGACCTGTGTAAAAGACCGGAACCGGAAATACCAGACCCTTGAGCGGTGTGTCAAAACGGCACAGCGGCTCGCGGTGGGCGCTAAAGCCCCACCGCTATCCCGCCACCGGCCCCGCACTGAGCCCCGTGTGCGCCCATCCACATCCGGGAACCGGCCCGGCCCACACTCCGGTGTGCGGCCTCCCCCGGCACCGCCCACAGCCCTGCAGCTCACCGCCCTCTCTCCTCCATCAGGGACCGCCATCCTGCCACCGGCCCCGCACACTGCCCGGTGTGAGACCACCCACATCCGAGAACCGGCCCACACTCCGGTGTGCGGCCGCCACCGCTCCCAGTCCTGCCGCTCACCGCACACACCCACTGACTCTTCGCCATCAGGGAGCTGGCCCCTCCGGAACAGCAGCCAGCACTGCCGCTGACCGCCGACAGCCCAGTGAGTGTTCTGCCCCCCAGCCTCCCCTCTGCTCTGCCTCCCCTCTGCTCTGCCCCCCAGCCTTCCCTCTGCTTTGCCCCCCAGCCTCCGCTCTCCCCAGCCTCCGCTCTCCCCTGCCCTCCAGCCTCCCCTCCGCTCTCCCCTGAGCCACCGCGCAGTGCTAACCACTGAGCCACCGCGCAGTGCTAACCACTGAGCCACCGCGCAGTGCTAACCACTGA